>CM062816.1:753489713-753872213 GCA_031772625.1 Pinus tabuliformis
GAATAATGCATGCATTCATGGCCCTTTCCCAACTACATTCAACGACAAATTTCTTGATAATGTTGGAGGTAATGAAGCCTACTCCTTCACAAATGGGTTCTGAAGATATCACCAAGTTTTTATTGCAGAGGAGGATATGAAGAAAACCACCTTCACGATTGAAAAGGCATCTTATGCCTACAATGTCATGCCATTTGGATTGAAGAATGCACCAGCAGTATTTTCGAGGATTGTAATCGTTGCCTTTCGCAACTATATCCATATATTCCTAGAGGTGTATATGGATGATTAGACAATGTATAACCTATTGAAGAAACACTCCACCTTGATCAGGGTCATTTTTTATTATTGTAGGCAACTTCAGATTTCATTGAACCTAAAGAAGTGCATTTTCGATGTCCCTTTTGGGATGCTACTGGGGCATATTGTTTGTAAGGAAGGAGTGTTTTTCAACCATGCCAAAGTTGTAGTAATTATGAATATGCCTTGAACAACCAATTTCAAGCAACTAATTTCAACTATAAAACACAAAGGATACTATTGCAGGATCATCTGTAACTATGCCCTGATTACGACACCATTAGAGAACCTACTGAAGAAGTCTAAGCAATTTCCTTGGACCAAAGAATGTGATGTTTCCTTCAAAAAGCTAAAAGAGAAGTTGTAGATTGCACCAATACTCATTTATCTAGACTAAAATAAGGAATTTCATGCTCATATTGATGCATTAGGGATCACTCTAGGAGTTATTTTGGCCTAGCCTAGAGACAACAACGTAGACCACCCAATTTATTTCACCAGTAGGAAGCTTTCCACTACGGAAAGGAACTACACCACCAATGAACAGGAATATCTTGTGATGATGTACTCACTGCATAAATTCAGGCACTATCTTATGGGTAGACCATTCAAGTTATCTTTAGATGGATCTTACTCTTACAAGAATTTACATTCAAAGTCATTGTGAAGCAAGGAGGATGAATCTAAAGATGATCATCTATCTCGACTAGAATAGGGAGAATTTTGGGGATTCATCGATAACCAACTACCAAATTAATTTTGGGTGCAATCATACCAGTGTTAATGCACCGAATCCCATCAGAACTCCGTAGTTAAGCGCGCTTGGGCTAGAGTAGTACTGGGATATGTCACCTCCCGGGAAGTCCTAGTGTTGCACCCTCCCCCCTTTAATAGCCCCAAGAGTTAGTTCAATCGGTCAAATCAAGTGCCTCGCCAATGGGAGGTCACAAGGTCAAATCCCGAAAGCTCTTGGGGTTAGGTCAGTAAATAGGCCGAGGGGTGTTGATGCCCTTCGAGTGGCGTCCACTCAGTGTTTAAAACCCTAGACGTAGCGGCTACCCACTGTATCCGTGAACCAGTAAGTGAAAAAAAAACCAACTACCAAATCCTTATCTGTTTCAAGTTGAGGCCATCCATGACTATCTGGAAGATATTTCACTATTTCTAACCATGGGGAATTATTCAGAATAATACACAACAACTCAAAGTAGGAATATGGTGGTTCGAGTTGCAGAATACCAGTTGATTGCAAGTCAATTGTACAAGATGTGTCTCAACCAAATATTGTGGTAATGTGTCCTCAACCATGAAAAGTAAGATGTACTATGGGAATTCCATTAAAGAGTTGCAAGAGGACACGTAAGTAGGAAATACACCATGAGAAAAGTACTATAGGCAGGGCTCTACTGGCCCATGCTTTTCTGGGACACGAAGGAGTACATCAAGAACTACGATGTTTTCCAACAGGTGGGACAACCAGTACACTGGGATGAACTCTCTTTGTAGCCTGTATGGATTCTCCAGACATTTGAAAAGTGGGTTGTGGACTTTGTGAGGCCTATTAACCCACCGACACAACATTCACATGCCAGTTAAATTATTACTACTACGCCTTATCTAACCAGATGGGCCAAAGTTGTACCTGTTAAAGATTACACTACCGACATCATTACATGATTCATCTTCGAATAGGTTTAGGATAGATTCAGCTAATTAAGTTTGAATTCACATAAGTTATTTCAGTTGCATCAATTACTTCAGTTGCACCAATTATGTCAGTTGCACCAGTTGTGTTAGTTGCGTCATTTATGTCAGTTACAAATGAAGTGACTTGAGTCATGTTTGTTAGTCAGTTCATTGCACCCTTGTGCAACTGATTTTGTTTAGGGAATCACACATGGCAATCGTCTTATCCATCATAATTAGTAATATTTCCCTGTGTCTTTCTGAAATTAGGCTAAATATTTCCCATAAAATCCCTGACACATTTTGGTCATCAACATTTTAAGTTTTTCCATCATCACGTAATAATTAACCATCATGATCATTTGCCTTATGAGTTTTTGCGTCATCTAGATCAGGTTCAGGTCACAGTCATCGTTAATTCCATGATTTGAATCAAGTATGGAAAGTTGTTGTATTAATTAGTTAAATGTTCTAATCACAAGCATTGTGTCAAACCTTTCTATATACTCTGCATGGAAATTTTAAGACCTCCATTGTAAAAGCTTGGATGGTCAACTTATTATCTCTAGCTTATGTTTCAAAATCCATTGATTCTCGGTCCAAATTTAAGCCCCCTATGTCTATTGTTTATAGTCGAGAAGTTCCAGTCATGACTAAGGTACCCAGAAATTCTATTCCTCCTCCCCTGCTCGTCCGACCCTAGTTTAACATAAATTGAAAGCATCCTTGGTAAATATGAGAAGGCCATGCTGGTTGACAACAATTTTGTTAGATTCTTTCCATTTACCACGCTCAAACATGAATTTTACAGAGATACTATGACCAAACAACATGGAAGTCATGTTTCTAGGATAAAAGAAGAATTATGAGGATTACAATGCTCCACGATGATGAATTTGAGGTGTCTACCAGTCTTCGGCACTTCGAGCATGACAATGCAATGTAGCAAGTTCCTCATCAGTTGGTTGCATGCATGTTCCCTCTATTGGGTTGTGTTATATTCTTTCCATGACTAGCCCACGTAGTTAACCAAGGGGTTAGAGGGGGGGCAGAGCCCCCCCTTCATTGTGCCGATTGCGCAGTGGGGGAGTCACAGGGGAGGAGGCAACCCCCCATTCGTTGTGTCGATTGCGAAATGGGGTAGTCACAGGGGGGGGCAGCATCCCCCCCTATCTAGGGGGTTTGAGGGGGATGGGTATCCCCCCTCTATGAGGTCCAGGGCAGCGCCCCGAGGAAAATTTTTTTGGACCCTATATTAGGTGGGGTGAACCTACCTATGGTTTTGTGCTTGGTTTTCTCACATGGTTTTGGGCGCAATGGTTTTCGGTCCATGGTATTGGATGCTTCAACATGTATATATATATATGTGTGTGTGTTGTAACATTGAAAGGAATATAATGAAAAATCAATATGGTAGTCTCGGTTTTGGGATCTAGGGGAAAATCTATGTGTATATGTGTTTTATGTGTTATGCTCTCGCATTGTTTATTTTCTGTGTTTTATAATTTGTATGCAGGTAATTTCTGTACAGGGTTAAAACCTACATTTGGTATCAGAGTTGTTTTGGCTTCAAGGAGACGTCTTTGTTTCTGAGGGGTTTTGCTCAGGCCTATGGTAGACCATGTTTAGTGGGAGATCTACAGGATCGATTCTGGTGGTGAAATATGGAGAGAAGTAGAAAGATAGAGATTGAGAAATTTAATGGTCAGAGTTTTGAGTTGTGGAAACTCAAGATGGAAGATCTGTTGGTGGATAAAGATAAGTGGATCACGGTAGATTTGGGTACTAAACCAACGGGAGTATCTAATGAAGAATGGAAGAAGTTGGATTGGAAGGCAAACAGCACAATACGATTGTGTGTCTCAGATTCAGTATTGTTGAATGTATCAGGGGAAGCTACGGCGAAGGCTTTATGGGACAAGTTAGGGACTTTGTACCAATCTAAGTCTCTGGTGAATAAACTATTCCTACGGAAAAAGCTATATAACCTGAGGATGAAAGATGGAGACTCAATGACAGAGCATCTGAATTCATTTAATACTATGGTAAGTCAGTTATTGTTTGTTGATATTAAAATTTCAAATGAAGATAACTGCATCAGTTTGTTTTGTTCTCTACTAGATTCATGGGATAGTCTGGTTATTGCAATAGGTAGCAATGCAACTACCTTGCAGTTTGATGAAATAGTCTCATGCCTGCTAACGGAGGAGATGAGATGGAAAAATATGGAGAGCCAGAATGGTGATTCCTTATCTTTACGAGGACGGTCCCAGAACAAAAACAAAAATAAGTCATTGAGTGGGAGATCTAAATCTAGATGGAGATCTAAATCTCCAGGAAAATCTGTAAAGGTGGTGTGCTAGAAATGCGGAAAGGAAGGGCACTAAAAAATGGAATATAAATCTAAAGCTCTTGACAAAGGAAAGGGATCTAATGATGCTCCTTCTACAGAGGCAAAAACCACCTCAGATGAAGGTGGGGATGCATACTTCGCTTCTTCAAGTACAGACATAGATCATGAGGCATGGTTGATTGACTCAGGTACATCCTTTCACTTCACTGCCCATAGAGAGTGGTTCTGTGAGTATGAGAAATACTATGGCGGTGATGTCTTCTTAGGGGATGATAGGAAGGCTAGAATCGTTGGTCGCAAAAAAGTTAAGTTGAAGTTTCAAGGTGGAAGGATTAGAACACTTCCAAGTGTTCTACATATTCTTGCATTACCCAAAAATCTGATTTCTGTAAGCAAGATAGATGATGCAGGTGTAAAAAATGTGTTCGAGAAATATACCTACAAGATGGTTTGGGAAGCACTGGTATTGATGTGGGGAGTTCGGATTGGAACTCTATACAAGCTGCAAGGTAGCACTGTTATTGATAGGTGCAACAGTTCTGTGGTTCCTAAAAGTGGAGCAGAAAATCTAGTGGTCTCTGGAGAAAAGACCATGCTATGGCATCAAAGGCTTGGACATATAGGAGAGAAGGGCCTTCGAATACTTCATGGTAAAGGTATGGTAGAAGGTATGACTAATAACTCTTTGGATTTTTATTTCTGTGAAAATTGTGTATATGGGAAGTAGAATCAGGTGAGCTTCCCCTCTGGTGGTAAGAGGGCGAAATAAATATTAGAGCTTGTGCACAGTGATGTGTTTGGACCTGTGAAGGTTCCATTACTGGGTAAGTCTGTGTACTATGTATCATTTATAGATGACTTCTCAAGGAATACATGGATATATTTCCTCAAGAAGAAATTTGAAGTCTTTGACAGGTTTAAAGAATTAAAGGCTTTGGTGGAAAACCAGACAGAGAAGAAGATAAAGGTGTTGAGGATAGATAATGGTGGAGAATTTTGTAGCAAGGAATTTGAATAATTTTGTAAGAAGTGTGGTATAGAACGAGAGAAGACTACTCCATACACACATGAGAAAAATGGAGTTGCAGAAAGATGAACAAGACGTTGATGGAAAGGGCAAGAAGCATGCTCAATGGTGTCGTGTTAGGACAGGAATTCTGGGTAGAGGCAATGGAGACAACATGTTACCTAGTCAATAGATCACCTTCATCAACATTGGAGGATAAGACTCCACAAGAGGTATGGATTGGTAACAAACCCTCTCTTTCACATCTGAGGTTATTTAGATGTGATGCATATGTACATGTTCCAAAGGAGAAAAGAAAAAATTTGAAGAGTAAATCTGAAAAGTGAATCTTTATTGGGTATAAGGATGCTTTAAAGGGTTATAAGCTTTGGAACCCAGTAACAAGGAAGGTTGTGTACAACTGAGATGTGTTGTTCAGAGAGGTGAAAAATGTTATTAAACATGAAGTCCCATCAAAGGAACCTGAGAAGATAGAGTTTGAGCTAAAGGAGGAAGAATTATGCTCTACAGTAGAAGAGGAATTAGAAGATGAAGAGCCACAAACTCCGGTTGTGAGAAGATCAGTTCGAGAAAGAAGGTAGCCAGAAAGGTCTAGTCCATCTGCTTTTGTTCAAATTTTTCTTTATCTATTACTGGTGATGATCCCAGAACTGTGAAGGAAGCAGTAGATTTAGAGGATGGAAAACTCTGGAAAGAGGCCATGGTTGATGAAATGGCATCTTTGCACAAAAATGAGGCTTGGGATCTGGTGGAGTTGCCTGTTGGAAGTAAACCCATTGGCAGAAAATGGGTGTTCAAGAAGAATACAAATGCAGAAGGAAAGGTGGAGAAATACAAAGCTCGATTTGTAGCAAAAGGTTATTCCCAGGTGCGGGGAATTGATTTTGGTGATATTTTTTCTCCTGTTGCCAAGGTAGCATCTATTAGATTACTTTTATCTGTTGCTGCTGCTTTTGATTTTGAGGTAGAACAGATGGATGTGAAGACAACATTTCTCCACAGGGATCTGGAAGAGAAGATCTACATGAAGCAACCTAAAGGCTTTGCGGTCAAGGGTAAAAAAGAACTGGTATGAAAGTTAAAGAAGTCTCTATATGGGCTAAAACAGTCACCAAGGATGTGGTATCATAATTTTGATACATTTTAACGGGGACTTGGCTTCGCCAGAAGCAAAGCAGATCACTATGTGTATTTTAAATTAATTGGTGACCGTGTTATTTATCTGGTCTTATATGTGGATGACATGTTGCTGGTTGGAAATGACAAAGAAATTATCCAGGATTTGAAGACCCAATTGTCCTCCAAATTCGACATGAAATATCTTGGTGCTGCAAACTATATTTTGGGCATGGAAATTAAAAGAGATCAGGCAAAGAGGAAGCTCCGGTTAAACTAGAGGAAGTATGTCGAGACAATATTGCAGAGGTTTAATATGCAGGATAGTAAACTAGTGAAGGTTCCTATTCCTGTAGGTGTAAAGTTATCTGTTGAACAGTGTCCCAAGATACAAGAAGAGGAAGAGGACATGTCCCGTGTTCCATATGCAAGTGCAGTCGGTAGCTTGATGTATGCAATGGTATGTACTAGAACAAACATTGCACATGTAGTGGGATTATTGAGCAGGTTTATGTCAAAACTAGGGAAGGAACATTGGACAATAGTGAAGCAGGTTTTCAGGTATTTGCGTGGCACTAGTGATTATGGTTTGTGCTACCAAGGAAGACCAGGATTAGATAGAGTTTTGGATATTCGTGGCTTTGTTGATGTAGAACGGGCTGTAGATCTGGATCAGAGAAGATCTTCAAGTGGGTATGTGTTTAACCTATTTGGAGGTGCAGTCAGTTGGATGAGTAAGAAAAAATCTGTAGTGGCACTATCAACTACAGAGGCAGAATACATGGCAGCCACTCATGCAAGCAAGGAAGTAGTTTGGTTGTAGAGATTGTGTTCAAGTATGGGGTTAGAACAGGGAGCTATAAGGATAGACTGTGATAGCCAAATTGAAATTTTCTTGGAAAAGAACCCTGCTTACCATTCAAAGACAAAGCACATTGATGTTTAGTATCACTTTGTGAGGGATATGATAGAAGACAAAAAGGTGTTGCTGGTAAAGGTGGACACTTTGAAGAATACTGCAGATGCATTGACAAAATATGTGAGCTTTGAGAAGTTCTCTTGGTGTAGAGAAACAGTGGGCATTGCAGGGTTGGATAAATGACTAAGCTCTCCTGTGGCCCCCTGTGGAAAGAAAAGAACAAGTGGGAGAATGTTGGGTTGTGTTATATTCTTTCCACGTAGTTTTGTTGATTGTGCATCCCTCCTCTACGGGGGCGAACCTACCTATGGTATTGTGCATGGTTTTCGCACATGGTTTTGGACGCAATAGTTTTCAGTCCATGGTATTAGATTCTTCAGCATGTATATATATGTATTGTAACATTGAAAGGAATATAATGAAACATAAATCTGGTAGTCCCGGTTTTGGGATCCAGGGGAAAATCTTTGTGTATATTTGTTTTATGTGTTATGCTCTCATATTTTTTATTTTCTGTGTTTTATAATTCATATGCAGGTAATTTATGTACAGGGTTAAAACCTATAGCCTCTAGCTCGACAAGGAGAACACAATTCATGCCAGTGATATACAAAAATTGACGAGCCTGTCTATTGCAGGAGCCACAATGTCATATGTGTTTGAAATTTCCTCTAATCATGGGAAGAAGACATGGGACAATAATTACTATATGAAATATGTTACTCAACTTGGTAGAAAAGGAGCATCTATTAACCTAATTAATTTTCCTTCCATCAAATTCATCTATCATATAATCATCGAAAAACTAATACGCCATTACACAAAGGGAAAATGCACTCTAGATACCATGTCAGTGGCGGAGGCCTGTGAGAATGGGGAACAACTGAATTGGTATAGTTTTTCGCTCAATGAACGTTTTGAAGCATGTGATGGTTTGTACAATCAGTTGACATACTTCATATATGGATATCTCATTGTATTTGTGGAAATGGTGAAGTAGTTCCATCCTCAAGGTAGAGAGCTAGCCCTGGTCACTGAAGATCAACCCTTGATGCTTAGGTATTCCCCATGGAGGACATAATGGGACCCAAATAATGAATAAATCAATGAGGCCTCCTTCGCTGGTTGGTATGATAAGATTCTTTCCATCACAAAGGTCATCCCTAGAATTACGAAGTTTCTTTTAGATGACTATTCACATGCAATAGGGTTTTGTATTTTCCACAACACTACATGGATTCACCCAAAGGTTGTTAACCTAGACACCTTCTAGATGTATACGTTTCCTTTCATTATCTTAGAAGAGGTGTTCCATAATCAAGTTATTTCCTGGACAAGGGTCATTGGTGAGGTTTGGGAAAATAAGAAGACATATTATTTTGAAGGGATTATGCCTAAACCGCTTCCTAGTGAGAGCCCCTCCACCTCCCGAAAGCGATTTGTAGAGGAGACACTGAACATTGTCTTGAAAATATTCAAGAAAACAGTGATATCAATCCAGAACACTTTGGAAGCTCTCTAGTCATCAGTAAGTTACCTACCCATGTTCTCTAAATTTTTCAATGTTGGTCCAAACAATGATATGTCACTCAACCTTGTGGTTCCCCCCTTCCCCTAGTGGTCCCTTACTCTGTAACTAAACCCATAGTCCAATACACCTATCCAATTGTTACGAAAACTCTCTTTATTTCCCAGAAACCCGTTAAAGTTACCTCTACCCAAGTCGTCGATCTCTCTAACGAAGTACCAAAAGCCCTTGTGAGCACACACATCATTGAAGAAACCCCACAATCCACTTCCACTGCATCCCCCACATCCCACAACCCATCACCTCACACGTCCTCTCCCTCCACAACTATTTCAGACCTCCTGTTGACTAGAAAAGTGTTACAGGTCTTTTTGGGCACATCACTCTCGACATTCAGATTACTACTTTTAAGGCTCGTCAAACCCTAATTCAGTTGTTACATGCCCTAGAGAAGTAAACTCATTGAATTCCTCCTTCTATAAAAGTTTCCTGGCCTGAAGCCTTCCTGAATCCAACGCAGCCCAAGCCTTGAGACAGTGCGCTGCAAAGCAGGCAGGCCCACTGTGGCCTGCACTGCAGTGCACTTAGGACCTCTTTAGCTTGCGCTGGGTGAGATTGAGCGAAATTTGCATAGGGTTATGGGAATATTCCTTCATTCTAGATGATTATAGAAGGTTCCCATCTCTTATCCCCTCCTATGAGCTTGAAATTGGATAATCTAAGGATCCATTAACCTCCTATTCTCTCATCCCTTGCTCCATGGAAACTAAATCCAAGATTGGAAGTCCATTCAATAACCTCATTTATGACAAAACCACCTCCATTTCCCATAAATTGAGCACTCATCATAGTGATTGAGGGACTAGAATTTGAAGTTTGTAAGGAAACTATGTTGGTTTGAGGATTGAGTTTATGTTAAGCAATGTTATGCTGCTGGAGTGTTGTGCTTTTGATGTGGCGAGGTTTGGACTGAAGCTGGAGGAGTGGCACAGGATCAAACTGTATTGGTGATACTCTTCCTTCTACATTAATAAAGAGATTATTCCTTTTCTAATATGATTGTTCATATCTGTGATGATTATGTGTTTCATTGTCTTCGATTCCATTGTTTTATAGTTGATATTTCATGTATGCTTTGATCGTTTCTTGTTTCTATTTCTCTTGATGCAAGTACCTTTTGAGTGGGTTTAGTTCAAGTGGGAGTGACGGGAGCGATTCAAAAGAGATTTAGGAAGAAAAATGCAACAAGTAAGTTCCTCTATCTCATCTATCTTCTATAAGAAAATATTAAACTACTTTCTTTCTGTTGTTCTAGGTGTAGTCACCCACCTAGGGAAAATGTGTTTATCCGTAGATGCAAATTCCATGTAACAAATTGGCAACCATACTGGGGAACGAATTTTGTTCTTGGTGGCTTACCCTCATCATATTACACCCTAGTAGACTTTTCTTAGCTTTATTGATCTTATTTCAGTCTTCTTGAAGTGTTTTTAGTAAAAAATTGTGCTTGAATGTCCCTTGAATTGACTCTCTAGCACCAGCGCAGTGTTAGTCTTGACATAGTGCATTGCAGAGCATCCCCCGCCTTAGAGACAATGCATTGCAATGCACTGTCTCCCTCTTTGTCCCGCGTTGATTCCTCTTAGGCTAAAAAAACTCACCTTTGGTCTGATTTTTCCAAAGTTTCTTCTCTTGTTGTTTGTTGAAAGATCAATGATTCTTGTGATTATGAAATCAAGTTGTATTTTTCCTCCTAGCCCTACTTTGGCCTTGATTTTTTAGTGTTTCTTAAATGATTTCTTTATCATTATCAATTCATTGTCAAATTTATTTTATATCGATTAGTATTTTCTGAAAAGGAAGTGTCGTAAAGTCTTCATTTCTTTCAAAAAGGAACTGTCGTAAATTCTTTGTTTCTTGTGAAATGTATTGATTGATTGTATGTGCATTTAGCTCCTTTTTATTCATCTAAACATTAAGGGCAAGGAAAAGAAAAACTTGCATTGTGCATATTGTAGTTTGTGAATGCTTGATAGGAATAGCTAGGGAAATTGCATTAGGTGTGCTCTTTGCTCTTTGTCAAAGATCTGATTTCTCTATCCCTTACTAGCTACAATTTTCATTGTTAATTGAATGAAAGAATGTTTCTCATGTTATTTGCATTCTAGGAATTGCAAAAATACATCACGTGGTGAACCTTGAAAGGAAAATTCCTAAACAAGATCAACTTAAAATTTATCTCAATTAACCTAATGGAGCATTGTAACTTAATGCATAACATTTAGAGGTCTAGGATAGAGACGCATTATGGCATCGTAAAACATAGCAGCTATCGTTAATTGTCTGTGATACATTCCGAGTGTGATACCTCATTCCATGTGCACAAGTATGTCGTAGCTTGTCCATGTACCTTTGGGTATATAGGGCAGTGTTATAGTATGAAAAGTATAAAGGAATTCTCTCACTGTGCGGTTTCGCATTAGACAATGCTAACACGGATTGGGCCTCCATGCACTTTCGGGTATATTTGGGAGGAATACATTAGGTTTCTATCCATCCATAGGTAACTAAATCGATCACCTTGTATACTATGATACACCGAACACAGCATTTGGGGAGATTTCTTGCACATATGTTAAGTCCTTGGTTTACTGGGGCAGTATATTGCAGTTCACAGTTACTTGGTAATCCTTTTTCCTAGATTATCCCTCTTTTGTTTTGTTATGTTATTTTGGTTAAAATAAATTAATTTACCATGGATAACATCCTCCAAATCACTCCTTAATTAATCTTAGGTTGAAACATATGGCAACAACTTCAGAGTCCATCGATGAAGGAATTCCTTTTGATGGGAATCCTAGTCCTTTTCCTCCTTTCAGAAATATTGGTGCTCCTTATATGGCTACATTGTCCCTTCCGAGACGTACCATCAAATTTCCAGTATGGTTGTTCTCAACCTCCTTGGCCCAGCAATTGAATATTCCTACAACTGGACAAGATCAACCTCTAGTTGATCCTAAAGTTGACCCTTTGCCTTCTTCGTCAGTTGTTTCTTCCTCCCCTTCTTCCTCTTCGCCTAGTGAAAGTTTTGGCACTAGTAACTAGGTTGCTAAGAAGAAGACGAAAGGGAAGAAAAAGAAGAAGAAGAAGCAAATTCAATAGGGAGGAAACCAAGAAACCATTGATTTGAATGCAACTTCTAATGAGAAACCGTCCGATAAGCCTAAAAAAATTCGATATCCTTGAAAACTTTGTGCGGGAGACCATCTTCTTCGAAATTGTTCTGGTATTCCTTAGATCTTAGAAGAATGGTCTTCGCATTCACATCATCCTGTGTCATCAACTTCTGGAGATCATGCTAGTGACACACCATCAACTAGTGGTAGTAAAGTTCATGGAAAGAAGGGTAAAGTTAAGTTTCCCGGTAGGTTATGTGAAGGGAATCACCCCATTCACCTTTGTCCCTATCTGGATGAAGCCAAAAAAGTGTTGGATAACAATCATGCTTCTCTGCAACGACTTCCATCTGGTTTCAGGAAACTCTCCCTTAATCCTTCACTAGTTAATGAAGTGACTGACCCAAATCAACCGTCGATTAAACCCACTCCCTCTGAATATGAATCTCATGAGTTTATACTTGACCAATCACAGGTCGAGGAAATAGTTGACCCGATTTCATCTTTAGTTAATCGTACCTTTCTCGTTGAGAGTGAGCATGATGCCACTTAGGTTCTTTTTATTTCTTTAGATTCCAATGAGCTTGGAGGTGACCCTCGTGTTCCATCAAGACAGGAGGAAAATCCTCTCATGCTTGTAACTCAAGGGGGTAATTCTCCCATTCTTATGGTACCCCCTCCAAGTAGTTTGGTCACTTCCTTTGATTGGAATCGACTGGAAAGATGTCGTCTTCCTTATTATGTGCCTTTCCAGATCATAGTACAGGTTTGTAATATGATTGTACCTAGAACTATTATAGATGAAGGTGCATCAGTGAGTATCCTTTCCTCCACTGCTTGGCAAGCACTTAGTTCTCCGCCACTTGTGCCTGTTACATAGAATTTGTTGGCTTTTAATAGAGGAACCAATCAATCGTTAGGGATCCTTCCTCGGTTTCCTATTAATTTGGGAGGAAAAATTGTTTATCTCAATGTGATGGTAGTCCTAGGCCCTTTAGATTACAATTTACTTCTTGGGCGCGACTATGTGTATGAAATGGGAGCTATTGTTTCAACACTCTTTCGAGTGATGTCTTTCCCGCATGAAGGCAAAATTGTCACCATTGAATAGCTTTCATTTCCCTGTCCAAATATGGCTTCCAGTCAACCGTCTTCCCTAAATGGTCCTTTTGTCCCAATGGTATCTTCCCTGCCACGGGTCAATTATGTGGCAACCCGTTCCATGCCTACATCAACTGATGATCAATTTCGCGATGTTGAGCATTATGTATTAGAGGCATTGGAACCATATCTCTCTAATGGATTCCTTGCTACGTATCCCTTCTAGCGAATTTTTATCCCATTTGATGAGAACCTCTTGGAAGTGATGACCTCTTATGGGTCGTGATCAAGGAATATGAGGATAGTTCCCGATCTTGTGTCAACCTCGTTAAAAAATGAAATAAGGAACATGAGGATAGTTCCTGGTCTTGTGTCAAGCTCGTTAAAAAATGAAACAAAGGGTATGAGCATAGTTCCTTTTCTTGTGTCAAGCTTGTTAAAAAATGAAACAAGGAATATGAGGATAGTTCCTGGTCTTGTTTCAACCTCGTTAAAAAATGAAACAAGGAACATGAGGATAGTTCCTGGTCTTATGTCAACCTAATTAAAAAATGAAACAAAGGGTACGAGCATATTTCCTTGTCTTGTATCAAGCTCGTTAAAAATGAAATAAGGAATATAGGATGGTTCTTCTACTATGTCAATTTCATTAAAAAAATGAAATAGGTACCAGAGCATAGTTCCTTGCCTTATGTCAAGCTTGTTAAAAAATGAAACAAGGAATCTGAGCAAATATCCTTGTCTTGTGTCAAGCTCATAAAAAATGAAACAAAGTCCCCTAGAGCAAAGTTCCAATTCAAATATTTGATTAGATCTCGTAAAATCCCAGTCGAGTCTTTCACTTGATCTCATAAATGAACCTTCATTCCATCCACCTGATAGCCACGAGTAGTCTACTTAGGTGAATGTCATGAAGCTTGGGGGGCATGAACCTAGAATTGAGTCATCATGTTTGGGGCATGTAAACGAATCCAAGCACAGTTTTTCATTTCAAGCTTGTGTAAACATGAAATTGAATCCAAGCATAGTTCCCTATGGTTCAAGCTTTTGTAAAAATGAACCCATCTCCATTTTAACCCTCGTGATTTCCATTCTATCAGCATTTTCCGTCAGATGAGCCTTGTTTATTCTCCTTCCATCGTCACTATTTGCTTCACCGATCATACGCTTTCACTTGGTTGTTTTACCTTTTCTAGGAACAGTTGCAATGAATGGTCTTATTATCCAGCCTCTTCACATAAATCAACATGTTTTGAGAAGTTCCAACATCACCAGAACTAGTTGCTATCCTAGACACCACTCGTTCCTCTAAGTGGAGTCCTCTTTAATCTCTTTTCAGACTCTTGAAACATGAAAAGATTGTCGGACGCTTGAACTTTTTAGCTTGTAAATGGATTGGAAACGACATCTACTCAGTATAATTTTAACCCTTTTCCGGACTGAGATAGATTACTTACAAAAAAGGAATACGTTGATCGAACATGGTCAATAGGTTCTCTCTTGTATTATTTTATGCTTTTTCAGACTTAAGAGACAAACTTACAAAAAATCACTTGTGGAGTTTTCTTTTTGTCCCTTTTCAAACTCTCTAAACATGAAAAGGACCGAGTTCTCATTGTCGTTAAACTCGTTAAAACATCAAATAGCGACAAACTTTCCCATCATGACAAGACTGAGTTTCACCTTTACTAGGCTCGTTCAAACATCACATAATGATGGATTCACCCAAAGGGTGGAATTATACTACAAGCATATGTTATCCTCCTCAAGCTTGTTAAAAAATAAAGAGGAACTGGTCAGCAATGACTGGGGAAAATGGGAAAAGGGATAAATCACTTTATGGTAGCAAGTCGCTCTTGAACATGACAATTTCACTTCATCTTTGTGATTATTTGGGTTGGGTTATCTACTTGATGGTTATCATACCTATGGTCTGTCACACCATCCATCACTTTGGTTTTGGGTCAATGCTTCCAATTCATTCAATGTCCCTGACATGTTCAAGAGAAGTCACTCAGTAAAACTCATCCTTTGCAATACTCATAAACCTTCATTTTCATGACCACCATTCCTGAACCTTGTGTCGTCATTCACATTCCATCTCCAAAATCATTACACTCGTTTCGTGTCGTGGATGTGGGATACATCAAGGCCCTCCTGCGACGAGTCACTTCTTGTCAACATCAACACATTATCCAAGAAGTTGACTTAGAAACACCCTACCAGTACCTTGAGGCTTACATACATCAATGGCAAATTTCTCACTTCCGGCGATAGGTTGACATCATTGGCCTTCGATCGAAAGACTTTGTATGGTGTTCGAAATCAAAACATCTATTCACACCATGCAAAATGTATTGCAGTACCTTAAGAATCATTATCATTATCGATGATCTCTCTTGCGTTTGTTAATGGCTCACATCATTGGTTGATAATTAGAGGGTGTCTGCCCATGTTCAACTTCAGATCACATATTCACATGGTCAGACTTGTACTTGAGTGAATGATTGAATAAGATAGAAGACCCCAGATCTAGTTTCATCCATCTGAGCTGCGATTTCAGGAGAGTACTAAATCATCTGTACGATGGCTTTACATTGATGGTCATCCCATCATGGGTATATATCTTTAGACGACTATCTATGTACATGTAATGAAAAGTTTATATGCTGAGTATGGGTATGCTTTCTCTCAGCAATTCATGAAAAAATTCAAAATATCATGATGTTAATTGTAATTGACACAGGTCATTGTCTGCTTCAGTTCCTCTCCATCACATCGTAAATCATATCACTCAACATTATCATTTTAGACTTCATGCTTTAGGGGGCAGCTGTTCTAGGTCTATTTGGGCACATCACTCCTGATATTCAGATCAGTACTTTTAGGGCTCATGAAACCCTAATTCAGTTGTTACATGTCCTAGAGAAGTCAACTCATTGAATGCATCCTTCTATGTAAGTTTCATGGCCTGAAGCCTTCCTAAAATGCCTCCTTGGGACACCAGTGTAGCCCAAGCCTTGAGACAGTGCATTGTAGAGCAGGCAGGCCCACTGTGGCCTGCATTGCAGTGCACTTAGGCCCTCTTTAGCCTGCACTGGGCGAGATTGAGCAAAATTTGCATAGGGTTTTGGGAATATTCCTTCATTCTAGATGATTCTAGAAGGTTCCCATCTCTTATCTCCTCCTATGAGCTCGAAATTGGATAAGCTAAGGATCTATTAACCTCCTATCCTCTCATCCCTTACTCCATGGAAACTAACTCCAAGATTAGAAAGCCATTCAATACCCTCATTTATGACAAAACCACCTCCATTTCCTATAAATTGAGCACTCATCATAGTGATCAAGGGGCTAGAATCTGAAGTTTGTAAGGAAATTCTGTTGGTTTGAGGATTGAGTTTATGTTAAGAATGTTATGTTGTTGGAGTGTTGTGCTTTTGATGTAGTGAGGGTTGGACTGAAGTTGGAGTAGTGGCACATGATCAAACTGTATTGGGTGATACTCTCCTTCTACATTAATAAAGAGATTATTCCTTTTCTCATATGATTGCTCATATCTGTGATAATTATGTGTTTCAATGTCTTTGATTCCATTGTTTTATAGTCGATAGTTCATGTATGCTTTGATCATTTCTTGTTTCTATTTCTCTTGATGCAGGTACCTTTTGAGCGGGTTTCGTTCAAGTGGGAGTGACAGGAGCGATTCAAAAGAGATTTAGGAAGCGAAAGGCAACAAGTAAGCTCCTATATCTCATCTATATTCTCTAAGAAAAGGTTAAACTACTTTCTTTCTGTTGTTCTAGGTGTAGTCACCCACCTAGGGAAAATGTGTTTATCCGTAGATGCAAATTCCATGTAACACAACCTCCTCAATACTCAGACCAAGAAGGAGGTTGATTCTATAATCTAATCCATCACCAGCACTGAGAAAGACACACTTATTTTTCACCCTACTACCATGAATTCAACCACCATACCTTTATTAACCTTTTTACTAGCATCAAGCCCTCCACCAATAACCAACCTGCATATTCCTTGGGGTCAAGAAGTTATACCCGTCCTACTTGAGATTTCCATTTCCATTCTTATTTCGCCACGACATTTTTCTCTAAACTATGCTAGAACCCACATTGCATAGACCCTTCTGTGGGAGACTTCATCCCAAGGACATTCTTAGAAATCAGTTTCCAATGGACAACCACTGTAAAGATGATACCCTCCACCAGCTACAAGGACACCTGATGACCTTAAGAACCAATCATCCTCTCAATTGTTTTCTTTCATTCAAATGGATTCTCGTCAAGCAGAGGAGTTTCACAGCACCTTGATAGTTGAGCATGAGCAGCAACAACAATAACTTAATGCTATGGAAGTTGAATGAGATCAAATTCTCCATGTCAAGCAAGTGTTACAATAATAGATTGATGAGATCAACGTGAAATTATATGCTCTTTGGCCTAACATTGTTGAGGTAGTACCAAATTTGCCATGGAACTTGTCAACCTAAACTCTATCATGTTGTTGTGATGACATCATAACTTCATGAATTGACCTTGCCTCAGTAAACAAGGAGCTCCAGAGAACTATCGCAACTAGCCAAAGAAAACTCCCTGATCTAGCAATCCAGTATGTTACTGATATTGAACAAAAAAACATTGATGTGGATTCTTTGAAAGTCTCTCTTCAATAGGATACTAGATAAGAAAATAAATCTTCTCTCAAGTTCACAACTAGTCAGAGTTCCTTGCAAAGAACACTCAACCAGTCAATACTCTTTGGCAACAGGCTCACCATCACTTCAATCAAGCATTGACCTCTGCTGACCTTGAGCAACAAAAGGAACTTTTGGCATAGTCCGAAAACCTTGAGAAACAAATCCAATAAATTGAGGAGGAGTCGCACATCACCAAATTTCTCCTCTACGACCTCAAACCACTAGCATAAGTCAATTTCCAAAAACTACAACAACTTAGTGGAGAGGTAGAAACACAACGCAATGCTCTTTTGGATGCAATACCTAGGAAATTGATAGTTGAACTTATCATGCATTTTATTGCATAATATGTCAATCTAACGGATCCATGGCAATCAACCTTGGATGCATATACTCAATTCAAGACGACAACCGTTCAATCTATCCCAAATTTGGGTCCTTCATTTCAAGGAGAACCTGCAGTGCATGAAGGAAGAAGTGAATAAGAAGCAACAACATTGGCCAAGGATTGAATGGAGGACGAATCAATCAATTATGGTCAGGGCCTGTTGGGTCCTTTGTTTTGGGGACGGTGTTTTGACACATTTTTACCAAGTCTTTCCAAAGGGAAGTTATAGAGGAAACACCTAAGCAGAAGAGATAAAATCCACCAAGATTCATCATACGTTGAGGTGAAAATTAGAGATCAGGATATGAAAGCACAACCAATCCACAAAGGCCATCAAGGAGAGCTGGAGAAGTCGCAGTCGAGCCACAAATGCAACCAAGAAGGAAAGGGTGTGGCATCCGAGGAAGAGAATGGAAGTTCAAGCAAGTAGATTTTTATAAAAGAAAAAGGAAAAGATAATAGAAAAAAGAAGAGAAATAATTCATATGCCGATATGCTATTGTAGAGTCTATCGAACTTGGGCCTATTCTATGTTTTTCTTATCCTGAACTATTTTGTATCATGAATATTATGTTATTATTTGAAGGACTTTAGCACCTTAATGTAATGATGTTTGAAGTTTAATGTGCAGAGTTGTGGGACTGCTATATGGTTCTTAAAGTGTCTATTTGTATTTCCCCCCCCTTAAAATTTTGTTATGAATGGATGTGGATACTTTCTATTTCCTGAATGCTTTGTAAGTTATGCTTTGTGATGGTTATATGTTACATGTTATGAGTTCTAGAGTAGATTTTCTTGATGATTTGTGCGTAACTCTCCTTGATGTTTGATCTCAATCCATACCTTAGTAAGGTTACGACATGCCTCGAGTGAGATGCCTTAATTCGCTAGAGTAAGGTGAAAATGCATGTGTTACACTAAAATACAGTTTATATATTTTTGGTCGTTGTTCCTTAACATAGGTTCTCTATCCTTTATAATTTTTCTGCCAACATTACCTTGTTTAGCTACCTATCAATAATACACAATCGAAGATTAAAATCCTTCTTCTTTACAAACAACGCTAGTGCACCCCAAGATGACACACTTGGCCTCATGTATCCCTTGGCAAGAATTTCCTTAAGTTAAAAATTCAATTCCACCAACTATAGAGTGCTCATCCTGTATGCTGCCTTTGATGCAAGTGTTTCTCCTAGTACCAACTTAATAGAGAATTCCCCTTCCATATGAGGAGGAAACTCTAAAATCTTTGCAAGTAACAAATCCTAAAACTGCTGGAAAATTGGATACCTCTTTAGAACTTCATCATCCTCAACATCCTTCCATTTGTCACTGGAAATATGAACTGCAAAAAATACACATCCTTTCCTACAACTATGCTTAGCTTGAATGGTTGTAACCATTCTCATTGATGTAGGCTTCTTCTCTCCCTACAAGATTCTCCTTTCACCATCATCATCCAGACACTCAATAGCCTTATCATAGCAATCTACATTAGTCTTGTGAATGAACAACCAATCCATGATCATAAGCATAGTGTACGAATCTAATGGAAGCACATTTAGATGTGTGTATGTAGGCATACCATTAAGCTCAAATGCATAATATCTCACCCAATGATGAACTCTTCTCTTGGTCCCTATAGCCAATTACACCAACCAAGATTTTGTATGCACTTGTTTATTCAAACAACACTTATCCACCAGGTTAGGACTAACATAACTATAATTAGATCTAGGATCAATCAAAATTGAAACAACTAAATCACGTAGCTTACCTTCCATCTCAATAATGGATTCTGATGATTCGCCTACATGTTATCAAGTGCTACATAAATCTGAGGAATGCTCTGATCAACATACCCAACTATTTGTGCCTCCTGAGCAGTGTAAATCTAAGGTTTTCCACCCTGATGTTGTGTAAAATATCTCCTGCGATGCTCTCCACCCAAATTCTAATAGTGTAAAGGATTATTGTCATCACGTTTATTCTACTCCTCAGGATAAGACCCATTTCCTCTTTCATCTACATTGAACTTCTTGTATGGTACTACATTGTCCTTGTCACCTTCATCTTGAGGTCTTCCTCACTTCTTAACCCACTTTCCTTTAGTCTTCTCATTACCTTTCCAATCCTGACTAGGCTTAGAATTACACTTATATTTCTCGAAACAATGCTTCAATTTCTCGATGACTTTCTCTAATGACCAAGGCTTATCATAATCAATCTGATCCTTGAATACTATTGGAAATCCATTGATGAATATTTGAACATTTGTATTCTCATCCTTGAGGAAAGGAACATATCGCAACAACTCCATAAATTTGGTTCTATACTATTTATCTATCATAGAACCTATCTTCATCTCATATAACTCCTTAGCATTTCCATCATAGTACCTTTCAGACAAGTACTTCTTTCTTAAAAGTATTTTAAACTCATGCCAATCAACTCTTCTACCTTGATTCCTATGAAATGCTTCAAATCTTCCTACGAGATATTTTCTTTTCCTATGAGACTGAAAATAAATATACTAGAATTCATATTCTTTTTGTAATCATGCAATTCAAAGAACCTCTTCATCCTAAGTATCCATGCTTCTACATCTTCCAGTTTATTCACATCCCCATCAAAAGTAGGAGGCTTGGATTTCTTTAACTTATCAAGAAAGTATTGCTTCTCACTCCTCCTATAAGGATGACAGTCGTGATGACCATGATGTCTCTTTGAAACAAAATTAGAATAAAATCCATAAGAACTACCTCTCCTGTCAGGAGTATCCAACCACTTTCCACCTTTGACTATATCATCCCTATCCAAGGTGCATCCTGATCGAGGCTTGCTACCATATGTCCTGGTTTCGTCCTGTCTATTACTGATTCTTGTCTCTCCTTGTCTCTAAAAATTTTAAAATCTTTGAAGGATCATTGCGTTAACCATGGCTTGATTTTCTTGAGATTTTTTATTTTGCCTTGAATTTTAAAAATAATGCATATAAAAAGTATAAATTTAAAACCTTTAACTATTAAAACCATCCTAGATCCATCTTAACCCCGAACCTATCAAGCACCAAGAGGGATCAAGTCTCTCGAGGTGAAAACCTCTTTTTTAGTGAAAAACTTGAGGAAAGTTTTGCACCTCAAGAGATTTGATCCCTCTCAGCACCTGATAGATCTGGGGTTAAGATGGATCTAGGTTGGTTTCAGTCATGTGCAGACATACAAAATTTGTTGAACATCCAATTATTTTGATCATTTTAAATATGCTAAATATGTCTAAGATTTATTTAGTCAATTTAATTTTAAATATCCTTAGTTAGCTCATTTTGTTGAGATGATAGAGACTATTAGTAACTTAAATGATGAAAAATGATGAAATAAAAATTTTTAGTGCAAAGTGACAATGTAACAATGTTGAATGACAGAAAATGTGAATAATAAGAATATAGTCAACTACATACAATCTTCATTGTGATCAATCTGAAACTATTTTCTTCCACTATTCCTATTGTCACACCCATTAGTTTTGTCATTTTGTCATATCGATCATATGAAAAGGGTAGTTGAAATCATATACCATTCAAATATTTAACTCAATCTACTATAGTAAACATCATACATTGTATTTGTTGCTCTCTGAGTAGTTTTATCCAAAGTCAATCCTTGTGACATATGGAGTGTTAAACCCCAAATAATTTTCATTGGTAGTTATTTCCTATTACCACATTTGAATGCAAAGTGATTAAAAATGTTGACTGATGGAAAATGGGAATAATAAGAATGTAGCCAGTTACAAATAGTTTACAGTTTCAGGAAGCAAACATTTCAAGTAAGCAAAGTTTTTATTTAGGACAAAAATTCAAGTATTGTATAATGGTTTCAAAATTGTAACACAAAATTAAATGCACATCATGAATAATGTTTATGTGCTTACACTAAGAGAGAGTGTGCATGTTTTGGGGGTGAGAAGGAAAGACAATGGGAGATAGAGATTTAGATGGAGGGGAGGAGAAAGGGAAGAAAAGAAAGTCAAAAACAAGGAGGGAGGAAAAGATATATACATGGAGAGAGAAGTGTTAGAGAGAGAGAAGGGAAAGAGAGAGAGAGGGATGGGAAAATGGAGGGAGAAAGAGAGAGATAGATATATAGAGAGAGAGAGATAGAGAGTGTGTGCGCGTATGTTTAGGGGATGATATGGAGAGATAAATAAGGAATGACAATGGGAAATATAGATATAAATGGGTGGCAGAGATGTGGTTACATTGAAATAAATGCATACTATTAATCTAATTACTTTGAAATTAATGTACATCATGTTGTACCTATGAGATAATAGTGGTCAGCTATCAATGCTAGAGCATCTAAGATAAAAATTTTTGGGTTGTTGTTTTAATTTGGAAGACCAATGAATGAAACAAATTTAACACTATAATGACTAACCTTTTGAAATATATTAATCCCAAAGTAGAGGGCTGCTATTAAACTTCACACAGTGATAAATCTTGAATAGTGGTGAGTAGAAACAAAAAATAATATGATTATTATAGTTTTCAGATAGAAAATTAAACAATCATAAGTATGAAAACCTTTGACCAATGTTCAGGAGGTTCAAGAGAATATGCTTATGCTCACAAAAAGTTGTTGATGATTTATTGATTCAGAGGGAACTAATTAAACAGACAGATCATTAATCCATTCTCTTTAATTATTATCACTTCAGAAGCTTATAGGAATAGATTGAGACACAATTATTCCTACCTAGGTACTCTGTAAGACATAAGAATATGAAGACAAACATAATGTGTAACACTAGAAAAACTTACAGGAAACACAAACTGTGTAAAACTAAATTCAGAATCCTTTGTTTTGTATTAAGGGTCCAGAAAAGCTAGTACATCAAATGTTTACAAATGCTTCTTCAAGGGTGAACTCTCTTTCAATGGTCAACTTGGTTCAATGGTGAACCATGAACCCTTAATAACTCGAGAAGAGAGTTATTTATACAATAGTAGAACTAAGAAAATATCCTAAACTGTTTAAGGATTTATTCTAGGAAAATGAAATATCTTCATGCAAGAAGATAGAGACAACTATTGAACTGCTTCTTGTTGTCCCTGTTATTTAGGTTCTGCTGGCTTTGGTCTTTGATATTTTTCCCTTTAAGCTGCTTGTCTATTTGATCTTCACGCTGGAAGTCATATTCACTTATGACCTTTCATCTAATACACTTTGACCTTATTGACCTGTCAATATCCTTTACTGTGCCTTTTTACTTTTACTGTACATTTCAAGTTTTTACTGTGTATTTCAACAGTAAATCATTTAGTTTTTTTATGTCTCAGCATCAGGTAGTTTGGATATTGATCATATGTTTGTCTTTTAACTGTATGTTTTATCTTCCTCCTCTGTTTTGTCTTTTAACTGTGTAAATTGTTTGTTTTAACATTTACTGTATAAATGATTTATTCTGCTCTGTCTTTGGTTTAGACCTGATTTATGTTTGTATAGGAAAATCATTTGAATTCATTTCTCAAGAATCTGGAACAAACAGGTTTTTAACTGGTAATAAAACCGTTTATCCAGTCTCCTGGTATTCTGATAATCACCTGCAAAATACAACAATTGTTAAGAAAAACACAGGTTGACAGGGAGGGCCACAATGGCTTCATTTGAGTTGAAAGGTCTGTGGATGGAGTCCGGAGCATTTTTGGGAGGCAAAAAGTGATTAAATCGACTGCAGAGGCTTAGGGTGGTGCAGGAGGGTTATACAGGTTTTACTGTGTAAATGGACGAAAAGAGCGAAAGTGAGGGTTTTCGCGTTTAAACGGGTAAATGGTTAACTTTTTAAAATTTCGTGCAAAGTGAATAGTGGATGGTTTTACCATACATGGGGGAGCAATTTCGGAGGCTCATCGCACCACTTTTGGCTGTGGGGTGGTTTTTCTCCGAGGGCACGCGAGTTAACGTGGGAATGACATGTAACCATAAGGTGCTCGAGTAAAACCACGAATCTTGCATTCTCTCGGGCCTTTAAAGATTGAAGATCGGGAGCGCGAGATATGGCTGTGGATTGTTAGATATGGGAGAAGGTGATCAGATGGCTATCATGTGGTCGAGATGCACGAAGGGAGCAGATGCAGAGATTAGCGGGCCCAGGTAATTACAAAGGATTTGTAATTATTTTAATGAATAAAGCGGGTTTAAACACATTGTGATGGGTTTATGGAGTGGGACCAAGGTTAACGGCGGCGGGGTTTATTTAACCACACCAAGGGTGGTGGGTTAAAAGAGTTCTTATATCAGGAAATGGTAATATAATGGAGTTAATTAAAATAAAGCGGGTTTTAATAAAACTTAGGTTAAAAGGGTCTTTAAGGGTTTTAGGGAATTTACAAGGGGAAAATGATTTTTTCAAAGCGAAATGACTTTCATACTAGGGAAAAGGGGTTTTGAGTAGGGAAATGACTTTTAGAGGGTAATTTGCTAGGAAAATGTGTGAAACCAAGGGAAAAGGTGAAAATGAAGGGAAAA
Source organism: Pinus tabuliformis (assembly GCA_031772625.1). Taxonomy (NCBI): domain Eukaryota; kingdom Viridiplantae; phylum Streptophyta; class Pinopsida; order Pinales; family Pinaceae; genus Pinus; species Pinus tabuliformis. The sequence goes on from CM062816.1 coordinate 753,514,555, forward strand.
GGGGATATTAGTAAGTATGTAGTGGGGGATGAAATGAAATGATGGAGAGTTAGTTATATCCGCTAGTGAACATCTTTTCACCTTCATAACTGCTCCTGTACACTGCAACACATGATCAAGAATGATAAATGTGCTTATGCCTCAATCAACTTTGTACTTTTGCGACCTTTCTTCTACCTACCCTTTACTTACCCTAACATTTTTTCTTCACTTAATTGGGTGCATTGAGGTTAGCAGACCCTTTTCTTTCCTTTTTCTTTTGAAAAGAAAACTATCTAATTCTAACCTTATAAAATCCAAGGGATCATATTAAACTAATGAGCTCCTTATTATTCTCTACCTAACTACTGATCTTACAAGATTAAACAGTTCGTCTAGATCTTTATTCTCTAACTAAAAACATGAAATTTAAAGCATGAACTAGTCAAGATTAAACTATTTTGACTATCATGGGTTATGGAATTTATGACAAGCTACACACAACCATTATTTTGCATGATAAAGTAAAAGTAGTGGCACTTGGACTTGCACACTTAAAAAGTTTATTTCTTTTGCTTTTCCCTCTAACCTAAAATTTTATTTTTGCCTTCATTTTTTAGGGCATCTATTCTAACATTTTCTTTGATATGGACATATTTATTAAAATATTTCCTAACATTTTTATTTAGTATTCTTTTGCCCATATCCTAGCTTAAATTTTTTTGAAAAATATCTTCATTTTTTGACTAATTGATTCTAACTTACTGAAACCAAAAAATGCTACAACACTGGCTCCAACTAGGCACTGCTTCCTCCTGTAGAATGCAAAGAACCTACAGATCCATGTTCCTTCTCCTTGGGCTATGAAGTCTTTTGTTGTAAAAAAAAACCACACTGACAGCGTGCAAAAGAAAAGAAACTATAGTTTTTACAATGGTAGTAATGGAACCTACTTCAACTTCTCAATACTGAATGTAATGTTTGAGAAACCTTCCATTTACAGAATAAGTGGAATATAGCCCCTCAAGATTTTGTAGCACAAAAGTGTTGTTTCGCTTTACTTTAGCAATTGCTAAAGGTCCAAACCATAGGTTGTCAAAATTTCCATGTTTTCCCTTTTCTTCTCTCCTGGAATCCCATCTTAGAACTAGGCCACCTTCCTTGAAGTCCCTTTCCCTAGCTCTTCTGTCAAATAGGCTCTTCATCTTACTCTGATACTTTTTCAATTTCTATTGAAATTCATCTCTGTTTTCATTTAGTTCAATAATTTGATTTATTCTCCTTGAAAAATCATCAGGTTCATCTGTTGAATCTTGCAGGAATTTTAAAACAGGAAAGGCCAAATTGGTAGGGAAGATTGCATCTTTCCCATAAACTAACTAGAAAGGATATTTACCAATATATCTCTTTGGAGTAATTATGTTTGCCCATACTGCATAAATTAAATGAGAGTCCCAACTCTTTTTATGATCTACTAGAGTCTTTTTTATTACCTTTACCAAACTTTTATTTGAGGATTCTGCAAGGCCATTACCTTGTGGGTAATATGGAGTTGAATGATGTAACAAAATCTGATATTTCTGGAAAAACTCAATCATTTTAACACTAGAAAAAGCTGTTGCATTATCGGTGACAATTTGAGTTTGGCAACCAAATCTAGATAAGATGTTCTCTTCAATAAATTTGATTACTACTAAATCAATAGCATTTCTCACTGGAATTGGTTCCACCCATTTAGTGAAGTATTCTGTTGCAGTAAGGATCCATCTATGTTGATTACTTGAAGTAGAATTAATCTCTCCAATAAAATCTAATCCCCATTGGCTAAAAGGTTCTGAGACTATTGATGGAACTAGTGGAAGAGCTGCTAGTTTTTGCTTACCAGCAAACATTTGACAAGGAACATAACCTCTAAACTTTGCTCCTACTTGTAAGAACAATGTGGGCCAATAAAATCCTCCCATTAATATCTTATATGTTGTTGCTCTCCAAGCATAATGTCCTCCATAAAATCCTATATGAAATTGATCAATGATTCCTTTAGTTTCTGATTCTGTTAAACATAATAACAAAATATTTAGTGGATATTTCTAGTACAAATTTGCATTTATGATACAATACTTGACTACTTTCAGTTTGAGAGTTTTACACTGGCTTTTGGAGAATGATGCTGGACATTCAAAATGGATCAAGAAATTTACAATATCTTGGTACCAATCTAACAACAAAAATTGTTCATCAATGTGTAAAGGGCTAATCTGATCTGAAGGTAAAGGTTCTTGTGGATTCTTTTCTTCAGGATGAAGGGAAGGTTCTTGTGGATTATCCTCTTCTGCAAGGACAAAAGGTTATTTTCTATTCTTCGTTTTTGAAGTTTGAGAAGGTTCTTGTGGATTATTCCCTTGTATCTCTAAAACAGAATTGATTCCGAGCACTTTACAGTTGGATTCAGCTAGAAGCTTAGCTAATCCTTGGCCTTTTACTAGCTTTATAGTTTTGATAGTTAGATCAAACTCCATTATTTGAGTGATCCATCTATCTCTCTTTCCATCAGTGTCTGGTTGGTTTTAAACAATTTTCACAACACTGTTAGGAACATAAGCAGTAATAAGAGAATGTAGGACATACATCCTGAATGATTTCAAGGCTTGAATAAGGGCATAGGCTTGCTTCTCAATTATGTCATAACTAAGCTTGACATCTCTCATAACCTTACTGAAAAAGGCTATGGGTTGGTCATGGGAATCTTCATTCTTTTGTAATAGAACAACAACAAGGGTTGTTTCTCAAGCAAAGGAAAAGATACTGAATGGTTGAGTGTAATCAGGACTGGCCAAGGTGGGAGCTTCAGAGATGGCTTTCTTGATCTGATCAAATGCATGCCTGGAAGAGACAATCCATTTCACTTCATGATCCTTTCGGATCATGTTAGTTATATATTTTACAATCTCAACATAATTTGGGATGAATCTCCTTAAAAAATTAATCTTTCCTACAAAAGCTTTAATCTCCTTCTTTTGTCTAGGTAAGGTTAATGTTTCAATGGCAGACACTCGCTTGGGATCAATCACCACTCCTTCTTTTGAAATTATATGGCCCAGCAGTTTTCCTTCTTCGATATCAAATAGAGACTTTTTAGGATTCAATGATATTCCGAATTCTCTACACCTGTCAAAAACCTTCATCAAGTGCTTTAGATGTTTCTGATCAGATTTAGAAAAAACAGTTATGTCATCAAGATAAATAACCACAAATTTATTTACCTAACCCACAAAAGCTACATCCATAGCTCTCTGAAATGTTTCTCCAACATTGGTTAAGCCAAATGGCATCCTAACATACATGAATGTACCCAGGGTGTAGTAAAGGTTGTCTTTTCTTTGTCTGCTGAAGCAACATTTACCTGATTATAGCCCGAAAAACCATCAAGCATAGAAAGTCTTTGTGCTCCTGAAACCATTTGAAGTAACTGATCCATTTTGGGCAAAGGATAGTTATCTTTTAATGATGCTTTGTTCAAATTTCTAAAGTCCACACAAAGTCTAATTTCTCCATTCTTCTTTCTAACAGGAACTAAGTTTGCAACCCAATTAGAATATCTAAGTGGGAGAATGATCTGGGCATCTAGAATTTTCTTAATTTCCTTTTCTATTGTTGGTAGAAGAGCTGGATTGATCCTCCTAAGTTTCTGTTGATAAGGAACTGCTTCTGGCTTTAAAGGAATCTTATGTTGTATTAATGAAGTATCATAGATTTTTAGATCAGCATAGGTCCATGCAAAAACATCCTTATAAGTTTGAAGAAACTTAAGATATTGAGCTTTGATATCAAGATATAGAGATGCACATATTTTAATGTTTTTAATATCATCATTTGTTCCAATATTAATTTCTTCTATGTCATCTTGTGAAGAAATGCACTGAGGGTTTCAGAGGACATCATTTTGATCAAACAATTTTTTTAAAGGAATGAGGCCTTTGGGAATAAAATTGTTAGACAATTGAATAATGTCATGATCAACAATTTTTGAATTGAAATTTGAAGTATCATTTCCATCTGTAGTTTCATCTATTTATGTTCTATCTTCATCAATTTGTAGAACTGAAAAATCATCTATAACCTGCAAAAAAGATTTCAAATGTTCATCATCTTCAAACATCTGAAAATGTTTTAGATTGTCTGGGATGGATGGTTTGTACATGACTTGTATTTGATAGAGTACATTAGTCTGATCAGGAATTTTAAATGAAATAGCAGAAACAACTAAGGCATTTGCATGAATATTCTGATCTTTTGGAATATAAGTCAAAATAAAAGCATCAAAGAAGTTTTCAACTAAATCCCATAGTTCATTTTGATAAGACCTAAGTCTAGGATGCTTAGTCTGGCAAATATTTCTCACTTGTTTGATGATAAGTTATGAATCAGTAAAAACACTTAAGTTTTGAACTTTTAAGCGTTTGTCTAATTGCAGTCCCAAAAGGAAAGATTCATATTCAACCAAATTATTGGTAACTTCAAAGTCGAGTTTACATGATTGGGTGATATTTTCTTTTTTTGGTGAAATTAAAACTACCCTAGCTCTTGCCCCATCTTTTGTACAAGAACCATCAAAAAGTAGATTCCATACATCAATTTGATTTGGTTTAGGACTTTCAATTACATCTTTTATTTTAACTTGAGTTTCATGTTTTTGGTTTGAAGAGAGTTGAAAGCAACCAAAATCCTGATCAATTGCATAAATGGGATGGTTCCTTGGTTGGTCAGTTTTGCAAACAGTGTGCACAAATCTTACCTCTCTATATAACCTTAGTTGTTCTCCCCCATAAACTGGAATAGTGGCATAAGACATATCCATCTGAAGAGTTCCCCCTAATTTGGCACAACAAGACCTAGAAAGGAGCATTCCAAATTTGGGAGGGATATCTATGACAACTATATCAAGCACCACACTTTTCACTGGAATTTGGGCAAGGGTGACTACTAAATCCTTAATCAATACTAAGTATGGCACCCTTTTAGAATCAAAGGTGTACAAGTCATGATAGGATCTAGTTATGTCAAGTTTCAAATGGTCCATGATAGTTTTTGGCATGAGGTTATGTGATGCTCCAGAATCAAGCATACAATTATATAACATGGAATCATTTGTCTTAAGAGTTACATAGAAAGGAGGCATTATTTCATCTATCATATTGATCTAGGTGGATATTGATGGCCACTCGCCAAGTCCACTTAGACCCCCACTATTTTTACTTTCAGCATTTTAGTTTCCTTAATTGTAGCATAGTTTACTATTTTTAGCATTTTTTCGGGTCCTAAACTTTCGGAGCCATTTTGAGGCCCTAAACGACGTTTTTTGGGAAAAATGGGACCAACATGGGTCCATGGACCGATGTTTCTCTTCCCAAAGTTGTAGTTCTCAGATAGGTCTTTCTAACGAGATATTTTGTGTGTCAAACGGAGATCGTATGCCAAAGTTACGACCTTGGGAAGTTGATGTACCAATTTACCCAAACGGGGCCCACAGTTTGGTGTTTCATCTTCTAGGCTTATGTTTTTGGATGTTTAGGGTTTTCCATTGTTTCTCAACAATAAATAGGCCTTCGAGCTTCATTGTAACACAGTTAAAAGGCATGTAGCCATCAAATCTCTTCTCATAGATAAGTTACCATCACCCTAGCTGGTTTATTTCCATTTCTGTTTGTAAGCATATTTTAGTATTTTACATTAATGAAATAAAGTATTATTTCTGCTGCATCTTTGTGTTTATGGTTATCTCTGTAATTTGTTGCATTCCTGTTTAAATCCGGATCATTGGTATTAGAGCGGTCTACTTTTTCTATGTTTTTATTTACATGTCCCCAACGAGGTTGGGATATAAGGAGTTAGGGCTTGAACTGGTCAAACCTTTGAAAGACCAGCCTTGCAAATCCTGACAACCTCCCATGGTGGCTGAAAAGAAAGACGCGAGGGAAGGAGATCCTATCAAAATCTTGCTCGAAGAATCCCTCAAGCGACAAAGGAACGTGATGATGGACAACTTTTCCCAGATCCTTCAGCGGCTACCCAAGGGCGACGCATCGGCTTCCAACAGCTACTTTGGAAACGCCACACCGTTTAAGGTACAAGTTAATTTTGAAATCCCCATATTCGAGGGTTAGATAGACGCAGATGTCGTCGATAAATGGTTAAATTTGCTAGAGGGTTATTTTTTTGTTCATGATTTTTCTAGTCGGGAAAATATCATTTTTGCTCTTCTCAAAGTATCCCCCCACATCAAGGACTAGTGGGAAACCTACTGCTAGTAGAAGGATGAAAGTACAGGCTCACTATTTTTAGCCGCACCCACTTGGAATTCATTTTGTGAAGGGAAGAGACCAAGATGTGCCGGAGTTTACCAATATTTTCCATACCCTTCGCACAAAGTTGGGTATCAAGGATTCAGAGCAGCATTTGGTACTCAAATACCACAGCTGCATGCACAAGTACATCCAAGAAGAAAGAGAATTCCTGAACATCTCCTTGCTCAGCACGATATACAGATATGCTATCAAGGTCAAGAAAAAGTTTAAACAGAAGAAGCGAGACTTTGGATCCGCAAATTTGAAGCAAGGGAAAGGTGCCCCCAAACCGTAGAACAAAGGACAAAGCCAAGGTGGGGTGGCCCAAGACAACCCGCTAAAGCTGCAAGCAAAGAATGGCACTGCGAAGCTAAAAAAGGAGACGGGAAAGTGGTGTGAGTTCCATAAGAGCTCCACTCACAACACAAGTGAGTGTCGGGCCAAGCAATCATTGGTGGCTGAGCTAAAGGTTTCAGAATCAGATGCATGTTCTGAACCTGATTCAGAACGCGACAAGGGGAATGACAAAGGGAAGCAGATTGTTGATGCAGAGCCCAACACCACCGTTGCCACCACGAAGATCCAAAAGGGGGAACTCGAAGATCCAGAGGAGGAGGAGCGTCTCTTCCACTCCTAGATGTGGGTAAAGGGCTCCCCGCTACAATTCATTGTCGACAACGAGAGCCAAAAGAACCTCATTTCGGCAGAGGTCATGAAGCGGTTGGGCTTATCGACCATAGTAGATCCACAACTGTACACCATCGGGTGGCTTCAAAAAGGATGGGATCTTTGTGTGAGCCAGCACTGTCACCTTCCATACAACATCAAGCCCTTCACGAATGAGGTATTGTGTGACATTGCTTCCCTTGAAGTTTGTGATGTATTATTAGGACAACCATACTTTTGGAAGCGACATGCTGTATATGAATCAAGGCCCTGTGTTGTTATTGTTACTTTGTGAAATAAGTTGTACAGGATACCGGAGGTAGCACCGCCTACCGCCATCTCTTTGGTTACTACAAAACAATGCAGTAAGCTGATTTCCAAAACTGGGAAATTTGTTTTCCTGATGATACGCCCTTAAGGAAAGAAGAAGACGGTGGCCACAACCTCTAGACAGGGCCCCTCCGCACGACAACTATAGATGGACAAGGTCATGGAAGAGTACGAGGACATCTTCACCTCCCCTGCAGGGGTTCCTCTACACTATCAGGTCAAGCACTCCATTGATCTGACCCCAGGTGCGCCGCTATCGAATGGACCAATCTATTAGTGCTTCATTCTAGAGAATGATGAAATCAAGAGGCAGATTCAGGAACTGCTGCAGAAAGTCACATCCGTCCGAGTTCATTTCCCTGTGGGAGCTCGATCGTGTTGGTACAGAAGAAGGATGGGACTTGGAGACTCTGTATTGACTATCGGGCGCTGAACAAGATCACTGTCCGTAATAGGTACCCAATCCCATGGATTAATGACCTCGTGGACCAACTCAAGGGGCCAAAATATTTCAGCAAGATCAATTTGAAGTCAGGATATCACTAGGTACCAATCGAACCCTTCGATGTGTGGAAGACTACCTTCAAAGCCAAGGAGGGCCTTTTCGAATGGTTGGTTATGCCTTCCGGATTGACGAATGCTCCTGCAACCTTCATGAGGCTAATGGATGACATCTTGCGGCCATTCACCAACTCATTTGTGGTGGTATACTTAGATGACATCCTGATCTTCAGCCAAAGTTGGGAAGAGCACCTCCACCACATCCAACAGGTTCTCTAAACACTGCGGCAACACAAGTTATGTGCCAATTTGGAGAAATGCACTTTTGGCATGACCTAGGTTCAGTATCTAGGATACATTATTGATGAACAGGGGGTGCATGTGGATCCAGCCAAAATCCAAGTCATTCAGGATTGGCCATCTCCAACCACTCTGACAAAGCTCTGCAGCTTTCTAGGTCTTGCCAACTTCTACCGCAGGGCTGTGTAGGGATTTTCTCATATCACTTGGCCCTTGAGTCAAGTCACCAAGGGAGGAGTGAAAGAAAAATTATTTTGGTCCGTATCTCAACAGAAGGCATTCACAGAGTTGAAATATTTCCTCTGCTCAGCACCAGTGCTTGCATTACCAGACTTGCAACAACCATTTGAGGTCGAGGCAGATGCATCTGACTATGCTATTGGGGCAGTCCTTACTCAACATTGGCATCCAGTGGCATATCACGGTGAGACACTTTCAGACACAGTCCGAAAGTATCCCACTTATGACAAAGAGATGTATTCCATTGTGTAGGCCTTCCGACAATGGCAGCATTACATTTTGGGGAAGGAAACAGTCATCCACATAGACCACTGACCCCTGCAGTTCATACAGACCCAAGGGAAATTGTAGAATGATCGCCATCAGAAGTGGTCCACATACTTGCAACAGTTCCATTTGAATATCAAGTATAAGAAGGGCAGCACCAATAATATTTCAGATTGCCTCAGTCGACCACCGATCATGGTGTTAACCACCGTGCTCAACTCTTTTGGGAACAAGACTTCTGATTGGCCACTTCTCTACAAAAGTTCCAAACTTCAGCCACACATACCAGACACTCTTGGAGGGTCAGCATGTTCTAGATTTTCACCTCCAGGATTCCCTGTTATGCCACCTAGGTCACCTTTGTGTTCCTTCAAGCGAGCATGCCAAGATGATTTGGGAAGCACACTACAATCGGGTTGTTGGGCATTTTAGGGTCGAGAAAATGGTGGCAGTACTACAGAAGTATTTCTATTGGCCGAATCTTCGATAAGATGTCAAGAAGTACATCAGATCATGCATTGCTTATGCCATTTCAAAACTAACCATGAAGAATCAAGGCCTCTATACCCCGCTACCTACCCCTAGTCGACCTTGGGAATCCATCTCCATGGATTACATGTCAGGTCTTCCTTCCACTAAGCATGGAAATGACTGTGTTTTTGTGGTCATCGAAAAGTTCTCGAAGATGGCCATTATGGCAACTTGCAAGAAGAATATCACAGTAAAATCCACTGCTAAACTCTTCTTTGAACGAGTGTGGGTACACTTTGGGATCCCACAGTCTATCATCTCATATTGGGAAAATAGGTTCCTCAGTACATTTTGGTCCAGTCTCTGGTCGATGTTGGACACCAAACTCACTAAGTCCATAGCCTTCCATCCTCAAACTGATGGTCAGATAGAGGTTGTCAACAGGATGATCATACACATTCTGCGCATGTACAACTCAAAGCATCCATGCACATGGGACGAGAGCCTCCCCTATGTTCAACACAACTACAACCGGGCTCTCCATAGCTCAACTGGCCACAGCCCTTTTCAGGTGGGCTTGCGATTCTAGCCACTAGGTCCCATTGATGTGGCCATGCCATTTGTAGCTGCTCACGCATATTCGGTTCATGTCCAGTCCAAAATAGATAAGGCAAACAACTTCATTGAGCACATCCAACGTATTTTCCAACAGGTCCATGACATTCTGGAGAAATAAAATGCCAAGTACAAGCAGTGACATGATCAACATTAGGTGCCACACAAGTTTCAGGTGGGCGACAAAGTCTGGTTGCATTTTCAAAAGGAACACCTTATCGAAGCCTATTGGAAACTCAAACCACACCAATTCCTTGGCCTGCACCCAATGTTCAATGTGGACCACCTTCGGCCATACTTTCCACCATTACTAGACACATCCGACATTGCAGAACAACTCACACCCACAGAGTTAAATCCAAATTGCATGGAACAAGTTGCAACTGATTGGATCATGGACACACAGATCAAGCACACTCACCAACAGAATATCCAACTGTATCGAGTTGAAAAAGCAAGCCAACTCCTTCACCAGGGCGAGTGGCTCACCAGGGACCAAGTTCAGCAGAAGTTTCCTCATCTCATGGAGGAACTCAACACAATGGGGACCATTGCTTCCTAAGGGGGGAGGAATGATCCAGGTGGATATTGGTGGCCACCCACCAAGTCCACTTGGACCCCCACCATTTTTTCTTTCAGCTTTTTAGTTTCCTTAATTGTAGCATAGTTTACTATTTTTAGCAGTTTTTCGGGTCCTGAACTTCCGGAGTCGTTTTCAGGCTCTAAATGACGTTTTTTTGGGAAAACTGCAAGCAACATGGTTCCATGGACTGATGTTGCTCTTCCCAAAGTTGTAGCTCTCGGATAAATCTTTCTAATGAGATATTGTGTGTGTCAAACGGAGATCGTATGCCAAAGTTATGACCCTGGGAAGTTGATGTACCAATTTACCCAAAAGAGGCCCACAGTTTGTCATTTCATCTTCTAGGGTTAGGTTTTTGGATGTTTAGGGCTTTCCATTATTTCTCAACAATAAATAGGCCTTCGAGCCTTATTGCAACACAGTTCAGAGGCATGTAGCCACCACATCTCTTCTCAGAGAAAAGGTACCATCGCCAAGGAAAATTTTAAGGATGGAAAATTTTCGTGAAGTTTAAAACATTGGCGAATCTCACTAATCCCTAATATGCAAATTATAAATGTTTATTGATATATTTGTAAAATTATTCAAATTTATAATTATTTTTTATACAGTCTCTATATAATATTGGCGATTTTTAAGGTAAAATAATTTTATATTCTAAAATTTGGGCGAATCGTCTTTTATAAAATTGGAAATTGGCGAATCTTTTTTGTGGAAAAATCTTGGAAAATTAGCCCACTGGGCGAACATTAGCCCTAGCTGGTTTATTTCCATTTCTATTTGTAAGCATATTTCAGTATTTTACACTAATGAAATTAAGTATTATTTCCACTACATCTCTGTGTTTATGGTTATCTCTGTAATTTGTTGCGTTCCTGTTTAAATCCGGATCACATATCTGAGCTAGGACCAAAGACAATTTCTGTTTTTTCATCTTGCAAACTAATGATATCACTTTCAACATCAACCGAGGTGTTTTGTATCCTTTTTGAGACTTGATTTTTATACCCATGGTTTTTGGAAAGTTCTAAAAGTGGAATTGGGATTTTAACTCTTTCTAACTCTTTTTAAACATTAAATGTAGTCAAAGCATTCTTATCATTTTTAGCAATATCAATTGACTAATTTACTGGTTGAATAATAGTTGTTTGAGTTTCAACAACTTTGATACGAGGTTCAATTATTAGAGTCTCCTTAGGAGGTCTTCCAGGGCTAGGTCTAGGCCTAAGATATATCTCTTATTCAACTCTGCAATTAAAAATTCAGAGAAAGCATGGTATTTAGAAACCTATAAGGATTCTTGATCTTCTTGAACCTGATTTTGTTGTGAGAGAGGAATCATAAATGTTTGATTAGAAGAAGTATCCATGTTATTGATATCTTCAGTAATAGTCATAGTATTTTCATCGGGTTGTTGGTCATCTATCAGTAAATGAGTGGGAACCTACTGATCATTACTAGGTCTCTGAAGAATTTATAATTGTGGATTCCTTCTATACTGACCTTGATTTTGATTTTGGGGTCTAGTAACTATTTGTTGAACTGTCCTAGGTTGAGTCTCAATGTTGGAAATTCTATTAGATAGATTTATAAGAAGAGAAGTTATTTCATCTAGTTTAGAATCTTCAGTTTAATCTTGGAAGAACTAGAGGAACTAGAGGCTTCTTGAATAGATTTGAGTTTTCTTTGGGCCTTTTCCTCTTTAGCTTTCAAGGAAGTTGAAGCAGCCCTATTTTCTTCCACCTCTATAGCATTTGTTTGCATGTCTTCAAGAGTTCTTGAAGTTCTCTCTCTTAGCATTACAGAAAAGTCATTGTCAAAGGCTTTAGAAAACCTAGACTTAGCTGCTGCTACAGAGGGTTTACAATCAGGGGGCATCTTATGATAAAGTTTGTTGAACCTTTTGATGAAATCTAATACAGTTTTACCAAAGTTTCTTTTAAGTTCTTCAAATTCAGTCAGAAAGTAAAGAGGATCTTTCTTTACACCCATTGGTTTTTAAATATGTTTGTAAGCTCTTCCTAATTTCTAATGGAATTTACAGGTAACTGCCTAAACCAGATTCTTACATTTCCTTCAAGTGACTGTACAAACAATCTCATGTAAACATTTTCTTGTTCAATATTCATGTTGTCTGCAAAGTCTAGAAAAGCTTGAAGATGGTCCTCAGTAGTGGGACCAGTTTCTCCATTATACCTAGGAAGGTATTTCAAGTATCCAGCTAGGAATGCATCGAGGTTAGAAGGTAAGACTAAAGCTGCATATCTAGCTTGTACAATAGGTTGGAATTCCATAGTAGAAGGTGGTGTATGAGGTGTTTGTGTGGATGAATAAGAAGAAGATGAAGAAGAGGTAGAAGTAGGTGATTGAGGGGGTGTGTGACTATGTGGGGGTGAAGAAGGAGGAGGTCTCCTGAATGAATTTAAAGGAGTCTTAAGAACTAACTTTGGGACCTCTGAATGAATACCCTCTTTTGTTTCAAAGTGTGGATTTGTGTATACATAGATGATCTCTTTAGGTTGTTCATAAGTATAAGCTTCAGGTTATTCAAAAGTGGAATGGAATGAATAAGTGGTAGGGGATATGAAATCTCTAGGTTTGTATTAAAGTAAATGAACACCCAAGTTAGACTTAGTTTTAGTTGATCCTGGTGGTAGAGGGGGTTCTTGATGTGTTTCAAAATAATGAATGAGGAAAGATGAACCTAAATCAACTCTCCTATCTAATAGTTCAGAAACCCTAGGTGGTATTTGTGTCAAATTAGGATCAGATGGAATATTACTAAAAGGATCAAATGATACTAAATCTTCAGACTGCAAGGCTGAAGATGAAGAAGAAGATGGTTGATGTCTCCTTATAGAACTGGCTTTTCTTAGAAGTTTTTTAGGATTTGACAGAGGATTAACTAAGTCAAGTTCTGAATGAGATCTAGTGTGCTTAAAAGGTTCCAGTTTGGGCTAGTGGAGTTGCCAAGTAAAATATTTTAACCTGTCTAGACCTTTAATCACCTTAAAGGAATAGATTGAATATCATTGTCCTAGGAAAAATTAATGGAATTAGAATCCCCGGCAACGGTGCCAAGCTGATCTTGTACTTTTGAGATAATAATGGTCAGCTATCAATGGCAAAGCATCTAAGATAATTGTTTTGGGGTTTATTTTTAATTTGGAAGATCAAAGAATGAAACAGATGTAACACTATAATGCCTAACCTTTTGAATAATATTAATCCCAAAGTAGAGGGCTGCTATAAAACTTCACACAGTGATAAATCTTGAATAGTGGTGAGTAGAAACAAAAAGTAATATGATTATTATAGTTTTCAGAGAGAAAATTAAACAAGCATAAGTATGAAAACATTTGACTGATGTTCAGAAGGTTCAAGAGAATATGCTTATGCTTACAACAAGATGTTGATGATTTATTGATTCAAAGGGAACTAATTAAACAGACAGTTCATTAATCCATTCTCTTTAATGATTATCACTTCAGAAGCTTATAGGAATAGATTGAGACACAATTATTCCTACCTAGGTATCTCTGTAAGACATAAGAATATGAAGAAAAACATAATGTGTAACACTGGAAAAACTTACAGGAAACACAAATTGTGTAAAAATGAATTCAAAATCCTTTGTTTTGTATTAAGGGTCCAGAAAAGCTACTACATCAAATGTTTACAAATGCCTCTTCAAGGGTGAAATCTCTTTCAATGGTCAACCTGGTTCAATGGTGAACCGTGAACCCTTAATAACTTGAGAAGAGAGTTATTTATACAATAGTAGAACTAAGAAAATATCCTAAGTTTTTTAAGGATTTATTCTAGGAAAAGTAAATATCTTCATGCAAGAAGATAAACACAGCTATTGACTTGCTACTTGTTGTCCCTGTTATTTAGGTTTTGCTGGCTTTGGTGTTTGATATTTTGCCATTTAAGCTACTTTCTTGTTTGATCTTCATGATGGAAGTCATATTCACTTATGACTTTTCATCTGATACACTTTAATATGATACTCTTTGACCTTAAGGACCTGTCAATATCCTTTACTGTGCCTTTTTACTTTTACTGTACATTTCAAGTTTTTACTGTGTATTTCAACAGTAAATCATTTAGTTTTTTTTTTTATGTCTCAGCATCAGGTAGTTTGGATATTGATCATCTGTTTGTCTTTTAACTGTATGTTTTATCTTCCTCCTCTATTTTTTCTTTTAATTGTGTAAATTGTTTGTTTTAATATTTACTGTGTAAATGCTTTTTTTTGCTCTGTGTTTGGTTTAGACATGATTTGTGTTTGTACAGGAAAATCATTTGAACTCGAGAATATGGAACAAACAGGTTTTTAACTAGTAATAAAACCATTTATCTAGTCTCCTGGTATTCTGCTAATCACCTGCAAAAATACAACAATTGTTAAGAAAAACACAGGTTGACAGGGAGGGCCACAATGGCTTCATTTGAGTTGAAAGGTATGTGGATCAAGTCCGGAGAATTTTCAGGAGGTAAACAGTGGTTAAATCAGTTGCAGAGGCTTAGGGTGGTGCAGGAGGGTTATATAGATTTTATTGTGTAAACGGACGAAAAGAGCGAAAGTGAGGGTTTTCGCGTTTAAATGGGTAAATGGTTAACTTTTTAAAATTTGGCGCAAAGTGAATAGTGGATGGTTTTACCGTATGCGGGGGAGCGGTTTTGGAGGCTCATCGCACCACTTTTGGCCATGGGGTAGTTTTTCTACGAGGGCACGCGAGTTAACATGGGAATGACACGTAACCATAAAGGGCTCCAGCAAAACCACGAATCTCACGTGCTCTTGGGCCTTTAAAGATCGGAGATCGGGAGCGCGCGATATGGATGTGGATTGTTAGATCTGGGAGCAAGTGATTAGACGTCTATCGCACAGTCGAGATGCACGGAGGGAGCAGACACGGAGATTAGCGGGCCCAGGGAATAATTACAAAGGATTTGTAATTATTTTAATGAATAAAGCAGGTTTAAACACATTGTGATGGGTTTATGGAGTGGGACCAAGGTTAACGACGACGGGGTTTATTTCACCACACCAAGGGTGGTGGGTTAAAAGAGTTCTTATATCAGGAAATGGCAATATAATGGAGTTATTAAAATAAAGCAAGTTTTAATAAAACTTAGGTTAAAAGGGTCTTTAAGGGTTTTAGGGAATTTACAAGGGGAAAATGATTTTTTCAAATGGAAATGACTTTCATACTAGGGAAAAGGGGTTTTGAGTAGGGAAATGACTTTTAGAGGGTAATTTGCTAGGAAAATGTGTGAAACCAAGGGAAAGGTGAAAATGAAGGGAAAAGGGGATATTAGTATGTATGTAGTGGGGGATGAAATGAAATGATGGGGAGTTAGTTAAATCAGCTAGTGAACATCTTTTCACCTTCATAATTGCTCCTGCACACTACAACAAATGATCAAGCATGATAAATGTGCTTATGCCTCAATCAAATTTGTACTTCTGAAACCTTTCTTCTACCTACCCTTTACTTACCCTAACATTTTTTCTTCACTTAATTGGGTGCATTTAGGCTAGCAGACCCTTTTCTTTCCTTTTTCTTTTGGAAAGAAAACTATCTAATTCTAACCTTATAAAATCCAAGGGCTTAGATTAAACTAATGAGATCCTTATTATTCTCTACCTAACTACTGATCTGCCAAGATTAAATAGTTTGGCTAGATCTTTATTCTCTAACTAAAAACATGAAATTTAAAGCATGAACTAGTCAAGATTAAACTATTTTGACTGTCATGGGTTGTGGCATTTATGACAAGCTGCACACAACCATTATTTTGCATGATAAAATAAAAGTAGTGGCACTTGGACTTGCACACATTCAGAGTTTATTGCTTTTTTCTTTTCGCTCTAACCTAACATTTTATTTTTGCCTTCATTTTTTAGGGCATCTATTCTAACATTTTCTTTGATATGGACACATTTATCAAAATATTTCCTAACATTTTTATTTAGTATTCTTTTGTCCATATCCTAGCTTAACATTTTTTGACAAATTGATTCTAACTTACCAAAACCAAAAAATGCTACAATACATCATACATCTAGTTGCATCAAATCATAAATCACATCTACACTAAAATCAATGCATCTAGTGCCAAATATCAAATAGGATTAGAAATCAACATCTACACTAAAACCAATGCATCTAGTGCAAGCAATCAAAGAGGATTAGAAATCAATATCTACACTAAAAGCAATGCATCCAGTTCAAGCAATCAAATAGGAGTAGAAATCAACATCTACACTGAAATCAATACATCTAGTGTAAGGTATTAAATAGGATTATAAATCGACATCTAAACTAAAATTAATGCATCTAGTCCAAGTGATAAAATAGGATTAGAAATCAATATCTACATTGAAACCAATGCATCCAGTGCAAGAAATCAAATAGGAGTAGATATCAACGTCTAAAATTAAATCAATGAAGCTATTTTAAGGTATTAAATAGGATTATAAATCGACATCTACACTGAAATCATGCATGTAGTGCAAGCAATCAAATAGGATTAGAAATCAACAACTACACTGAAAACAATACATTTATTTTAGTGAAAAACCAAAATATTCATGACTTTCTAAGATCTAGCTTCTATGTTTATATTTGTCTCTATGTGTCTCTTTCTTCTTCCCTCACTCTCCACCTTCCATTCTGTGTTTATCTCCCTCCCTCTCTCTCTCCTTCTCCCTCTCTTCCTCATTTCTCTCTCTCTGCCTCTCCCTCCCTTTATCTATCTTTCTCTTCTTTCCTCTCTTCCCTTGCCATCTATATCTATACCTCCCTCCATCTCTCAATATTTTTCTCTCTGTCTCAACCCCTTAAACACATCTCTCTCTCTCTCTCTCTCTCTCTCTCTCTCTCTAACTCTTTTACCCCTCCATCTATATCTCTATCTCCCATCTATCTCTCTTCCTCCCTCCCTCTCTTTTCCTCTTTCTTGTGCCCTCTTTCCCCCCTCCATCTATATATCTATATCCACTTGTCTCTCCTTTTCATGCCCAAAACATACACACTCTCTACATATCTATATATCTCTCTACCCCTCCCTCTTCCTCTCCCTTTCTCTCTTCATCTGTAGATTTTTACTTGTAGATTCAACAACTTCTGTGATAATCTAAAACATAAAACAAGAATCTACTCTACTCTTCAACGGAAACCAAAATTGATCGATGAAAACAATAAGCAGAAAATAAATAATTTCAATCGCACATAACACAATATTTATTTGGGGAAAGAAACTGCTAAAAACCATGACTATCTATATTTCATTAACCAAAATACCTAAGAAGAAAATACAATGCTTTTCCAACCTGAACAATTCCTACACTAGTAAAATCTATCTCTCTCCTTCATAGGCCGACTCTGGCCAACACTTAACCAATTTACTAGACTTCCAAGCCCCTACTTCCTTGCTCACACAAGCTCCACGCACAAACTTGTGCTTCCTATTGCTTGGTCTCAAAAACTCGTGCTCACCAAAAAAATGATTAAATGTGTGCCTTCATTCCTCCTTTTAAAGGCAATTCCTCTAATTAAGGAATGATTTATTTTAGGCCTTCTTCTGATTGCATGCACCATCTGTACATCTCGGAAAATTATAAAAATGATAGTACATTGCCCCTAAACTCTAATCTCAACTGGGTCTTCCTCTGAACTGACATGCATGAGTTATTTTGAGGGACTTATCAGTTATCTGATTGATCACTACATGTTGAATTAAATCCAATTTAATTCACTTGACCACTCACTAGTTCCTCCAACAATTACAACTAGTTTAACTGAATTTAACTCAATTAAAATGAATTATATAATTACAACTCAATAATAAGTCAACCTGGGCCCCTAAAATTTAGGGATCACTCCACATGACTCTAGATAAAATTCCAACTCGAATTTACGGAGCCAACTTGGTCAACTTAACTTAGTTAGCTGCTACAAGCTGCTATGAGAATAGAATTACAATATAATTCCTAATTTAATTCAAGGACATATTAAATTCGAATTTTTAAATGTTATTTTTAACATTTATTGTTTCTATTTTCAACATCACCTTCACTCTCTCTATCTTCCCCTTCTCTCTCTCTCTCTCTCCCTCCCCCTCATTGTCTCTCCATATCTCCCTTGTCACTCCCTCTCCATCGCCACCTTTCTCTCTCTCTATTATTTCTTCCCCTTCCAACTCCATGTCTCTCTCCCCCTCTCTCTCTCCTCCCTCTCATGTCCTCTCTCTCTTCCTTCCTCTCTCTCCCTTTATCTACCACATCCCTTTGTCACTCCCCCCATTATACACACTCTCTATCTCCACCCTCCAACTCTATCACTATCTCCCTCCCTCTCTCCTTCTCACTCTCTACCCCTCTCTCTCTCCCCTCTCCATCATGTCCTCTCTCTATTCCTTCCTCTCTCCCCCTTTATCTACCACCTGCATTTGTCTCTCCCCCCCATCACACACACACTCTCTCTCCACCCTCCAACTCTATCACTATCTCCCTACTTCTCTCCTTCTAACTCTCCCCCTCTCTCCCCCCTCCATATCTATGTCTCCATGTCGCTCTCTTACCCTTCTTTCCCTATCTATATCCTCTCATTTTATTTATCTTTCCTCGTCTCCTCTCTTCCTCATTCCATATTCATCTCTCCCTTGTCACTCCCTCTCTATCTCCACCTCTATCTCTCAATGTCTTTGTCCTTCCCTCCCTCTATTCCCCCCTCCAAATCCATCTCCCTCTCCCTCTCTCTCTTTCCCCTTCCAAATCCATCTCTTTCTCCCTCCCTATCTCCTCCTCTCTCCCCCCTCCTCTCTCTCTTCCTTCCTCTCTCTGCCACCTCCATGTCTTTCTCCCCCATGCTATTCCCCCTCCATCTCACTCTCTCTCTCTCTCTTAAATATTATCCCATTTTATTGTATTTAAGAAATTATCTAAATTAAAAAAAAAAACATAATTGGTTGTAAAATATTAAACATATACTATGGATTAATCATGTCAAAGAAAATACAATAATAAAAATATTGAAAGATCATGCACTATCTTTCATGTATCACTTTAAGTCACTTTTCTTTCTCTCTTTGCTTGGATCCTGTTGTATCGGCTACAACCACCTTCCAAAATTTTTCCTTCCCTTCATTTTGGAGCCTCCCTCCTCGAAATCATCATAGTTATCCCACATTGATCAGGTATTTGTGTTCACTTGATTTAATTTGTTGTTTAAGAGCTTGTGTTCACTCACTTGTCTCATCCGTCAACCATAACCACACCCAACACTTGGTTCACATTCAGTCAACCGGATATCGGGGTAAACTGCACAATCTCGAAGGGTAGTATGTCTTCCCCTCATAAATTTCCCAGAGTAGCCCAGCAACTTCCCTGTATATAAAAATTTCGCAGGGTAGGCTAGATAGCCTTGCTTTAGAAATTGCGCAGACAAGGCCACCCGACATTGCTCTTTAGAAATGCACAGTTACAACCAGTTGGCATTACTCTCCAAAATTGTGCAGAGCAAGCCAGGAAAAATTACACTGCCCTCCCTAAGTGCACGGAACTGGCCAACTACACTACTCTCCAGAAATGCACAAAGCAGGCTAGGCCAGCTGCATTGTTCTCCATAAATGCACAAAACTGGTTAGCTACACTTCTCTTCAAAAATGCGCAGAGAATCCCAACATCATTGCTCTAGAAAATTGTATAGAGCTGACCAACCAGCCAAGGCCACTCAGCCCACAAACAAAGTATAAGTTTCCCTCAATGGTTGTCTATCGCATGTGCCAGTAGGTCACCCGGTTCCCTCCAGGACTACGCAATCCTTCCCTACATTCCAGGGAGCTTTTCTCGAAAAAGAAAAAGAAAAAAAATTCAAAAAGCATCCCTAGATTTTGGGGATCTATTTTTAGCAACATGAATGACATGCCAAGCCGTTTTTAGAAACTACCTGCCAAGTGTTGCTTTTTCCTAGATTTGTGGCATGCGTGTCATAAACCCTAATTTCACCAAATCTATTTAAACGACACCTTAGAGCTCATTCTTCACATTAAATCTTGGATCTATTTCATTCCCGAGGCATATGGTATCCTTCGGCACTATCGGCGCAAATTTTCCGGGTAAGTTTGCTTTTCATGCCTTTTGTCTCTTTTTTGTCGCTTTTTAGTTTTTCGCTTGTATGAGTGTTGTTTCCTTGGTTTTATTGATCTAACGCTCACATTTTAATGTGTTTTAGCTTGTGTAAGTTTTTTCCAAGTTTTTCATTAGCTTTCCTTAGTGTTGCATGCATAATATTGTTTCTGCACTCATAGTCACCGTTGCGGCGACTTGCTTCATGAGCTTCTTTATAATGTCGTTTGACTGATTTTTGCACTTGCTTGAATTGCATGCATATCTTTTAACTCAAATTTGCACCATATTCACACACACACTTAGTCCTTCATGTTTTCAGGTTACCATCGAGCAGATCTAGGCTGCCTTGGCCCTGATCTTATGTCTCCCAGCTTGCTCTGCACATTCTTGGCAGTCAAGGCTTTGCCTTGCCTATAGAAATTGCACAGAGGCCTCCCACACTAACTCCCAGTTGTTCTCTATTCAATCCTAGGAGGAAGCATCCAATCCTTCCCACTGGAATGGCACAATGGACAGTTCCATCCAGAAACCCAGCCTGAGTATTTTTCACATTGCGCCATTTCAGTCAGCAGTCAGCCTCACTGGACTGCGCATTGCACAATTTCATTGCAATCATCCTCACTGGAAGCTGAGACTACGCAATGCGCAGTTCTAGCTGACAGTCTCCCAGCTTCTTGGAGTTAATGTTGTGCAATCTTGCCCAACAATCACCAATTTTTTTCCCGACTAATTCCCAAGTTGCTTAATGATTTTTTAGCTGACATTGTATTGTTGTGAGTGTCTTCTCTAGCTCTAGGTGCCACGAGTTTTCTAGTAGCTTCTTAGCAGTACAGGTATAATGGCCTCCAAATGAGCTAGATCAAAATACACAGTTGAAAGAAGTACTGGAGATGTGGTTGAATAGGGATCTATGAGCTTGCACATGTACTTAGACACACACCTATTCATCGAGAAAGACATCAAGGTCACATGGAAAGACATACAGATTATTGTCTCAGGCAGCTTTGAGGAGAATCTGGAGGACCGACAAGTCTATGTGAACATCCATAAGTCAGGATTGTACAAGGTTGCGTGAAGGTTTCCTGCTTTCCCATTCACAAATGTGATCCTCTGGATTGTCTCACACACGGATCCTGAGACAATGATATTGAGTAGTGTCAGTGGACCAAAGCTTGCTTCCTTCAGGATGGAAGATTATCAACAGATGTATCATATGACATTATCGATGAGGAGGATGGATGCAACATTCTACACTCCCAACAGTAGCACGAACACAAGATACATCTTCAAGTGTTGGGTAAGGGAGCTAGCAAAGTTCAGGATGAAACCCAACCAGATATACAGGATGAAGAGACTTAGCAAGGCATATCAATTCTTGGTCATCTTCGCATGCCACTTGTAGGGCCAAGGGAGTACAAAGACCTTCCCACAGAGTTGGGTTGGTATGTTCGATCATCTAGCAAGTGAAGGAAAACCATTCAATTGATACAACATGTTGGCTCTCTAGTTGAAAGTGCATGTATCCAATGTCGGAGTCCACCCAAGGATCAACAAGCAATATTCTTCATGTTTTCCTACCTGCTCAATAGTTTCTTCTCATGGGTTGGGCATGGACACTTTAAGAGAGTGTTGTGAACGTATATTGCAAGTTTCCCTCAAACTGTAGCTACCGAAGAGTAATGACTAGAATATCTGACCATTCCATCACACCTCTGTACACGATGATATTTGAACAAGATTCGCCCTGCATGTGCCAATCAGTGATGGAGGCGTTGCTGAACATTGCAGATTGGTACACCTCACTCGATGGCACTTTCATCAGGATGTATAATGCGGAGAAAGCTCTGCATTTATTGTCTAGGTTTGCCATGGAAAAGATGGTCATGCAGGAGGTTGAATACCACATCTTGATAGGGTTATCAAACAGATTGCACAGGAAGAAATAGGCATCATGGCCTACGCTTCCTGTGGGAATTAGGTTGTACTAGATTAGGAGTTTGAAATAAGAAGATGATGAGGTCAACGACTTCAAGAAGTTTAAGTTCGGCACCAAGAGTTTCAATCCATATTATCCACATGGTTTACGAAGGGACCATTGTACGAGTGTGTACTATTCTTGGATCCATGGGGCATGTCATTGGTCAGAGGAAGACCCATGGAGATATTGTTATAACTCCTCTAGGCTCAATGCACCGGTCAGCATGGCATTAGAGTGGCTAGTAGCACTAAAGGCAGCAACACCACAAGGAGCAGCGACAACAACAACAACAACAACAAGAAAACCTGTGCAAGACAAGGAAAGAGGAAGTTTATTGAAAGCACAAAGATGGATCAAAGCTACAAGTTTAAGGAAGGCCCACTTATGGAAAAGGTAGCTTTTAAGATAGATGGAAAGAGGCAACATTACGATAGGATGATATCGCAAATAAAGATGGAGAAGAAAAGACTAAAAGATGCAAAAAGGAAGTTGCAGGAAGTCCAGAAGAAGCTTAAAGAAGAACAAGAGTTGCGTATAAGAGAGAAGGAAGCGCAACATGAACATGAACAGGAACAAGAGGAATTGCAAGGCACATAGAGAGCACAAACCACACCGATACGGGTAGAATACTCTGAACCAGCAGCAGATGAGGAACAAGGTGAGTAGCCACAGGAACAGGAACTTTCTATGTAGGATGATCCAATAGTAGAATAGATGGACATGGAGATGGAGTAGCTGCAACAGGATCAAGACACTGACCTCGTGCCAAAATAAACTGACGTCATCCAATGGGCTTCACCAGCTCCAATAGGAGAGGAAGTCCCAAGTGACCAAGGGAATACCATTCTCCTTGAGGAAAATACGGGACCATATGTGTACAACATAGCCTTTGATGAGTCACATCACAGAGTTGTACAAGAACGTAGAGTGCACACCCCGGATGAGCATGTGTCGCTTGCGCACTTTGAAGAACGGGTGATTGTGTCAGATGTACAAAGACATCTGGCCACCTTAGCCAATGCTACAAAGGCTTATGTCGAAGCCACGAGCTCAAGTGTTAAGTTCTTGATAGCAGAAAATGAGGACATAGTTAAGGAGTTGCAAGCAGCCAGGAAGATAGAGGAACAATCAATAGGATCTGACATAGTAGACATGAAGAAATCCATACTTTCTAAAGTATCGGCTCTTGAGATAGTCGCGAGAAGACTCTATGATAGGTTCATCACTGTGCACAAGGTAGTTTTCCATCTACATGGTCAGTAGCAGCACTCCACCAAGATAGTGTGAACACTCACAGATATACATGCCGCAGTTTATCACGTACAAACATGGACAATGAGGTACAAGGGAGGTCTGCTTCACTTGCATAATATGATTATGCATAGGTGGAGTTGGAGAAAGCACGCATCCAGAGTCTAATCCGTAACTATGAGGAACTCCTACTTCTCATAACCAATGTTTAGGCTTCGTACACATGGTTCTACAGGAGTTTGGATGTCGTGGTAAGAAAGTATGGCACCCCATCAATTAGTACACTTGCCAGGGCCAAAGAGAAGAACCAAGTCAGACTGGAGCTCAATGAGTACTTTGATCAGTTGATGCTCTCGACCACCAAATGCAGATTTGCTAGTTAACACAGATAACATGCGTATGTACATGATCGGTCTGACCTTTCTCAGGACTAAGCTACACATGTTACAGGATGAGTTGGACAAAGGTTCCAAATCAGTATACCCAAAAGAAATGGAGGAAAGAGTTCGTTTCCAGAAGGACGTCATCAAAGAGTACATGAACACCATTGCACACTACCAGCCATGGCATTAGTTCGTCATCGAGGATCACGGAGAGGAGGTTGATGAGTTGGTCTTTCCACAGTCGTCTGAGTCTTAGTGTTGTCTTGTCTAGCTTAATTAAGCCAATTTTGTCCCACATGGGTATATGTGGAAAATGTATCATTTTTGTAAACATGATGTAAAGTGAAATTCCAAATGTCTTTCGTGGAATGAAAATAGTCATATGTAATGTAAAGAGTTATGTAATGAAGTTGAAGAGTCATGAGGGTAGTCTAAGAGTCACAAAGGGGAATTTCAATGGTCACCCCACCCTTTGTTATAAATAGAACCTCATAACTCATAGAACGGGATTTTCAGAGCCAATTATTTGCTAGCCATTGCTTAGAGAGCACTTGGAGAGTATTTTGACAAGCCTTGGCTTCTCCACAGTGCAAAGAAAGTATATCTCTTTGGAGGAGCAGGTGGTGTTGACTATAACGTTCCATTATTGGGGCTAGTGGTTTTCATGGTTGTATGTACGAATGGAATTTTCACTTTATATAATATAACAAATCCAACATGTTTCATGCATATGTTGTTATTTGTAGTTCGACTATTCTGGTTACTTTAGAAATGCATGTAGTTTTAACTTATGCATCTGTGTATGGAATATTACGTAGGTGATTGTATGAATCTTATTGAAGTGTGTTGTTGGTTTAACTCATCACTTTGGATTGTCGACTATTCTTCTTTCCAATTTGTGATGTCATTCAGCTCATGTGTTCCTTTCAGACTATGTACTATTATATGTTTCTAAGGGATAGACTTATTTCTACCCTCCATGTGTTAGAACCTCCCCATGCATCTCTCTTGACTCACTGCAAGGTCACACACTTGCTCCTAACAAGGATATCTTGCTTACCTAGGTGTGCTATCACAATCAAGGCATAAGTTTACTACCCACTGTTGGGACTCATACTCCAAACGGTCTGAGGTCTAGTTGGGACTTTTTACTGGGGAGATCCCCTAACATGTTGGCAAGTCTAGCACCCTCAACATTTTTGGCACTAGAAGGAAGTCCAAATGACAAGCTGAGTCTCCAAAGTTTGTTTTGAATATTCACACATCTGTCATGTGTTATGTCACACTTCGTCCTCCGAGATGTATGTCTTATGGAAATGACTTTGAAATCTGAGAGGATTTATGGAATCTCTTGTCACATAACACATATGAAGGTGAACGTGGAACAACTTGGGATAGGCATAGTATTTCCTTTTCCAATCTATGTGACAGGCTCGAAACCCATGAGGATTACGTGATCTGCACATTGTTCGCATTCACACTTTGTGGGTACCCATTGCAATGAATTGTGACACTGCCCGAAAAATCTATTCACTCATTTTGTCACTTTTATAGAGAGTTAGTTGATTCTTTCCATAAGTTAGACCGTCAAGAACTTAATAAAAAAATTCTTGAATTACAGAAAGCCCTTGATGAATCCTTGGTGCAATTCTAGGATCGCTTTTGTAATCTCACATTTCAATTTGCAAAGGATGAAATTGATTGGAAATTTGTTCGTGAAATATTTCAATACCTTCTTCACATATCTAAAAATCCACAAGTGTATGAATAATTCAAACCTATCCCAGCATACCTTGGTGTTAGAGCTGCTAAATCTAAGGCAGACACGGTTGCTATCACAAGTGATTATTCATCCTCATCTCATCAAACAGATCTGGCCCCATAGTGTGAGGCAGGAGAAGGTGCTCATCTATCTGTTGAACTGTCACATCCTCCCACCCCACCTGATCTTGACCTCTTCTCAGATTTGGCTGACAAGACTGTTGGTTTTCACGTGGACCTATTTCCTCAACCTCTATCCCCGCATTTTGTAGATCATCTAGATTGTGTTCTTTTTTGTTCTCTCATTCCAGACTCCATTATTCACGAGGATCAAGTTGTCGACAAAGTTGGTATTGAGAAGCCAACAAATGCTATCATCTATGATGAGTATGTGTGGGAATATGAAGAAGAACCCGTGGTGAAGGATGACCTCCTTCTATCTGCGCCTCATCTGCTTTCCAATGACATACTTGGTGATTCTTCCTTTGTTAATGTTTTGTGTGAAAATTCATCCCGAGATGCATCTACTTCTGATCATTCATAGAATACACCGGACGTTATCCTCTCATTGCATAGCAGAGAGGACACATTTGTGTTTGCAAATCCACTCAATATTTCATCTATCATTTTCGGAAACGTAGAGGGTCAACGTTCTTACTTCTGATCAACCCCTTTGTACAATTCATTAGATCATGAGGATGTTGATGAACATATCAAATTTTCTGATCGTTTTTGTCATGATCTCTTTTATCCATTCGATCACACTGTTGATTCATTCGCTGTCAAACTTTCTAAGCCACCTGTCTTCGATGATCTACTTGTTGATGAAGTGGAAACCCCACAAGCTGTCAAGGCACTTTAGCCCGAGCTAATGGTTATGTTAGGCCCTCGTTGTCTTGAGGTTGATTCCACTCTAGATCAGAAATATATTGAAATGCCAAAGGCTCTTCATCACTCCCCTATTTACATTGAAGATCAATCTAGTTCGCAAAATGCACATTCTCCACCTGAATCACATGATCCCATAGCTCATTCATTGGAGCAATCATACATAGTGAGCACTCTTGTTAAACATAAGTTGTATCTATTTTTCATGTTTTCTCGTTTGTCATGATCAAAATAGTGTGCATGTTTGTTGTCTAAACACAGTGTGACGTATAACCATGATACGTCCGCAGAAAGCTTGTCTTGCACTTTTATTCTTTTCTTTTTTGCAGATATTTTTAATCTCGGAGCATGTTGGTCTTTAGTTTTATATATTTCTTGTTTGATGGTTTAAAAATTTATCATTCTCATAAACCACGCATTCACCAACATGGACCAACCAATGCACCGATGGTTGTATTGGAAATATCACTTTACGTGAAGAGGCCCATGCACTACTTAATTTAGGAGTAGGGGTAGTGTTTTCTTTCTTGTTTTTCTTTGCTTCCATTTCTTTGTTTACTTTGTTTTCATTCCTTGTTTGCTTGCTTTTCTTTCTTGATTTTCTTTTTGTTATCACTCCAAAATTTCTTTAGAAGTTGTTAGAGAAAGAAATGATAGAGGTAACCACAAACCTACTTTGGATATTAGGATCTAGCCTTCCTAATTCTCAGAGAGGGCTCTCTCTTTATGATTTATCTTTGTTTTAGTTCATTGATTTTAGGCTAGTTATGATTGTACTTGGGTTTTGATTTGGATTTGGTGGTGGGATCACTTACTTAGATGAACAGAGGGATGTTTTTACCATTGGGCTATGGGGTCAAATGTCAAACAAACATGACTAGATCAAATTCTAAAAACAGTGTCTACAGGGCAAGATAGTTGAGTTAATACAGATCTCAAAGGCTAGGCGATGAAGTGGTTTCCAATCGGATCCAGGGAGAAATTAAGGGTTCCTTAGGCTGGATTACGAAGAATTTGAAAGAGGTCAATTGAGATGGGAGAGCAATTAAGAATTCTCAAATCTGGATATCAGAGGAAAACATAGAAATGATCAATTGTTCAAAATAGAGTGTACTTAAACAAATTCTGAGATAAATTTCCAGTTAATTCATTCAACTTTAGATAACATTTAAGTTTGTGAAATACATGAGAAAATAACAAAATCTGACAAAGAAAATACTTCACTACAATAGCTCAACACATGAATCCTCTAATGCAATCTCTTTATTACTTGCTCCAGTCTGCTGACTTGAAAAGTGGTACGATAACCCTTAGGTTTATGATGAAAATAAATCTACAAATGTATAGCAATATAACCTCAACACTTCGAGTTATGAAGTATTTATACAAAAATAATTTACAAAATATCCCAAACTATCTTGGGAATTAATATTGGAGAAAGAAATATCTTCATGCAAGAAGATAGAGACATATATTGAACTGTTTGTTTGTTGTCCCTGTTTATTAGGTTGTGCAGTATTTAATCTTTGATATTTTTCCTTTTAATATTTGCTTTACTGTTTGGTCTTCACACTAGATGTTCTATTTACTCTAACCTTTCAACTAATACACTTTCATCTGATACACTTTGACCTGTCATTATCCTTTTACTATGCCTTTTTACTCTTACTGTACATTTTTACCTTTTGACTGTGTATTTCTATAGTAAGTCATTTAATTTCTCCCATGTTTCGACATCTGGTAATTGGATATTCATCATCTTCCTGTAAATATCATCTGCCTATGTATACTTGGTAAAAGTAGGCTTATTCTC
Source organism: Pinus tabuliformis (assembly GCA_031772625.1). NCBI lineage: Eukaryota > Viridiplantae > Streptophyta > Pinopsida > Pinales > Pinaceae > Pinus > Pinus tabuliformis. The sequence continues at coordinate 753,543,069 of CM062816.1, forward strand.
AAAAAGGTGTTTTACCTCATGCTGGAGGTAAAACAAATTCTCAAAAGTTTGGTATAAGACCTTGCTAGTGGGTATCCCCTTCATGGATGAAGTATTCACTTAATCTCTCGCCACTTCTCTAATTTTTCTATTGTAGTCCTCATGTGGCATTAACCTATTGTTTATTACCAAGGGATTTGGTAAACCATTTTTCCTTAATATTTCAAACTTAACCATGAATTTGTCAATGGACAGTTGCATGGTTTGGCACTTATCTTCAATATTTAACATTAAATTCTTCTTGGCAAGGACCCTTTTTACTTCCCATATTCTACTTGTTTTGTCAGGTATCTCTAATTCCTACAATTCATACTTATTTTTGGGGTTGAGGAAGTGAATGATCCTTCCAGCTTCCTCTGGCATGTCTCCCAATTCTACTTTTACTCTCTATATGGCTTCTGTAGCCTCTTTTATTAAGTCAATCTGCTAAAAAATTACTTGGATGGATGACCAAATATCATTGATAGAGTCAATGATAATGGCCCACAACTATTCCTTAACCTGACCTAGGGGTTCCTTCAATGTTAGTTCCTTCTCCAGGCTTTTTATTCTTTCATTCATCCTGGTTGACTTCTGCACTTCTTCCTTGTGCATAATTTGGGAAAGCTTGTATTCAGTCTCCAGACTGGTTAACTTTTCCTTGAGCTTGTTCATTTCATTGGTCTAAATGGACATGTCTTCCATTACTTTAACTAACTTGCTTGCCTCATCTCCTATTGACCTTGTTGCTGTTGACCATGTTGTTGATGTAGATGGTGTAGAAGCTGGCAGTGTTGTAACCATTGGAGCTGTAGGAGCTAAGGATGTTGCCAAAGTGGAAGGCAATGCAGTAGTAACTGTTGGGATAATAGTAGCAGGGGCAGTCTTAATACTAGCTTGTTTTAGATGTATCAAGCTATCTAATTCCTTTTCCATTTCCTTCAGCTGATCATTCAATTGTAGTACCAAGTCCATCATTTCCTCATGATTTTTTTGGCTCTCCAGGACCTCTTTTGTTTGTGGGTGTTCCGTATGAGGCAGCTTTAGTTATTTCTTGAGAGCTACTATATCCTCATTCTTCTTCTTTATCAACTTTTCAACAGCTTTTATGTCATTTGGATCATGGCCCAGCTCAATTACCAAGTCCTCCAATGACTTGATCCTGTTGTCTTTGGCCTATGAGGAGGCCTTTTCCAATTTATATTGGGTTGTAATGTTGTCTAGTGAACCCTGCAGCCTATGTGCAACCATGGCCTTTCTTGTTAGGGTAGAATAGATCATCTCTCCATCCTGTTTGTGAAATTCTACCTGGTCAATGGGATGAACATCCTTGGCCAACACTTCGAAGTCGGTTTTCCTATAATCAGCTGATGTCTTTGGCTGCTAGACAGTTGCCTACATGAATGACACCTGCATCTTTCTTGATTTGATGTCAAAAGCTGACATCAACCTACTTTGATTAGCTGGTGTGTGTTTGAAGTATTGGGCATATGTTTCAGCCTTCAACTTCTCATTTCTTAACTTAATCTCCTTGTACCTGTCCTTAATGTCCTTTTCTTTATCTATTGGCCTAGTGAAGTAGGAAACCTAAACACTTAGATGTCTCTCAATCATTTGAGTGTTAGATGTTGATGGCTGTTGAATCTCTCTTGAAGTAGCTGTGCCTTTGCTTGTTTCGCCCTTTGTTTCAATGTCAGTGATTTGCAATGATTCGATGTTTTCTTCCTGTTCAGTCACATGATTCAGCTTGGGCCTTTTCTTGAGCTCAAAATGCTCATTTGTGGTCTCCATGGAAGAACTAGAACCCCCCTCCCTATTTCTCTTTGGATTCCTCTCCTCATTGGCTGAGGTCTGTAAGACGGGAGGAATATTCATGGGTTCCCCTAGTTTTGGAACTTGCAGGAAAGAAATTTGATAAATTTACTTCTCAATATCAATTAGTGTATTTTCAACATCCACTATTGTGCTATCCATGTCAATAAATGTGTTTTCCAACCATTCTGATTGGTTGGAAAACCTCTCAATATTAGGTCTAGGATGGTGGATGAAAGGTCCCAACTTGACCTTGAGTCTTAACTTATTTATGACCCCATGAGGGTCATACTGCCACATGAAGTTGTTCCTGAACTTCATTTGTTGCAACATCTTGTCAGCCTCTGGTCCAACCTCTCTGTTATTACAAATGAAGGGGCCCAATTGGTTTTTCATTTTAAATTGGGTTTTCTTCCTAGCAGCTAGAAAGTTGACTTCATCTGAATTGATGATCTGCCTAAAATATTTTGGTGCAAATATCCTCATAGGGAGGTATTTGGGCAGTTTAAAAGGGGCAAGTTTGCATCCATAAACTCTAATTTTTGTGTGGTTCTGGTATAGATACCAGTCTCCCACCTTGCTATTCTTAGCCAACTGTAACACCCTTTTGATTTCTTAGTTGATTCTGGGCTGAGGGCTACTGGTCAGCATGTTCATGACTGGATGGAAAAATGAATCGATGAAGTCCTTAGGTGAATGCAATGGAATATTTTTGGATCAAGGTTGTCCAATAAACAACTGATCTCTGGTTCCCCTTGGTATCCAACTTTTGGATGCTGACAGGGAATTTATCTGATTAATAATACAAAAACATATGAAATAATACTGAAGAGTACTTGAAAACTCTTTCAGTTGGGAGTGTTGTGAACTGTTCATGCATCCTGTCTGCAATGAACTGAGCATAGTTGTACATGATAGCAGGAGGCTTTCCTGGGGTAAAGATGGACAGAAATGCCAGGATAACCTCATCCATATGCTCATCTGAGGTATGTCCTAGGATGCAAGAGAGCATGGTAGTTATGTGTCTACCTCTCCTTGAAAAAATGGTGGCAGCATAAGGTGGACTATCTGTGGGAGTATGGCAGTCTTCTATGATGAAGGTCTGAAAAATTTGTGCTATTTTAGCGAGGTCTAGCTTGACATATTGGTCTAGCAAGTCACCAATAGACAGTGGGGTCTCATTAGGGTTGGGTTGGACCTATAGCATTTGGTTGATGGACTTTGCATTGATGGTGAATAACAGCTGCTGGTTAGGGGCAAGAATAGCTCTTTGGCTAGGAATATAGCAGACATGACAAAAATGTATGATATCAGGGAATGGGTGCACTTCTGGGAAAATATACTTGGGTAAATTGGATTCCAAAAGGTGGATGTCATCGCTTTAGTTTAGGAATTTATCCTTACTCCAACATTGGAGCTTTAGAAGGTAAGTTGGTGAAGCAGTATATTTTATTTGAAAATCCCTATTTTCTAATGCCAAATGGTCATTGTCCAGGTGAGGGGTTGACAGGGATCTCACATCTAGGGAGGTCTGGGAAGACATAATTAGGAGTAGAGGTATGAATTAGGCTTGTCGTTGTTGTAGAAGTAAGGTTTGGAAGCCCTGGAACAGTGGGTTGATAGTTACATTTTGTAAAAGAAGGGTTTGGGGTATACAAGTAAATCATTCTTCAATTTAGGCAAATATATTGATTAATCTCAACTAATTAATCTTTCAATTCGACTGTACACTTTCAATTTAAAGGGTCGTTCTGATTTTCCCAAGAATACCTGGAATTTGGTGGTATGGCCTACAAACTGAGTTCAATGGTGAGTGCAGAGGGTACGGTGGCTTCAACTGTGAACTGGATGCTCGAATTGGGTGTTCGGAGCTTCTTCAAGTGGCAGACGGTGGTCAATTTTGGTTGCAGAGGTTCAGGGTGTCGCGGAATGGATTGAACAGTATTCACAGTGAAAACGAGCGAAAAGAGTGAAATGGGGCTTCTTCGGCCTTTTAACTGCCAACGGTTAGATTTTGGCACAGAAAGTTCAAATGAATAGTAGACAGTTTTTGGTTTGGGTGGGGAGGTGGTTTCTTGGGCCATCACACCACTTTTGGAGGGCAGGCGATATTTTTCATGAGTATGTGATCTAGCCTAGGGCCACCACGTAGCAGAACAATACCTAGGCAAAACAATGGAACTCGTGTGCTCTCGGGCTGCTATCTGTCGGACAGTGAACATGCACGATATGGATGTGCACCGTCGGATCTGGGGGTAGGAGATCAGACAGCTGTCACATGGTCAAGATGCACGGAGGGAATCAGGGCCAGGATTTGTGGGGCCCGGGGTTTAATTACAAATAATTTGTAATTAATTAATACATAAAGCTGAGGTTTAATATAAGCCACGCATTTATTAAAGTGGGACTAGGGGTTATTGTGGTGGGGTTTTTTAACTACGCCAAGGGTTGGTGGGTTAAAAGGGTTTATCGGGGAAATATGAGGCGGGGAGTTAATTAACTAATGTGGGGGGATAAAACTTAGGATAAGGGGGTTTTATGGATTTTGAAGGGAAATAGGGAAATTAATAAGGGGGGAAGGTAATATTTGCAATGGGGAATGGGTTTCACACTAGGGAAAAGGGGTTTTGGGTAGGGGGATGATTTTTGCAGGGTAATTCCTAGGGAAATGTGTGAAACCAAGGGGTAAGGGTCAAAATGAGGGGTAAAAGCTTATTTTATAAGAAATGATGGGATAATGGGGAAATTAGTAAGTAAGTATGTGGGGGTGAAATGAAATTAGGGAAAATTAATCAAACCTGCTTGTGAATATCTTCTCACTCTCATAAATGCTCCTGCACATGAAACATAGGATTAAACATGATAAATGTGCTTTTGATTCAACAACCTTGTGCATTTGCAACATTTCTTATACCTACCCTTTTTTTATCCTAACATTTTTTTCTTCACTTTATTGGGTGCATTTGAGCTTGCTGACCCTTTATTTCCTTTTCTTTTGACAAGCAAACTATCTAATTCTAATTTTATAACTTCCAATGGCTCAGATTAAGCTGATGAGCACAGTATTATTTCTCTACCTAACTACTGATCTGCCAAGGTTAAACAGTTTGGCTAGATCTTTATTCTCTATCTATCAACATGAAATTTAAAGCATGAATGAGTCAAGATTAAGCTATTTGACCATCATGGGTTGTGGCATTTATGACAAGTTGAACACAACCTTATTTTGCATAGTAAAGTAAAAAGCAGTGGCACTTGAATTTGCACACTTTCATGATCTGTTTTATTTCTGTCTGGGGTTCATATTTTTCACTTTTTTGATCTTTTCTCTTTCTTTTTGTCCTTCGATTATTCTTTTAGGACATACCCATTTTAAATTTTTTAATTTTTTAATATAGAAAACAATTTTGTAGAAAGCAAGAGTATGTACAATATTACAAGGCTAACCATAGCTAATTCAAAATTATGAATCCTATTATTATAGGACCCTAACAGTGGCTCCACATGGGGATGGCATTTCCTGGTGCAATGTCAAGAACTTTAAGATCAGTAGCCTTTGAAACTGTGATTGAAGTTACCTTGTAAATTGTTGTTTTGTGATTCTGCTTCATTGATACTTATGACGGTGAACCCTTCAAAGCTCAGGACCTTCTCTCCGGGCTTCAACTTCAAAAGATTACTATACATTCTAATCTAAACTCTGCAATATTATATACAATGATCAAAGTAAAGTGAACTATTGTTAATCTGTGGATAAGTAATCCTTCAACATTCTATCATTGACAGGTCTTCCTAGTATATCTAATCCATCTATCTCTCTCAAGAAAAATGCATTGTTACCTCTGTAACCATAAATGATATAAGGGCCTTGCCATAGGAAGTTAAATTTTCCATGTTTTTCCTTGTCTTCTCTTATAGAATCCCATTTAAGCACTTTATCACCTATGTAAAACTCATCAGCTTTAGTCTTTTTATCAAAAATCTTTTCGATTTTGTCCTAGATTACTTATGATTTGACATAAACTTCTTCTCTGGTTTGCTGCAAGTGTATTGTCTGATTTATCCTCCTCTGGATATCATTTGGTTCTACCTACAACTCGTGGATGATCTTCATCACTGGTACTCCTAAAGAGGATGGAAAAATAGCATCCATTCCATATACCAGCTGATAAGGAGATGTACCAATGGATTTAGTAGTTAGTCTATCAGCCCATAAGGCATGGACCAACTTTTTGCTCCATGTCTTCTTGTTGTCTTCCAGTGGTTTCTTAATGATATTGACAAGGCTTTTGTTTGAGGATTCCGCAAGTCCATTACCTTTAGGGTAATAGGCAGTGGAATGACCAAGGGTGATGTGATATTTGTTACAAAAGTCTACCATTCTCTTGGATTTAAAAGCAGCTACATTATCAGTAATGAGCTTTTGGGGGCATCCAAATCTTGACAAGATATTGTTTTCAAGGAATGAGATAATGACAAAGTTTGTGGCTTGTCTAGAAGGGATGGCCTCTATCCGTTTGGTGAAGTAATCAGTGGCTGTCAAAATCCATTTATGCTGAGCTGAGGAGGCTAGGTGTATTTCTCTAATGAAGTCTAAACCCCATTGTTGAAATGGAATTTCTGTGGAGATGGGTTTGAGAGGTAAAGGTAAAAGATTTCTTTTTCCCTCAAACATCTGACATTTATGATAGGAGGTCACATGTCTCTTAAAATCTGCAAAAAGAGTGGGCCAGTAAAAACCAGCCCTAAAAATTTTGTCAGCAACAGTTTTCCAATACAAGTGTCCTCCACAATCTCCTGCATGAAATTCATGCATATTTTTTCAGCTTCATCTTTCAGTAAAAAATTCAAAAGAATGCCACCATTGTCTCTCCAAAATAAATCATTACCTATGATACAATATTTCAATGATTTCATTTTCAAAAATCTAACTTTAGTTCTAGATAAACCAGGAAGAGCTTGTAAGTTTAGTAATACAAATATGATATCTGCATACCAAGGTGAATCTGTAAAAGGTTCACTGATCTGTGGAGTCGCCATCTCTTCCTGATCATCAAGGGCACCAATGAAATTTATATCTAGGGTCTGACAGTTAGATTCAACCATGAGTTTGGCTAAACCTTGGCCGTTGATGAGTTTTGTAGGCTTTATTTCTATGTCATATTCCAAAATAGTGGAAATCCATTTGCCTCTCTTGCCTTTAGGCCCATAAAATGTCCTTTACTACCGAATTTGGAACATAAGCAATGATGTGTGAATACAAGGTGTACACTCTGAAATATTTAATAGTCTTTACTAAAGCCAGTGCTTATTTTTCCATTACGTTGTACTTGAGTGTGGCATCTCTTAAAGATTTACTGAAAAATGCAATTGGTTGCTCATATCCTTGATCATTATTTTGCAACAACATTGCTGCAATAGTATGTTCTGAAGCAAAAGAAAAAATTATAAAATCTTTTTGAAAATCGAGACTTATGAGGACTGGAGTTTTGGTAAGGGCTTCTTTGATGGACTCAAAGGACTGTTTAGCCTCCACTGTCCATTTAAGTGCTGAATCTTTCCTTAACATGTTATTTAGTTCTCTAATCAATTCTACTAAATTTGAAATCAATCTCCTAAGAAAATTTATTTTGCCTAGAAATGACTATAATTGTTTGATGTTTCTAGGATGGGTGATGGTCAGGATTGCCTCTATTCTAGCAGGATCTATTCTAATTTCATCTTTGGATATTATATGTCCCAAGAGTTTACCTTCTTCTAGACCAAAGAGTGTCTTTTTGGGATTTAAGGAAATACCAAATTTTCTGCATTTAATGAAAACTCTTCTCAGGTGATCTAGATGTTCATTATTAGATTTAGAAAAGACTGTGATGTCATCTTGATAAAAAACTAGAAAGTCATGGATTTCTTTGCCAAAAGATATATCCATAGCTCTTTGAAATTTTTCTCCTGCATTCATTAATCCAAAAGGAATCTTAAAATACATGAAAGTACCCCAAGGAGTAGTAAATGCAGTTTTTACTTTGTCCTCTGGTTGAACTAAGATTTGGTTGTATCCAAAAAATCCATCAAGCAATGAAATTCTAGATGAACCTACTACCCTCTGAAGAATATGGTCCATCTTTGGGAGAGGATAGTTATCTTTCAATGAGACTTTATTTAAGTTTCTGAAATCAACACAAAGTCTAATTTCTCTTGTCTTCTTCCTAGTAGTGACTAAGTTTGAGACATAATCCAAATATCTAATTGGAGCTATGATTTGGGCATCATACATCCTTTTTACTTCCTTTTCAATTGATGGCATAAGAACTGGATTGATTCTCCTAAGTTTTTGTTTAAAAGGTTTATGATCTTCTTTGATAGGTATCTCATGTTGAATTATACTAGTGTCATAAGACTTTAGGTCTTCATAACTCTAGGCAAAGACATCTTGAAACTCTTTAAAGAGATTTATGTATTTAACATTTTCATCTAAAGCTAAGGCTTTTGATATTTTAATGAGTTTAGGTTTTTCTTTGGTCTCCTAGCTACATCATTTGGGTCAAACAAATCTTCTAATGGGACTAATTCCTTAGGAAAAAAGTTATTTTTAAGGTTTAGAATTTCAGGATCATCATTCATTATTTCTTCTATTTCTACATTTTCTAAGTTATCTATTTCTACTTTAGTGAAATTAGTGGGTTTACCTATATCTAAAATATTAACATCTATGTCACTATCTATGTTATTTTCTACTGTACAATCTGTATCTATTTTACAATTTTGAAACTCACCTTCAGCATTCATGAAATCATAAATTTGAGAATCTTGTGAGAATATCTGCCAATATTTCAAATTGTCAAGTATAACAAGACTATGTCTCACTTCTGCAATGTACTGGTGGTTGGGCTAAAAGGGTAGTTTGCAGGTAGTAGCAAAAGTGGCAAGATTGTGGGCTTGCATATTCTGTTTTCTAGGAATGGTAGTAAAATCTGTTTCCAGAAAGTATTTAACCAAATCTAGGATAGTCTCTCTATATTGGCTAAGTCTGGGATTATTTATAGAGTATTCACCTTTGATTTGTTTAATAATCAATTCTGAGTCTTCCATTATAGAAACTCTTTTGGCTCCAAGTTTTCTAACCATTAGTAGTCCTAAGATTAGAGCTTCATATTCTGCCATGTTGTTTGTGCATTTAAAATTTAACCTAAATGCATGACCTTTAGAATGATTATTCTTCATGTTGTGAATCCACACTCCTGTACCTACTCCTAATCTATTCACAGATCCATCAAAATCTAGATGCCATAGGGAATCATGAAAGATGTTTTCACTATTAGGAGCTTTATATTTTTCTTCTACGGCTATGATTTCATTGTTGTCATGTTTTGAATTATGCAAGATGAAAGAGTCCATATCATAATGCATGGAGTATATAGGGAAAATTTGTGGTTTTTCTGCATTACTCACCTTGTATTTCATCAAGGTCTCTCTATAAAGTTTCCTTTGTTGACCAAAAATAGATATGTTGGCATATGACATATGTAATTGTAAATATCCCTAAAATTTTGCTCCCCATGAGCAAGATAAAAACATTCCATATTTGGGTGGGATGTCAGCGACTACTATTTCCATCACAATACTCTTTGCTCGGCATTGGACTAGAGTTACACATAAATCCTTAATCAAGCCAAGGCATTTAACTTGGCTAGAGTCAAAGGAAAATATGTCCTTATATGGTCTGGTGATATTTAAGTTTAGTCTCTCCATTATTGCTTTTGGCATTAAGTTATGGGATGCCCCTGAGTTTAGCATAGCATTATGTAATATTTTATCATGAATGTTCAGGCTAATGTAGAAAGGAGGGATTCTCCCTTGCTGATGAGTACCATTTACTTTAGGACCAAACAATAATTCAGTTTGATCATCATTCAAATTCACAACATCCTCTCCTTCACCTATATTTAATGATTTAGTGATCTGTGATCTATAGGATTCATTCTTTACTAGCTCAGTCAAAGGAACTGATATTTTCAATTTTTCCATTTCAGTCTTGATGTTGAAAGGCATTTGAGTTTTGCTTGATTGGATGATATCTTCCTTAACAAATGTGGTATGTTTATCTTGTTTTTCAGTACTTGGCATTTCAGTCTTTGTTTTAGCTATTTTGTTTTAATTACTCTTATTTTGAATGATTTCAGTAACAGTTTCAGTTTGAGTTTTAGATGAAGTTATATCTACAATTTTTGGGCTAGAAGTCTTTGTAAAACTATAGTGACAGGAGCTTTTGTTATCTTTTTAGTTTGGGTCTGGATTGATCTCTTAGTGGGAGTTTCATTTTTCTTTTTACTTCTTAGGCTATACTGTTTGTGAACCTCATATATAGCTTATTCATAACCCTATTTAAAGTAAAAGGACTCTCTAGATTCTAATTGCAATTGTTGCAGCATGTACAATTCCTGTTCTTCTTGAGTAAGAAAAAACACATCTTCAATTTTGATTCCTAATAAGTTTATTTGGGTGTCGTCCTCTCCCTCATGGATTTGTGAACCCTCTGTCATTTCAGTGAGTCTTCAAGCAAAATTTGGTCACTAGGCATTAGGTCTAGGGTTTGCTTTCACTCCTTCTAAAGTTGTCCAAATGGCGGTCCATGTCATCATTCAGCTGAGTCTATCATCATTCATAGGGTTTTCATTATCATCTCAGTGTCTAATGAGTCTTTTTACACCTTGTCCATGCTTCAGTTGCGCCTAGGTAAGGTCATTTTCCTCTCCTAGGGTTTTGAGGGAAATTTCTCTTGGACGGTCAAATCATCGGCAAAACTTGTATCCTGATATTCATACACCTTCCCCTATCCTTAAAGTACCTTACCAAATGCTTCCCATCACTGAGATCCCCCAAATTCCTCATTTTTGCACAAACCCTAGTTTCTAGCTACAACCTGGCAATTTTCTAGGTTGGGCTTGTGTTTTGCCCTTTTGGACCCCTTCCCCTTGCTCAATCTCTGAGATTCCACTTTCCCCTGCTTCCTAACATCCCTCCCCATTCCCAAAAATTTCCCCAAGAATTTAGAAGCCCCCCATCCCCTTCATTTCACTCCATTTCGACAAAATTCCTTGTTTCACACATCGGGACAAGTCACACTCAAATGATGTTCCAAAGCAATAAAAGATGAATTTTGGAAAACTGAGAGAGGTTTTTGTCCACAACATGCCAAAGAAGAAAAAAATCCTTCACTTTTTTCACAGGTGTCATGGTTTTAGAGAAATGTCAAAATTACAATCGTCGGATCCAAGGAGGTTGGCCAAGGCACTAAAACGACGGAAAAGGCCCGATCCACTCCAAATTTTGGTCAAAGCCTCTTTGACTGAGCATGGTACTTGATTGGGGACTCCCAGCCCAAATTTCAAGAAATTTGGAGAAAATTTTGTCATTTGTGAATTTTTTGTGCCATAAACAGGTTTTTCCGCTTGACGGGTCTCACCCCCCGCGCGACCCTTTCATTTGGCAACTCCGTTCCGGGAAAACTCAGAATTTATAGATTTTTCATGAAAATTTACACATGCTCACCCATTTCCAAGAGATTTTATGAAGTTTTGGGCCTCCAGAAAGTCAAAAAACAAGCAAAAAATGACTTTCTACCACATTTTTGACACACAGAAAGCAGTCTTGGGAGATTGCAATTTTGGAGAGGCAAATGACAACCCAATTCAGAAATTCTAGTTGGTTTGGAAATTAGACTCGTAGAACCTTCCAACAAGCCTACTCTTGCCTCATTTGGACACCTGGAAGTGCCCCAAAAGTGCTATCAAAGGCGCGCGACCCGTCAGGATTTGGTGCGCGACCCATCAGGCAATTTTCACAATTTTTCACTTACAGCTCATGGATTCGCCCATCTTTTACTAGTTTTGACTTTTGATGGGATTTTTCACCCTCTTTGATGTAATTGATGTATTTTTATGTTGACATGACACTTATTTACCTATTATAGAAGATTCATTCATGAAATAGAAAACATTTAATGAATGAATTGGTTTCCTAGCTTATAGAGGCAAGTTGTTTTGACTGCCTAGATTTTAGTGCTCAGTTTAGAATTGGTTGAAACAGCTCCTAGAAGGATGAGCTCGACCCCTAGAGGCAAGGAAAGATGTTGGATTGCCTATATTATGTACTCTCTTGCTCATTTTCATGGTTGGACTCTTGAGGGATAAGCTCTATTGTATTATTCACTGTATCTCTGCAATTTTTGGCAAAGGAAGACCAGGGTTTTGCAGTCCTTTTTGGGATTCTTGTGCTCACATGTATTGATGGCGTGTTCCTCTTTGTACTTGTAAGTGTGTTATGTGAATCATTTCCTTACTTTTCCTTCTGCAAATTAGGAAAATGAAGTGTTAAAGTAGAATTCATGACTGTCATGCTCTGCTTTTAAGTTTGCTTAATATCAATGTTTTCAACTGTTTAAGGGGAATTCAAGGTTATTGCTTGCTCTCCTTAACTCCTCACCGGTCATTCTCATCCATCCACCTCTATCAAAGGCATCAATACTTTTTTCCTACCTCGCCCCAAAGAACCCCCTGCGAAAACTGTGTCCAATCCCCGCACTCGAAATTGCCATTCCCCAATTTTCCACCAAAAACCTAAAAATCCCAAATCAAACCTCTTAATCAGTTTACTAGCCTAAAATCAGTGTTTCCCTATTGGTCATCTCGCCCATTGAAGATCTTTACTGAGATAGACCAGAGAGAGCCCTCTCCTGCCCCGTAGGGCTAGCTACGAGGCTAATTGGTTTGATGTTGCCTTGGAGTTTACCTTTTTCAGCCTGAAGTGAAATTCCAAGCGCTAACACCCTCAACATAGTTTTCCTAGAAGGGTGGCCTAATTTGCCGATCTGGTATAGCATTCTTTCTAGTGTTAGGATTCTTCTTGAAATTGGGGTTTCTTATTCGGGGTGGTTGTTAATTCTCCCACTAAGTTTTTTTTTCCATGTTTTCTAATCTATCCATTATTCTCTCTAAACCCTTTTCTAAACTATCTATTTTACCATCAGAAGTGGAGGTTTCCTCTTTAATGACAACTCTTTTTTCATTTCTCATTCTAGCTTTCTTAGCTAATAAATTGGCTTCTACACTAACAACATTACTTTGTGTTTGTTCCAATGTTTCAGGGTTTCTTTCCCTTAATTGGTATGACATGTCAGTGTCAAAACCATTAGGGAATTTGATTAATGCTAGGTTTGGTGGAGGCTTAATATTAGCAGGGATTGCATTGTAGATGCTATTGAACCTAGTACAATAATCCTAAACTGACTCATTAGGAGCTCTTCTAATATTATCATATTCAGAAAGTATTTGCAGAGGGTTTTTATTTCTCTCCCATCTATCAATAAATAATCTATGAAAAGTAGCTAAGTCTGCAATATGGTTAGCAGGTAAAGCTCTAAACCATTGGGAAAACAACCTCATTTGGACATTAGATTCATCAATCTCATGCAATTCAAAATAGTCAGTTATTGTGTTCACATGCTATTGGGCAGTATACTGACCAGTAGGATCAAACAAAAAGATTTTTCTTTGATAATATTGGGGTATGGCATGGAGTTGTGCTGGTAAAACTAAAGGTGCATATCGGTCTACCATGGCTAAGATTCTGGTTTTGACTAGGGAGTAAAGTAGTGGTGCTTGAGGAAGGGCTCGAAATGGATGGAAATGAACCAGATGAGGTTGAGGTGTTTGGTTGGATAGGAAGCTAATGAATAACTAGTTTGGGGGAATGGACTATGGTGGATATTATTGGTGAGGTGGTAGTAAATGAAGGTGTATTTACAGTAATTGAAGATTGTGCAGAAATTTCAGAGGCAGCAGTAGTGAGGGTAGCTAGTTCAACTGATTGTTGAAGGTAAGAATCATCTATTTAGATGTATAGGCACCTTTTTAGACTTAATGAATTGACTAAAATTAAGGTCTACCACAGTTTCATGAATTGAATTTTCTCATTTAGTTCTAAACAATGAGAGGTCAAATCATAAACCAAATGGAATTTCCTCTAAGATTGATAATTACTCGGGGAGTGAATTTTCTTTAACTAACTGGCTACTACTTGCTTGAGTTTCTACCTTTTTCGGTTTTCTTAAAATTATGTCAGGGTCATCAACTATTGTAGCAGGGTTTGGGTCTAGATTTGCCCTGGTATAGTGAGTCTTCTTGGGAGCCATAATTTTAACTTTTTAATTGTTTTTATGAGACTTTTCAAGAACACTTCTAAAAATGACCTTAAGGGGCTTAAGATGAAATTTAAGGTTTCTTTGAAGTTTTACTACATTGAGGATCGAAGTCCCCAGTATGGTCGCCAATATGTTATCACTCCAAAATTTCTTTAGAAGTTGTTAGAGAAAGAAATGATAGAGATAACCACAAACCTACTTTGGAGATTAGGATCTAGCCTTCCTAATTCTCAGAGAGGGCTCTCTCTTTATGATTTAAATTTGTTTTAGTTAATTGATTTTAGGCTAGTTATGGTTACACTTGGGTTTTGATTTGGATTTGGTGGTGGGATCACTTACTTAGATGAATAGAGGGATGTTTTTACCATTGGGCTATGGGGTCAAATGTCAAACAAACAAGACTGGATCAAGTTCTAAAAACAATGTCTATAGGGCAAGATAGTTGAGTTAATACAGATCTCAAAGCCTAGATGGTGAAGTGGTTTCCAATCGGATCCAGGGAGAAATTAAGGGTTCCTTAGGCCAAATTATGAAGAAAGTGAAAGAGGTCAACCGAGATGGGAGAGAAATTAAGAATTCTCAAATCCGGATATCAGAGGAAAACATAGAAATGATCAACTGTTCAAAATAGAGTGTAAATCATTTCTGAGATAAATTTCCAGTTAATTCATTCACCTTTAGATAACATTTAATTCTGCGAAGTACATGAGAAAATAACAAAATCTGACAAAGAAAATACTTCACTACAATAGCTCACCACATGAATCCTGTAATGCGATCTCTTTATTACTTGCTCCAATCTGCAGACTTGAAAAGTGGTACAATAACCCTTAGGTTTATGATGAAAATAACTCTACAAATGTATAGAAATCCACCCTCAATACTTCAAATTATGAAGTATCTATACAAAAATAGTTTACAAAATATCCCAAACTGTCTTGAGAATTAATCTAGGAGAAAGAAATATCTTGATGCAAGAAGATAGAGACAGATATTGAACTGTTTGTTTGTTGTCCCTATTTATTAGGCTGTGTTGTCTTTAATCCTTGATATTTTGCCTTTTAATCTCTGCTTTGTTGTTTGATCTCCATGTTGGATGTTTTATTTACTCTGACATATCAACTAATACACTTTCATCTGATACACTTTGACCTGTCATTATCCTTTTACTGTGCCTTTTTACTCTTATTGTACATTTTTACCTTTTAACTGTGTATTTCTACAGTAAGTCATTTAATTTCTCCCATGTTTCGGCATCTGGTAATTGGATATTCATCATCTTCTTCAAAATCTCATCTACCTTTGTATACTTGTTAAAAGTAGGCTTATTCACAAAAAGGTGTTTTACCTCATGCTGGAGGTAAAACAAATTCTCAAAATTTTGGTATAAGACCTTGCCAGTAGGTATCCCCTTCATGGATGAAGTATTCATTTGATCACTGGCCACTTCTCTAATTTTTCTATTGTAGTCCTCCTATGGCATTAACTTATCGTTTATTACCAAGGGCTTTGGTAAACCATTTTGCCTCAAAATTTCAAAATTAACCATGAATCTGTCAACGGCTAGTTGCATGGTTTGGCACTTATATTCAAGATTTAACATTAAATTCCTCTTGGTGAGGACCCTTTTTACTTCCAATATTGGACCTGTTCTGTGAGGTATCTATAATTCCTGCAATTCATACTTATTTTTGGATTTGAGGAAGTGAATGATCCTTGCAGCTTCCTCTGGCATGTCTCCCAATTCTGATTACTCTCTGTATGGCTTCTGTAGCCTCTTTTATTAAGTCAATCTTCTAAAAAATTACTTGGATGGACGGCCAAATATCATTTCCATAGTCCATGATATTGGACCACAATTGTTCCTTAGCCTAACCTGGGGGTTCCTTCAATGTCAATGCCTTCTCCAGGGTTTTTATTGTTTCATTCATCTTGGTTGATTTCTGAACTTCTTCCTTGTGCATAATCTGGGCAAGCCTGTAGTTAGTCTCCAGACTAGTTACCTTTTCCTTGAGCTTGTTCATTTCAGTTGTCTGAATGGACATGTCTTCCATTGCTTTAACCAACTTGCTTGCCTCATCTCCTGTTGACCCTGTTGTTGTTGACCCTGTTGCTGATGTAGACGGTGTAGAGGCTTGCAATGATGTCGCCATTGGAGATGTAGGAGCTAAGGATGCTGCCAAAGTGGAAGGTACTGCAGTAGTAACTGTTGGGATAACAGTGGCAGGGGCAGTCTCAAGACTAGCTTGTTTTACCTGTATCAAGCTATCCAATTCCTTTTCCATTTCCTTCAGCTGATCATTCAATTGTAGCACCAGGTCCATCATTTCCTCATGATTTGTTTGGCTCTCTAGGACCTCTTTTGTTTGTGGGTGTTTTGAATGAGGCAACTTTAGTTGTTTCTTGAGAGCTTCTATATCCTCATTCTTCTTCTTGATCAACTTTTCAATAGCTTTGATGTCATTTGGATCATGGCCCAGCTCAATTACCAAGTCCTCCAATGACTTGATCCTATTGTCTTTGGCCTGTGAGGAGGCCTTTTCCAATTTATATTGGGTTGTAATGTTGTCTAGTGAACCCTGCAGCCTGTGTGCAGCCATGGCCTTTCCTGTTAGGGTGGAGTAGATCATCTCTCCAGCCTGTTTGTGAAATTCTATCTGGTCAATGGGATGAACATCCCTGACCAACACTTCAAAGTCGGTTTTCCTGTAATCAGCTAATGTTTTTGGCTGCTGGATAGTTGGATGCATGAATGACACCTGCATCTTTCCCTCTTTTATGTCAAAAGCTTACATCAACTTGCTCTGATTAGCTGGTGTGTATTTGAAGTATTGGGCATATGTTTCAAGCCTTCAACTTCTCATTTCTTAACTTAATCTCCTTGTACATGTCCTTAATGTCATTTTCTTTATCTTCTAGCTCGGTGAAGGAGGAAACCTCAACACTTAGTTGTCTCTCACTCATTTGATTGTTAGATGTTGATGGTTGTTGAGTCTCTCCTGAATCAGTTGTGCCTTTTCTTCTTTCGCCCATTATTTCAATGTCAGTAATTTCCACTGATTCAATGTTTTCTTCTTGTTCAGACACAGGATTCAGCTTGGGCCTTTTCCTGAGCTCAAAATTCTCATCTGTGGTCTCCATGATAGAATTGAAACCCTCCTCCCTGTTTCTCTTTGGATTCATCTCCTCATTGGCTGAGGTCTGTAAGACAGGAGGAATATTCATGGGTTCCCCTAGTTCTGGAACCCACAGGAAAGAAATTTGATCAATTTGGTTCTCAAGATCAATCAGTGTATTATCAACATCCACTATTGTGCTATCCATGTCAATCAATGTGTTTTCCAACCATTATGATTGGTTAGAAAACCTCTCAATATCAAGTCTAGGATGGTGGATGAAAGGTTCCAACTTGACCTTGAGTCTTAACTTATTTATGACCCCATGAGGGTCATACTGCCACATGAAGTTGTTCCTGAATTTCATTTGTTGCAACATCTTGTCAGCCTCTGGTCCAACCTCTCTGTTATTACAAATGAAGGGGCCCAATTCATTTTTCCTTTTAAATTAGGTTTTCTTCCTAGCAGCTAGGAAGTTGACTTCATCTAAATTGATGATTTGCCTAAAATATTCCAGTGAAAATATCCTCATAGGGAGGTATTGGGGCAATTTATAAGGAGAAAGTTGGCATCCATAAACTCTAATTTCTGTGTGGTTCTGGTACAGATACCAGTCTCCCACCTTGATATTCTTAGCAAACTGTAACACCCTTTTGATTTCTTGGTCGATTCTGGGCTGATGCCTACTGGTCAGCATGTTCATGACTGGATGGACAAATGAATTGATGAAGTCCTTATAGGTGAATGAATTCTCTGGTTTCCCTTGGTATCCAACTTCTGGATTTTGACAAGGAATTTATCTGATTGATAATACAAAAACATATGAAATAATACTGAAGAGTACTTGAAAACTCTTTCAGTTGGGAGTGTTGTGAACTGTTCATGCATCCTGTCTACAATGAACTGAGCATAGTTGTACATGACAGCAGGAGGCTTGCCTGGGGTAAATATGGACAGAAAGGCCAAGATAACCTCATCCACATGCTCATCTGAGGTATATCCTAGGATGCAAGAGAGCATGGTAATTATATGTCTACCTCTCTTTGAAAAAAGGTGGCAGCATAAGGTGGACTATTTGTGGGAGTATGGCGGTCATCTATGATGAAGGTCTGAAAAAATTGTGCTATTTTAGCGAGGTCTAGCTTGACATATTGGTCTAGAAAGTCACCAATAGATAATGGGGTCTCATTAGGGCTGGGTTGGACCTGTGGCACTTGGTTGATGGACTCTATAGTGATGGTGAATAACAGTTGTTGGTTAGGGGCAAGAATAGCTCTTTGGCTAGGAATATAGTAGGCATGACAAAAATGTATGATATCAGGGAATGGGTGCACTTCTAGGAATAAATACTTGGGTAAATTGGATTCCCAAAGGTGGATGTCATCGTTTTGGTTTGGGAATTTATCCTTACTCCAACATTGGTTTAGAAGGTAAGCTAGTGAAGCAGTGTCTTTTATTTGAAAATCCTTGTCTACTAATTCCAAATGGTTGATGTCTAGGTGAGGGGTTGACAGGGGTCTCATGTCTAGAAAGGTCTTGGAAGCCATAATTAGGAGTAGAGGTATGAATTAGGCTTGTAGTTGCTGTAGAAGTAAGGTTTGGAAGCCCTAGAACAGTGGGTTGGTAGTTACAGTATGTAAAAGAAGGGTTTGGGGTATACAAGTAAATTACTCTTCAATTTAGGCAAATATATTAATTAATTTCAATTAATTAATCTTTCAATTGGACCGTACACTTTCAATTTAAAGGGTCATTATGGTTTTCCCAAGAATACCTAGAATTTGGTGGTATGGGCTGCAAAATGAGTTCAATGGTGAGTGTAAAGGGTATGGTGGCTTCAACTGTGAACTGGATGCTCGAATTGGGTGCCTATATCTTCTTCGGGTAGCAGATGATGGTAAATTTTGGTTGCAGAGGTTCACGGTGTCACAGAATGGCTTGAGCAACATTCACAGTGAAAACAAGCGAAAAGAGTAAAATGGGGCTTCTTTGGCCTTTTAACTGGCAACGGTTAGATTTTGGCGCGGAAAGTTCAAATGAATAGTGGACGGTTTTTGTTCTGGGTGGGGAGGCAGTTTCTTGGACCATCACACTACCTTTGGAGGGTAGGCATTATTTTTTGCGAGCACACAATCTAGCCTGGGGCCGCCACGTAGCAGAACAATGCCCAGGAAAAACCATGAATCTCGCATGCTCTCGGGCTGCTATCTATCGGATGGTGAACATGCATGATATGGATGCGCACCGTTGGATCTGGGGGTAGGAGATCATATGGCTATCATGTGCTCAAGATGCATGGATGGAATCGGGGCCAGGATTTGCAGGGCCTAGGGTTTAATTACAAATAATTTGTAATTAATTAATACATAAAGCCAGGGTTTAATATAAGTTGCGGGTTTATTAAAGTGGGACTAGGGGTTATTGTGGCGAGGTTTTTTAACTGCACCAAGGGTTGGTGGGTTAAAAGGGTTTATCTGGGAAATATGAAGCGGGGAGTTAATTAACTAATGCGGGGGGGGGGGGGATAAAACTTAGGATAAAGGGGTTTTTATAGGTTTTAAAGGGAAATAGGGAAATTAATAAGGGGTAAGGTAATATTTGAAATGGGGAATGGATTTCGCACTAGGGAAAAGGGGTTTTGGGTAGGGAGATGATTTTTGCAGGGTAATTACTAGGGGAATGTGTGAAACCAAGGGGTAAGGGTCAGAATGAGGGGTAAAAGGGTATTCTATAAGAAATGATGGGATAATGGGGAAATTAGAAAGTAAGTATGTGGGGGTGAAATGAAATGTGGGGAAATTAATCAAACCTTCTTGTGAATATCTTCTCACTCTCATAAATGCTCCTGCACATGAAACATAGGATTAAGCATGATAAATGTGCTTTTGATTCAGCAACCTTGTGCATCTGCAACCTTTCTTCTACCTACCCTTTTTTAATCCTAACATTTTTTTCTTCACTTTATTGGGTGCATTTGAGCTTGCTGACCCTTTATTTCATTTTCTTTTGACAAGCAAACTATCTAATTCTAATCTTTTAACTTCCAATGGCACAGATTATGTTGGTGAGCACATTTTTATTTCACTACCTAACTACTGATCTGCCAGCGTTAGACAGTTTGGCTAGATATTTATTCTTTATATATCAACATGAAATTTAAAGCATGAATGAGTCAAGATTAAGCTATTTGACCATCATGGTTTGTGGCATTTATGACAATCTGCACACAACCTTATTTTTCATAGTAAAGTAAAAAGTAGTGGCACTTGAATTTGACACTTTCATGATCTGTTTTATTTCTATTTGGGGTTCATATTTTTCACTTTTTTTATCTTTTCTCTTTCTTTTTGTCCTTTGATTATTATTTTATGAAATACCCTCTTTACATTTTTTATTTTTTATTATGGAAAACAATTTTGGAGAAAGCAAAAGTATGTACAATATTACAATACTAACCATAGCCAATTCAAAATTGTGAATCCTATTATTATAGGACCCTAACACTTTCATTTACTTCTATATTTTCCTTTCCATTTGTTTGCTTGTTTTGCACCCATAGGTTTAGTTTGCATGAAACCGTATGTGGCTCTCGAGACAAGAACGGTAAATTACAAGAGGAATTGTACAGCTATCAACACTTGGTTATCTTTTGTCCTCTCCCTTTATGAAAGAGTTTGTTGTCAACACTTGATGATACCCTAATGAAAAATACGTTCTATTCATAGTGATTCCTGGTGAAATCACAACGCTTGCACTTTAACTAGTACCACCTACTCTATATGATTCCTTTGGGTTAACCCTTGTTAGCTCACTCAAGTAGAGTAAGGTGATGGGGAAACCTTAAAAATTATTGTCATAGGTATACATAAAATACTTCTCTGAAGGGACAACCTCTTCTATTCTCAATAAGTCGGAAACCCTCTTCCATATTTGAAATAAATAAGTGCCTATGCACAGTTCTTTGAAAATTGAAAAATATGAAAAATGAAAAAGAAAATTAACGTGAAAGAAGAGAGAGGCTTCTTGCACAGAGAGGTGATGTAAGTAACTCCATGAGGGTGCTAACCAGGGTCGCTATCATCAGAGCGATACTTGTTTCCCTACATGACTACATCGAGGTATTGTCCAGGCCTAATGGCAGTGGAGCAACATCAGAGATGAAACTTAGACTCTGACATCTTTATTACTTGTGAACCAATATACCCCTCATCCCCAATCGAAACAATTGACTTGACTTAGCTTGGAATGTGTGTTGACCAATCAAGAGGATGACAGGGACTATATAATTAACTCAAGCTTAGTGTTCAAGCCATGATGATCAAAGAATCAAACAATACTTCTAGAGGAGTTAAACTCGCTTTTCACGAACAAGGTCCATATAGAGAGCTGGAGTTCTGCCAGTGTGTCACTAATGTTGTAGCGACTATAACCACCCTCCAAAATTTTCTGTTCCAGGTGGATATTTGTGGCCACTCACCAATTCCACTTGGACCCCAACCATTGTTTCTTTCAGCTTTTTAGTTTCCTCAATTGTAGCATAATTTACTATTTTAAGTAGTTTTTTGGGTCTTGAACTTCCGGAGCCGTTTTGAGGCCCTAAATAACGTTTTTTGGGAAAAATGGGAGCAACATGGGTACATGGATTGATGTTGGTCTTCCCAAAGTTGTATTCCTTGGATAGATCTTTCTAACGAGGTATTGAGCGCATCAAATGGAGATCATATGCCAAAGTTACGACCTCAGGAAGTTGATGTACCAATTTACCCAAAACGGGGCCCATAGTTTGGCACTTCATCTCCTAGGATTAGGTTTTTGGATGTTTAGGGTTTTCCATTATTTCTCAACAATAAACAGGCCTTCGAGACTCATTGTAAGATAGTTCAGAAGCATATCTGCTACATCTCTTCTCAGAGATAAGCTACCATCACCCTAGCTAGTTTATTTCCATTTCTGTTTGTAAGCATATTTCAGTATTTTATAGTAATGAAATGAAGTATTATTTCTGTTGCATCTCTGTGTGTATGGTTATATCTGTAATTTTTTGTGTTCCTATTTAAATCTAGATCAGTGGTATCAGAGGGGTTTTCTCTTTCTTTGTCTTTCTTTGCATGTCCCCAACGAGGTCGTGATATAAGGATTTAGGGCTTGAACTAGTTGAACCTTTGCGACTAGCCTCGCAAATCTTGACAGCCTCCCATGGCAGATGAAAAGAAAGACGAGGGGGTAGGAGATCCTCTCAAACTATTTCTCGAAGAGGCCCTTGAGCGATAAATGAATGTGATGATGGACAACTTTGCCCAGATCCTTCAACGGCTACCCAGGGGTGACACATCTACTTCCAGCAGCTACTCTGGAAGTGCCACATCCTTTAAGGTACAAGTTAACTTTGACATTCCCATATTTTAGGGTCAGATAGATGAAAACTCGGTAGATAAATGGTTAAATCGGCTAGAATGGTATTTGTCTTCAATGATTTTTCCAGCCAGGAAAAGATTACTTTCGTTCTTCTGAAAGTCGCCCCCCACGTCAAGGACTCGTGGGAAACCTACTACGAGCAGAAGGATGAAAGTATGGCCTCACTATTTTCAGCCACACCCACTTGGAATTCATTCCGGGCTGCCATCAAGGAGCAATACTACCCTGTTAGAACCTATGAGGATCAATACATAAAGTGGACCACGCTGCGTCAGGGAAGGGACCAAGACGTGCCAGAGTTTACCAATATTCTCGATACCCTTCGCACAAAGTTGGGTATCAAGGATTCAGAGCAGCATTTGGTACTCAAATACTGTGGATGCCTGCACAGGTACATCCAGGAAGAAATAAAATTCCTGAACATCTCCTCGCTCGACATGACATACCGATATGCCATCAAGATCAAGAAAAATTTTAAACAAAAGAAGCGAGACTTTGGATCTGTGAATCTGAAGTAAGGGAAAGGTTCCTCCAAACTGCAGAACAAAGGACATAGCCAAGGCAGGGTGGCCCAAGACAACCCACCAAAGCTGCGAGCAAAGAACAGTGTTGCGAAGCCGAAAAAGGACATGAGAAAGTGGTGTGAGTTCCATAAGAGCCCCACTCACAACACAAGTGAGTGTCGGGCCAAGCAATCACTGGTGGTCAAGCTAAAGGTTTCAGAATTAGATGCATGTTCCAAATCTAAGTCAGAACCTGACAAGGGGAATGACAAATGGAAGTAGACAATCGATGCGGAGCCAAACTCTGTGGTTGCCACCACAAAGATCCAGAAGGAGGAACCCGAAGATCCAGAGGAGGAGGAGCGCCTCTTCCACTCCCAATTGTGGGTAAAGGGATCCCTGCTATAGTTCATTGTCGATAGCGGGAGCCAAAATAACCTCATTTTGGAAGAGGTTGTGAAGTGGCTGGGCTTACCTACCATAGCACATCCATAACCATACACCATCGAGTGGCTTCACCAAGGATGGGATCTTTGCGTGAGACAACAGTGTCGCCTTCCATACAACATCAAGCCCTTCATGGATGAGGTATTGTGTGACGTTGCGCCCCTTGATGTTTGTGAGGTATTATTAGGCCAACCATACTTGTGGAAGTGATGTGCTGTGTATGAATCAAGGACCCGTGTTGTTATTGTTACTTTGGGAAATCAGCTGTACAGAATACCGGAGGTAGCACCGCCTATCGCCATCTCTTTGGTTACTGCAAAACAATGTAGTAAGCTCATTTCCAAAACCGAGATTTTTTTTTTTCCTGATGATACACCCTCAAGGAAAGAAGAATATGGTGGCCACAGCCTCCAAATAGGGCCCCTTCGCATAGAAACTATAGATGGACAAGGTCATGGAGGAGTACGAGGACATCTTCACCTCCCCCACAAGGGTTCCTCTGCACTGTCAGGTCAAGCACTCCATCGATCTGAACCCAGGTGCGCCACTCCCAAATGGACCAATCTATCGACGCTCCATTCTGGAGAACGATGGAATCAAGAGGCAGATTCAGGAGCTCTTGCAGAAAGGTCACATCCATCCGAGTTCATCGCCCTGTGGGAACCCAATCGTGTTGGTACAGAAGAAGGATGGGACTTGGAGACTCTATATTGACTATCGGGTGCTGAACAAGATCACTATCCATAATAGGTATCCGATCCCACAGATTTATGACCTCCTGGACCAACTGAAGGGGGGAAATATTTCAGCAAGATCGATTTGAAGTTAGGATATCACTAGGTACCAATCTAACCCTCTGATGTGTGGAATATTGCCTTCAAAGCCAAGGGCCTTTTTGAATGGTTGGTTATGCCTTTCGGATTGACGAATGTTCCTGCAACCTTCATGAGGCTAATGGATGACATCTTACGACCATTCACCAACTCATTTGTAGTGGTATACTTGGATGACATCCTAATCTTCATCTAGAGTTGGGAAGAGCACCTCCACCACATCCGAGAGGTTCTCCAAACACTGCGGCAACACAAGTTATGTGCCAATTTGGATAAATGCACTTTTGGCATGACCCAGGTGCAGTATATGGGATACATTATTGATGAAAAGGGAGTGCATATGGATCCAACCAAGATCCAGTTGAAATATGCAATAAGAATATTCCAATTTAATTTGTCCTTGAATTAAATTGTGAATTAAAATCGAAATTAGTCTTAATAGCTACTTGGAAATTATTAATTAATTTATTTTAAATTAATTAGTTGGAGAAATTCAATTTAGAAGTCTTTCTGAAGTCATGCAAGAGTTATCCCTTAAATTAAGGAGATAAGATTGAGTTATATTTGAGTTGTAATTAGTTAACTCAGTTTACTGAGTTAAGTCTAGTTAATTAGTTCCAAGCTGTTTGAGGAACTAATAATGAGTTAACAATCAGTTGATGCATTAATGCACTCAACTAGTGCTACTCTAGTTAACTGAAGATTCCCTCATCAAAAACTCATGCATGTATATTCCGAGAAAGACCCAGTTGAGATTAATTTCAAGGAAATTGTACTATCAGTTGCATGTGTTTTCTCATGGAGAAAACTCATGCATGCAGTTAAGGATTCATCTTTGAGGATTGCACAATTTTGGAGGAGAGTGTTCCACTTGGTAATAGGAAAATCATCCACAAGGAACAACGCAAGGAAATAGGAGTTTGGAGGGTAGAGAGGAAGGCTCGAGAGAAGCCAAGATTACCTATGAGCATCTGTGAGGATTGTACTGAGAGCTGGCTAGCTGTGAGAGCTAAGGCTTTGTATAATTCCTATGTATTTCCACCATGTATGATAATACAATAGTGTGGGGTTTTAGCTGAGGCTTTCCCAAAAAATATTTTCATGTGTATTGTGCCATTGATTCTTATTCTTCTGGTAATATTATTTAGCTCAATCTTTAAGCTTCTGCAAATTGATAGTAGAAGTAGGTTATAGTATTCTGCTTTGATTTATATTGCATTATCGGGTTAACCTACAATTATATTTTCTACAAATCCAAGTCATTCGGGATTGGCCATCTCCAACCACTCTGATAGAGCTCCGCAACTTTCTGTGTCTTGCCAACTTCTACCACAGGTTTGTGTTGGGATTTTCTCATATCACTTGGCCTTTGAGTCAAATCACCAAGGGAGGAGCGAAAAGAAAATTCTTTTGGTCTGAATCTCAATAGAAGGCATTCATAGAGTTGAAAGATAGCCTTTGCTCAGCACCAGTGCTTGCACTACCAGACTTGCAAAAACCATTTGAGGTCAAGACAGATGCCTCTGACTATGCTATTAGGGCAGTCCTTACTCAACACGGGCATCCAGTGGCATATCATAGTGAGACACTTTCAAACATAGTCTAGAAGTATCCCACTTATGAAAAAGATATGTATTCCATTGTGCAAGCCTACCGACAATGGAAGCATTACATATTGGGGAAGGAAACGGTCGTCTCCATAGAACACTGGCCCCTGCATTTCATACAGACCCAAGGGAAATTGCAGAATGATCGCAATCAGAAGTGGTCCACACGCCTGCAACAGTTCCATTTGAATATCAAGTATAAGAAGGGAAACACCAATAATTTTTCAAATTGCCTCAGTCGACCACCAATCATGGTGTTAACCACCGTGCTCAACTCTTGTGAGCACGAGACTTATGATTGGCCACTTCTCTATACATACCAGACACTCTTGGAGGGTCAGCATGTTCCAGATCTTCACCTCCAGGATGCTATGTTATGCCACCTGGGTCACCTTTGTATTCCTTCAAGTGAGCGTGCCAAGATGATTTGGGCAGCACACTACAGCCGGGTTTCTGGGCATTTCAGGGTCAAGAAAATGGTGGCAGTAATGCAGAAGCATTTTTATTGTCTGAATCTTCGATAGGATGTTGGGAAGTACATCAGATCATGCACTGCCTGCGCCATTGCCAAACCAACCATCAAGAAGAAAGGCCTCTATACCCCACTGCCTATCCCTATTTGACCTTAGGAATCCATCTCCATGGATTACATCTTGGACCTTCCTTCTACTAAGCATGGAAACGTTTGTGTTTTTGTGGTCATCTATAGGTTCTCAAAGATGGCCATTATGGCGGCCTGCAAGAAGAATATCATAGCAGAAGCCACTATTAAACTCTTCTTTGAACGAGTGTGGGTATGCTTTTGGATCCCACAGTCTATCATCTTGGATTAGGATAACGGGTTCCTCAGTACATTTTGGTCCAGTCTCTAGTCGATGCTAGACACCAAAATCACTATGTCCACAACCTTCCATCCCCAAACTGATGGCCAAGCAAAGGTTGTCAACAGGATGATCGTACACATTCTGCGCATGTACAACTCAAAGCATCCACACACATGGGATGAGAGCCTCCCCTATGTTTAGCACAGCTATAACTGGGCTCTCCACAGCTTGACTGGCCACAACCCTTTTCAGGTGGGCTTGGGATTCCGGCCATTATGTCCCATTGATGTGGCCATGCCATTTGCAGTTACTCAGGAAAATTCAGCTCATGTCCAATCCGAAAAAGATAATGCAAATAGCTTCATTGAGCACATCCAACATATTCCCCAGTAGGTCCACGACATTCTAGAGAAATCAAATTCCAAGTACAAGCAGCGACATGATCAACATCGGGTGCCACACAAGTTTTAGGTGGGTGACAAAGTCTAGTTGCATTTGCAAAAGGAATGCCTTACAAGAGCCTCTCGGAAACTTAGACCATTCCAATATGGTCCTCACACCATTACCAAGGTTTTGGGAGACAATTCATTTGAGCTTAGCATTCCCCCATTCCTTGGCTTGCACCAAATATTCAATGCAGACATCGACCATTACTAGACACATCCAACATTGCAGAACAACTCACACCCACAGAGTTAAATCTAGATTGCATGGAAAAAGCTACAACTAATCAGATCATGGACACACAAGTCAAGCACACTCACCAGAAGAATGTCCAACTGTATCAAGTTGTCAAAGCAAGCCATCTCCTTCACTAGGGTAAGTGGCTCACCAGGGACCAAGTTCAGCAGAAGTTTCCTCATCTAATGGAGGAACTCAACGTAATGGGGACCATTGCTTCCTAAGGGGGGAGGAATCATATAGGTGGATATTGGTGGCCACCCTCCAATTCCACTTGGATCCCCACCATTGTTTCTTTCAGCTTTTCAGTTTCCTTAATTGTAGCACAGTTTACTATTTTTAGTAGTTTTTCGAGTCTTGAACTTCTGGAGCCGTTTTGAGGCCCTAAATGACATTTTTTTTGGGAAAACTGGGAGCAACATGGGTCCATGAACCGATGTTTCTCTTGGGTCCATGGATTGATGTTGCTCTTCCCCAAGTTGTAGTCCTTATATAGATCTTTCTAACGAGGTATTGGGCGCGACAAACGAAGATCATATGCCAAAGTTACAACCCCGGGAAGTTGATGTACCAATTTACCCAAAACAGGGCCCATAGTTTGGCACTTCATCTCCTAGGGTTAGGTTTTTGGATGTTTATGGTTTTCCATTATTTCTCAACAATAAATAGGCCTTTGAGCCTCATTGTAAGACAGTTCAGAGGCATGTAGCCGCCGCATCTCTTGTCAAAGATAAGCTACCATCGCCCTAGCTAGTTTATTTCCATTTCTGTTTGTAAGCATATTTCAGTATTTTACAGTAATCAAATGAAGTATTATTTCTGTTGCATCTTTGTATGTATGGTTAAATCTATAATTTTTTGCGTTCCTGTTTAAATCCAGATCATTTTCCCTTCACTTTGTTTTGGAGCCTCCCTCCTTGAAATCATTGTAGTTATCCCTCACTAATCAGGTACTTGTGCTTACTTAATTTCATCTGTCATTTAATAGCTCGTGTTCACTCACTTGTCCCTTTGGTCATCCAAAATCACACCCAACACTTGGTTCACATCCGATCAACCGATTGGCGAGCTAAACTACGCAATCCTGAAGGGAAGTCTGTCTTCGCCTCATAAATTAAGCAAAGCAAACCATCAGCTACCGTACACACATAATTGCACGAGCAGACTAGATGACACTGCTATCCAGAAATGTGCAATTCCAACTAACTGACACTGCTCTCTAGAATTGCGTAGAGTAGGCTAGGACAACTAAACTGCCCTATGAAAATGCGCAAAATTGGTCAGATGCACTACTCTCCAGAAATGCGCAGAGCAGCCCGAGCCAGCTACATTGTTCTCCTAAAATGCATAAAATTGGCCAACTGAACTGCACTCCAAAAATGCACAGAGTAGCCTGGTATCACTGCTTTGGAAAATTGCGTAGAGCAAGATAGCCAGCCAGGGCCACTCAACCTAGAAATAGCGCAAAAGTTTCCCTCAATTATTTTTCATCGCATGTGTCAGTAGGTCGCCTGGTTCCCTCCAGAACTGTGCAATCCTTCCTTGCATGCTGGGCATATTTTCCTAAAAAAGCATCCCTAGATTTTAGGATCTATTTTTAGCAATATAAGTTACATGCGAAGCCATTTTTAGAAAATCCTTGCCAAGTTTTGTTTTTTCCTAGATTGGCATGCACGTCATAAACCATAATTTCTCCAAATCTATTTAAACGATGCCTCAGAGTTCATCATTCACATTTGATCTTGGAGCTCTGGAATTCCCGAGGCATTTAGGAACCTTTTGCACAGTCGGCGCAACTTTTCTGGGTAAGTTTTTCTTTTCATGCCTTTTGTCACTTTTTCCATCACTTTTTAGTTTTTGGCTTGTATGAGTGTTGTTTCCTTGGTTTTATTAAACAATCACTGGTTTTTCAAGGTGTTTTATCTTGTAGAAGTTTTGTTTCAAGTTTTACATTACCTTTCCTTAGTTTCACATGCATAACACTATTTTTGCACTCACAATTGTTGTTGTGGCAACTCGCTTCATGAGCTTCTTTGTTTTTCTGTTTAACTAATTTCTACACTTGCTTGAATTGCATGCATATCTTTTCACTCATATCTACACCAGCTTTGCACACACACTTAGTCCTTCATGCTTTTATGTTTCCATTTGGCAGATTCGGGTTGGCTTGGCCCCGATCTTGTGTCTCCTATCTTTCTCTATGCATTCCTGGCAGTCAAGGCTCTATGTTGCCTCCAGGAATTGCACAGATGCTGCCCACACTAAATCCCTACTATCCTCTATGCAATCTTGAGAGGAAATGCCCATTCCTACCCACTAGAACTACGCACAGTTCCAACGAGCATCCTAGCCTGACTGTTCTGTGCATTGCATAGTTTCAGTCAGTAGTCAGCCTGACTGGACTATGCATTACATAGTTCTAGTCAGTGGTCACCCTCGTTGGCAGTTGAGACTTCACAATACACAATTCCAGCTGATAGTCTCCCATCTTCCTGAAGTTAATGCTACACAATCTTGCCCAGCAATCACCATTTTGTTGCCTAACTAATTTCCAAGTTTCTTGATGATTTTTAAGATGGCATTGTCTTTTTGTGAGTGTATTCTTTGTTTCCAAGTACCACGGGTTTTTGATTATCTTATCAGTAGTACAGGTATCATGTCCTCTAAGAGAGATGGATCAAAAGACACAGTTGAAATCAGTACTGGGGATGTGGTTGAACAGGGGTCTATGAGCTTGCCCGTGTACACAGACACACACCTGTTCATCGAGAAATACATCAATATCATATGGAAAGACATCAACACTATTTTCTTAGGCAGCTTTGAGGAGAATCTAGAGGACCAATAATTATATGTAAACATCCATAAGTCAGGATTATACAAGGTTACATGCAGGTTTCCCATGTTCCCATTTGCAGATGTGATCCACTTGATTGTCTCACACACTGATCCTAAGATGATGATACTGCACAGTTTCAGTGGAGAAAAGCTTGATTACTTCAGGATGGAATATTATCAGCAAATGTATCACTTTCCACTGCCGGTGAGCAGGATGGATGCATCATTCTACACTCCCAACAACAGTATGAACACGAGAGACATCTTGAAGCATTGGGTAAGGGAGTCAACAAATTTCAGGATGACATCCAACCAAATATACAGGACGAAGGCACTTGGGAAGCAATACCAATTCTTGATCATCCTCGCATGCTTCTTGTATGGCCAAGGGAGTACAGAGACCTTCCCATAAAGTTAGGTTGCTATGTTCGATCGAATGGCAAGTGAAGGAAAATCAGTCAATGGGTCCGACATGTTGGCTCTCTAGTTGAAAGTGCATGTATCCAATGCCCGGAGTCTGCCCAAGGATCAACAAGCAATATTCTTCATGTCTGCCTACCTTCTCAATGAAATCTATGCCAGTCAATAATTTCCTAGCATGGGTTGGGCATGGACACCTTAAGAGATTGTTATGAACGTATATTGCAAGTTGCCCTCAAACTGTAGCTACCGAGGAGTAATGGCTAGAATATCTGACCATTCCATCGCCCCTATGTACACAATGATCTTTGAACGAGATCCACCCTGCATGTCCTAGGCAACGATGGAGGAGTTGTTGAACATTGCAGATTAGTATGTCTCACCCAATGAGACCTTCATCATGATGTACAATGCGGAGAAAGCTCTGCATGTGTTGTTGAGGTTTCCCACGGACAAGATGGTCATGCAGGAGGTTGCATACCACATCTTGACAGGGTTATCAGCTGGATTGCATAGGAAGAATAAGGCACCATGGCCTATGATTCCTGTGTGAATTAGGTTGTAAGTGATTGGGAGTTTAAAATAAGTGGATGTCGAGGTTGAAGACTTCAAGAAGTTTAATTTCAACACCAAGATTTTCAATCTATACGATCCACATGGTTTATGTAGGAACCACTGTGTGAGAGTGTGTTATTCTTGGATCCACGAGGTGTGTCATTGGCAATAGGAAGACCCATGGAGATATTTTTATAACTCCTCTAGGCTCAATGAACCAATCAACATGGCAGTAAAATGGCTAGCAACACTCAAGGAAGCAACACAATAGGGAGAAACAACAATAGCAGTAGCAACCAGCAAACCTATGCAATAAAAATGAAAGATGAATATTGCCAAAAGTACAGAGACGATAGAAAGCTACAAGTTTAAGGAAGATCCACTTGTGGAAAAGGTAGCTTTGGAGATAGATGCAAAGAGGCGACAATATGACAGGAGGATAGAGCAAAGAAAGAGGGAGAAGAAAACACTAAAAGATGCAGATAGGAAGTTGCAGGAAGTCCAGAAGAAGCTCAAAGAAGAATAAGAGTTGTGCAAAAGAGAAAAGGAAGATTTGCATGAGCATGAAAAGGAACATGAGGAAGTGCAAGGTGTTGGCATTATGACACAGGTTTGGCACTATGACATAGATGTTATCCTTGATGGCAACTCACTCAGATGACAAATCACAGTTCAGGATCACAAAATGAAGGAAAAAGAGGTATATGCAGGTTTCCCTTGACCAAACCGCGTATACAGGCGGGTTAGTAGACCAAAAGGCACGTATGCATACACACACACTTTCACGCAAGAAAAAATGTGTACATGTTGGAAAACTTGGTTTTGGTTCGTGGTATTTGTTCCTTGGTATTTTGACCCATGGTATTGGTCCAAGGTATCATGTCTGAAGTATTGACCCCATGTATTTGGTCCAAGGTATTGATTCTAAAGTGGTTTTTGACCATGGTATTGAGTAAGGCCTAAGACTATAAAAGGAGGAGGAGATCATTAGGCAAAGGCACTCAAGTATTGAATATCTAATGAAGAGCAAGATCTAGAATACTGGTCATTGGGTTATGGTGCATAGTTGGATCTGAATCAAGGAGGAACCTGAGCACTTGAAGAAGGATAATTTCTATTGATGGGTCAAGATCTTTAGGCTTGAAGAGAAGTATCTTTGTTTGGTTTTGATCTTTTATAATTAGCGCATGTCGTAATCTGTAAATCTGATGATTTGGGTATAACTGATGTCTGAATAGTTGTAAAGGTTAAATCATCTTTTACAGATCTGTACGCAGGTTCAGTATAGCAAAGGCACGTATACACGCTGGTTAGGAATTTCAAAACAGTGTATATGTAGGTCTGCCTTCAGATAATAGTGTATGAATGCAGGTTCGACACATTGAAGTAGCGTACATCTCATAAAATATGTTTTAGCTACTTCTATTTGTTGTTGCAGTGTTCTGGGTTCTGCATTGGGTTCTGGTTACTGTTACTGTGTTCTGGTTACAGCGTTCAGAAAAGTGATTTTTTGATTCAGTTTTCGTTGGTGCAAAGGAGATTGATTAATGCAAATATATTTGATGTTTGATTGATGTTATTATTGGATCCAGTCTGAAAATTTTGAAACGTGGTCCCTGGAAGAAAAGAGAAGGTTGTAGCCTTCTATAGGTCAGAACCTGCGTACCAGTATACACATCAGATAGTACAAGAGCTAGGGGGTTGTAGCTCCCTTCCAGGAGAAGCTGGAGAATGAGAGAAGGTTGTATCCTTCTGCAGGTAGAAGCCTATGTACTGGTATAAGACTGCACCAGTACAAAAACTGTAAAAAGAAGTTTCTTATTAAAGAAAGATAGAGACGATTGCAGTAGGTGTTTTTCACCCACATTGGGTTTCCACCTTATATCTTGTGTTCATGTGTGTGATTGCTTGTTCTTTTATTGCACCTGGTTACTGTTTATATGGTTCTGATGCACATATTAAGGATCAACTAACCAAATTATAAGTTTGCAAGATATACACTAGTTGCTCTAAACACAGTTGCGTAGACACGTAAGTTGCATTAACAAAAGTAGCTTATATAAATTTGTTTATGGAAATGTAAAATTGTTAAATTGCTAATACTGATTCACACCCCCCCTCTTAGTATTATTTCCAACAATTGGTATCAGGGTAGGTCCTTTAGGAGAAGCTTGATCGCTTGAAGGAAGATCTATCATCATGAGTACCTATGAAAGAGAGGGATCCAATAGACCACCAATCTTCGATGGGAGCAACTTTGTCTATTGGAAGGTAAGAACCACAGCCTATCTTCAATCTCTTGGAATAGATGTTTGGGAAATCGTGGAAGGAGGATACACATTTCCATAAGCAATTCCTACAAATACTGCAGGTAAAAAGCAGTATGAAAAAAATGCCAAGTTTGTCAACACATTATTAGGGAGTCTGTCACAATCAGAATTTGTCAAGGTTATGCAGCTCAAAACCGACAAAGAAATATGGGACAAGATCATTCTAAGCTATGAAGGAGACGATCAGCTAGAACGTGCAAAACTACAATCTCTCAGAATTCAATATGAAACTCTCAAAATGCACAATGATGAAAATATAGCTAATTACTTATTACGTATAGATGAGATTGTTAATCACATGAAAAACTTGGGTGAAGAGATAAAAGAAATTACTGTAGTTGAAAAGATTTTGAGATCCCTATCTTCTAAGTTTGAATCAAAAGTTTCTGCCATAGAAAAAAAGCAGAATCTTCAGAGTATTACTATGACACAGCTGCATGGAATCCTAACTACTTTCGAAATGAGAAAAGGGGGTCCATCAAATATGATAGAATCCACATTCAAGGCTTCAAGAAGAGAAGAGCTCAATGAATCGGGACACATTTCAAAAGGAGAGGAAGAAGCAAACTTTGTCAAGAACCTTCAACAGGGTTCTGGAAGATTCAGAGCTAAACTACCTTTCAAATGCTTTGCTTGTGGAAGAGTCAGTCATTATGCAACCAAATTTCCTCATAAAGATAAGCTGGATAAAGGTAAGGAACCAGAAAAATGGAATAGAAAACAGAATGTAAGTAAGAAGAGCTACTATACACATGAAGATAGCGATGGTTTATCAAATAGTGATGAAGATGAACATGGTAAAGACTATAGACATTTGATGGCTTTTGAAGATGATGATTTCTTGGATGCTTTAGATGAAGATGGTCTCTATGAAGAAATTTCTAAACTTAAAATCTTTTTAGAAGAAAAGAGTATGATTATAGATACTCTGACATTCCAACTTGTTGAAAGGGAAAAACACAATGAAAAGTTATAGTGTGAAATTGTGGGTCTAAGAAAATATATTGAGAAAACAAAAGCTCTCAATCTTAGATTTGTTAAAGGATCAGAAACTTTAGATGAAATTATCAAAGTGCAGCGTTCTCCTCTGATAAAGACAGGTCTTGGATATACAGAAAAATCATCTCAAGCATAAAAGCCATCAACCTCCAAAAGCTATCTTGATGCAACAAGGAGAAGTGAACAGGTTGACAATGGTCAGCAAAGGCATAAAGCAAATCACCAGGTAAATCGGGTTCAATCTATTTCAAGGATGAACAGATCTACAACCTACCTCAGGTAAATCATTTTTCTTCAAGAATGAATGTCAATGGAAACTACAATCATCAGGTCAGTAGATTCGATAATCACAAGAATTTCTTTAATGGCCAATGTTTTTCATGTCATAACTTTGGACACAAAGCTGCTCAATGTGTTGCTTACAAGACCACCATGACTAGAGAAGCACAAAATCAAAGGAATGTGACTGGGATCATGAAAAGGTCCTACAATAACTTTTTTTCTCTCGAAAATGAAAAAGAATGCTCTATTTGTAACAACTTCGGTCATGAAGATTCTGAATGCAGGAGTAAATTTCAGCAAACATTTCAGAAGGAGCAAGCTTCATTGGGTCCCAAAACATGGAGAAAGAAAGAATCGCAAATAGAAAGATGTGGTATAGCCTTGTATGCAGAAGGACAAGAAAATTAGTGGTACATCGACAGTGGATGCTTGAAACACATGACAGGTGATAAAGAAAAACTTCAGTCATATAATGCCTTAGAAAAGGAAAAGAAAGTCTCATTTGGTAATGACACTCCTGCAGTCATAAAAGGTAAAGGCTCCGTTCTCTTAAAAGAAAAAGTTAAAGCTGGGAATGTTATGTATGTAGATGGTCTAAAGCATAATCTATTGAGTGTCAGTCAAATGTGTGATCAAGGAAATGAGGTAGTATTTTGATCAAATGGATGTGTTGTTCGTGAGCTTGATATAGGAGAAACAATGATCAAAGGTGTAAGAACTCCAAACAACCTGTACATACTCAAGGGGGGACAACAACAGTGCTACCTAAGCAAAAATGATGAACACTAGCTATGGCACAGAAGATTGGGGCATCTAAGCTTCCCTCAAATAAGAAAAGCATGCAGATACAAGGTTGTTTGTGATCTTCCAGATATTAGCATTCCAGAAAATACAATACGAAAATCATGTCAATTTGGTAAGCAAACCAGAGCACATTTCCCTGAGAAGGAAGGATCAGTTAGTAAGCCTCTTGAACTTGTTCACACTGATTTATGTGGTCCATCTAGGAAAGATTCACCTTGTGGAGAAGAATAATTTATATTGTTCATTGACGACTTTTCCAGAATGTGTTGGATAGGACTTCTAAAGCATAAAGACAAAGCTTTCAAAAAGTTCAAAGCCTTCAAAGCTTTGGTTGAAAATGAATCAAATCGCAAAATCAAATGCCTCAGGTCTGATCGAGGAGGGGAATTTACCTCGGATGAATTCTTTGACTTCTGTGAAGAACATGGAATAAGAAGGGAATTCTCTACCGCAAGAACTCCTCAGCAAAATGGAGTGGTAGAAAGGATGAACAGAACTATTCAACAAATGGCTCGTGCTATGCTAGATGAGTCTGGAACTCCTGCAACCTTTTGGGGTGAAGCTGCATTTGCTGCCGTCACTATTCTCAACAAAACTAACGTCTGGGTAAACAACACTCAAACTCCTCATGAACTGTGGTATGGTAAGACTCCTACTGTAAAATACTTCAAAGTATTTGGAAGCAAATGTTACATCAAAATGATTAATGAAAAACTTGGCAAGTTTGAACCGAGAGCAGATGAAAGCATTCTCCTTGGTTACTCTTCCCAAAGTAAAGGATATAAGTATTATAATAAAATACTTGGGAAATTTTTTGAAAGTATTGATGTTGTGGTTGATGAAGCAGGCAAAAATCCAAAGCAAGAAAAAACCGGAGATTATGATGAAGATGAGGACTATCCTTCCACATCAAATCAAACTAATTCTGAAGAAGAAGAAACCAATGAGGCACCAGAAGAACAGATAAGGGTAGAAGAAAAGACTCCATCCAAGTATGTTCAGAAGAATCATCCAGAGACTCAAATCTTGGGGCAAAAAGAAGCAGGTGTGCAGACAAGAAGAACTATTACAGAAGCTTCAAGCTATCTAGCATTGCTTTCCTTTGTTGAACCGCAAAATGTCAATGAAGCATGCAAAGATGAATGTTGGGTCAAGGCCATGAATGAAGAACTTGAGCAGATTGAAAAGAATAATACTTGGGAATTGGTTCCCAAACCTAATGATAAGAATGTCATAGGGACCAAATGGGTTTTCAAAAACAAGCTGAATGAAAATGGAGAAGTTATTAGAAACAAGGCTAGACTTGTTTGTAAAGGGTATGCTCAACAAGAAGGTATAGATTTTGAAGAAAATTTTGCACCTATTGCTAGACTTGAAGCCATAAGAATGTTCCTTTCTCTTTCTAGCTTTCAAAACTTCAAAGTATATCAAATGGATGTGAAATCTGCCTTTCTTAATGGAGACCTAGAAGAAGAAGTATATATTGAGCAACCAGATGGATTCATCCTTGGAAATGATCCAAAACTTGTATTCAAACTCAGAAAGGCTCTCTATGGTCTAAAACAAGCTCCAAGGGCCTGGTATTATTGTCTTGACAAATACATTCATCAACAAGGTTTTTCAAAAGGATCAGCTGATAGCAATCGATATATAAAAATTGACAATGATAAATTGCTAATACTTGTTGTCTATGTTGATGATATCATTTTTGGTAGCAACGAAGAAGGCATGAGTCAAAAATTTGCTTTGGTAATGCAGAAAGAATTTGAAATGTCCCTGCTTGGTGAGCTCACATATTTTCTTGGTTTAGAAGTTCAACAAAATAAAGATGGTATTTTTCTATCACAAACCAAGTACCTCAAGCAGATCTTGAAGAAATATGGCATGGAAAATTCTAATCCAGTATGTACCCCTATGGTAACAGGATGCAACCTCATCGCAAATGATGAATTAGCAGCAGTACATCAACCAAACTATAGATCTATGATTGCTAGTCTACTCTATCTGACAAGTACTTGACCAGACATCATGCATGCTATGGGAATAGTTGGAAGATTCCAAGCAGATCCAAAGGAAGCACACCTTCAGTCAGTCAAAAGGATTTTCAAATATCTTCAAGGAACACAAAACATTGGTTTATGGTATCCTAGGGATACATATCTTACACTTCATGCATATACAGATGCAGATTGGGCAGGAAGCGTAGATGACAGAAAAAGCACTAGTGGTAGTGCATTCTTTATGGGTTCCAGATTAGTGTCTTGGTTCAGCAAGAAACAAATTTAAATTGCATTATCTACAGCTGAAGCAGAATATGTGGCTACTACATCTTGTTGCACACAACTCCTTTGGATGATGCAAACATTGCAAGACATTCAGATCACATGTACTCCACCCATCTCCATTATATGTGATAATACAAGTGCAATCATTATTTCAAAGAATCTAGTCATGCATTCCAAGACCAAGCACATACCTATCAAATATCATTTTCTCGGGGAACAAGTGCTTGAAAAAAAGGTCAAATTGAATTATGTTCCCTCCAAGGAACAGGTTGCTGATATATTCACCAAACCACTGCCCAAAGAGACATTTGAATACCTCAAATAGAAGTTGGGAGTGGTTGATGCATCATCTTGTTGTTGACACTTATTTGTTTCAAAGAACAGTGGTTGTACGCAAGTTCGAAAAAATGAAGTGTATTCGTGTACATACGCCGGTTGCTATGGATACAGCCGCATATATGTTGGTTTGAAGAATATCAGTGGGCCAGACTCAGGATGAAAAGAGTCTGTTATGGGTCTAACAATGATCATCTGGCATAGGTTCAAGGGGAGCATATACTTCTAATAATTCATTATCATTGTTGGCATTACCTTAGAAGATCTTGGTACAATTTCACAATTATTTTTTATTCAGGTAGAACAGGTGCAGAGGGAGATCATGGTTGCTGGTCTGGATGGTGATTAACAGATGCTACTAATGATAGTTGCTAATGACTATCATAGTCTTGTTTTAGATATTTTGTCTCTATGATTATCAAGGTCATGTAACGACTTATTTTGTTTCCCCACTATGCTTGGGATGGATGATGTAATGTTCTTGTTTTATCATGTATAAACTTTTGATGTATCCCCACTTGGCTGGGTGGATGAGTAAATATTGGTATATACCCACTTGGTTGGGAGAGGGATGTATGTATGAGTCTTTGGTGATAGGAAGGTCATTTATCATGTACAGAGTCATGTTCTTCTTGTAGAACATCTTTTTGCAGACCTTGCTTACAGTCAAGGGGAGCATGAACAACACAATTCAGCATATCAGAGAATTCAACATGTATTCGGGGGAGCATAACCCATTTCCCTTGATGACAAAGGGGGAGAATGACTTGGGGTTGCCATCAAGTCCAAAGGGGGAGATTGTTGGCATTATGACACAGGTTTGGCACTATGACACAGGTGTTGTCCTTGATGGCAACTCACTCAAATGACAAATCACAGTTCAGGATCACAGAATGAAGGAAAAAGAGGTATACACAGGTTTCCCTTGACCAAACTGCATATACACGCAGGTTAGCAGACCAAAAGGCGCGTATGTGTATACATGCACTTTCACGCAAGGAAAAGCACGTAGATGTTGGTAAACTTGGTTTTGGTCCGTGGTATTTGGTCCTTGGTATTTTGACCCATGGTATTGGTCCAAGGTATCTTGTCTGAAGTATTGACCCTAGGTATTTGGTCCAAGGTATTGATTCTAAAGTGGTTTTAGACCATGGTATTGAGTAAGGCCTAAGACTATAAAAGGAGGAGGAGATCATTAGGCAAAGGCACTCAAGTATTGAATATCTAATGAAGAGCAAGATCTAGAATACTGGTCATTAGGTTATGGTGCATAGCTGGATCTGAATCAAGGAGAAACCTGAGCGCTTGAAGAAGGATAAGTTCTATTGATGGGCCAAGATCTTTAGGCTTGAAGAGGAGTAACTTTGTGTGGTTTTGATCTTTTATAATTGGCGCATGTCGTAATCTGTAAATCTAATGATCTGGGTATAACTGATGTCTGAATAGTTGTAAAGGTTGAATCATCTTTTACAGATCTATACACAGGTTCAGTATAGCAAAGGCACGTATACATGTTGGTTAGGCATTTCAAAACAACGTATACACAGGTTTGCCTTCAGATAATAGCGTATGAATGCAGGTTTGACACATTGAAGTAGCGTACGTCTCATAAAATATGTTTTAGGTACTTCTGTTTGCTGTTGCAGTGTTTTGGGTTCTGCATTGGGTTTTGGTTACTGTTACTGTGTTCTAGTTATAGCATTCAGAAAAGTGATTGTTTGATTCAGTTTTGGTTGGTGCAAAGGAGATTGATTGATGCAGATATATTTGATGTTTGATTAATGTTATTGATGGATCTAGTCTGAAAATTTATGAAACGTGGTCCCTGGAAGAAAAGAGAAGGTTGTAGCCTTTTGTAGGTCAGCACCTACATACTAGTATACACATCAGCTAGTACAAGAGCTAGGGGGTTGTAGCTCCCTTCCAGGAGAAGCTGGAGAATGAGAGAAGGTTGTAGCCTTCTGCAGGTAGAAGCCTGCATACTAGTATAAGACTGCACTAGTACAAAATTTGTAAAAAGAAGTTTCTTATTAAATAAAGATAGAGACGATTGCAGTAGGTGGTTTTCACACACATTGGGTTTCCACCTTATATCTTGTGTTCATGTGTGTGATTGCTTGTTCTATTTATTGCACCTAGTTACTATTCATACGGCTCTGACACACAGATTAAGGATCAACTAACCAAATTATAAGTTTGCAAGATATATGTTGGTTGCTCTAAACACAGTTGCGTATACACGTAAGTTGCATTAACAAAAGTAGCATATATAAATTTGTTTATGGAAATGTAAAATTGCTAAATTGCTAATACTGATTCACGCCCCCCCCCCCCCCCCCCCTCTCAGTATTATTTCCAACACAAGTCGCACATAAAACGCCAACCACGCTAATACTGGTTGAATAATTTGAACCAGCAACAGATGAGGAATAGGGTGAGCAGCCACAGGAACAAGAAATTGCTACGCAGAATGATCCGATAGTAGAACAGATTGACATGGAGATGGAGCAGCTAGAACAGGGTTAAGACATCGAGCTCATGCCAAAAGAAACTAAGGTCACCCCACAGGCTTCACTAACTCCAACGACAAAGCAAGTCTTGAGTGAGAAAGAAGATACTTGAGTTTCATATACCTTTAGGGCTCTAGGTTCTCTCCAAACGCCACACACAAACACTTGTCCCTACACTCATCTCTTCAAGGTTCTAACCTTCCACATGCAAACCCAAGGAGAAGTGAACTCACAACACTGTTACAACATTCATATCAACATGCATAGGTGTCACTTGTACCATTCTCTCATCAACACCTCATCTTCCATAGCTTTGATTCCACAAGACTACATGCAACACCTTCATTGGATTCCCAATCATGGTATCAACCTATTCTTATTTACATGTTCACAATTAACCACTATTAGTCATCTAAATAATGTTATGGAAATAGACTACTCCAAGTCTTTATGCATTCGCATCCATTACTATATGTACCTAGCATATAGCTATGCATCTAGCATATCATTATTTAATATATTTTCAATGAACATCCATCTTTGAAATATTTCATCTCTTGCATTTTTATCATGCCAATGCTATTATTCATTAGCATATGACAACTTATCAAAACATTAAGGGAATGTATTAAAACTAGCAAGAGATAAGTTAAGAGATTCTCCCCCACAGTTATGTTTGTATCACTCATCCTTAAACTTTTGCAATTATCTTGGGTTCCTCTATGGAATCTAGTTAGCAACCTGCATGTTTATCTTGCTTGCATATTTTGTTGCATCAAACTCAAGTCAATATTAAATTAACATCAGTTTATTCATATATACAAAAGAATAATTTCACATAAGTGATATTAACCTAAAACTTATATTTTTTACTATACTGGAGAACCATCCACATTCAGTGTCGAACCTTATCTTTGATACCACTTTTTAACATACTCAGTTCCCTCAATGACTACAGAGTTTACAAAGTAACCAAATTTTTCTTTTTTCTTTTACTAGCTTAACAATAAGCTTCGATACCAATTTTCCACATACCCCTACTAAATTTATCCTAACCACACTTGCAAAAACTTGATTTTCATCTCTCATACATTTTTTCAAACACTTTACATGTAAACATTTATTCAAATACTTTTTATACAACCAATTTAGTCATTTTATTGTAAACATTTTATACAAAATCAAATAAGAATCATTTCTTTGATTCCACTACTGACATATTAACTTAAACATACTACTCAATCATGCAACTTTTGATTTTTTTCTATGAGTTATTTTATCAAGTAGTTTGTATGCAAATTGAAATAAAACACATGTATCACATTTCTTCAATTTATTTGCATGGAAATAGGCATAGATAAACTACAACAATACTATCATACAATAATGCTAACATACAAAAATACTATTTCCATCCACAAAACAACATTTTCATTGGGGCATTTCATCAAGCAGTTTGTATGCAATGATTCATTAAACCATTTAGGCATTTCTTCAAACACTTTTTGTGCAAACTAATATAGAAAATTCCCTTAGAAATATATTCTAATTTATAGTAGTCCAAGTTATAAAACTAAACCAGATGATTACTAGGAGCCCCCCTCACTATGGTCCATGTTTTAGCATCTATAACCTCCTAGATGAAAAGATATAAAAAATAATTCCAACATTACTTGCTTTATGCATGATTTTAGGAGCATCCATGGGACTCAAATTTCTCTGATCATATATCCTAATATATTGTTTCCTGAGATCTGAAAGTTGGATCATATGATTAGAGGGATTTCCCGTCACTAT
This sequence comes from Pinus tabuliformis, assembly GCA_031772625.1. NCBI lineage: Eukaryota > Viridiplantae > Streptophyta > Pinopsida > Pinales > Pinaceae > Pinus > Pinus tabuliformis. The sequence goes on from CM062816.1 coordinate 753,585,680, forward strand.
GGTTCAAGTTTCAGCTTATGGAACCTCCCAAAATAAAAGTTATAGAAAAAATGCCAACATGGCCTATTTAAAGATGCATTTAGGAAGCCCAACAACATTTCCTAAAATTTTGCAACCCAAGATATGAAAATTGGATTAGAATATTAGCTATATTTCCCCATTATGTTCTATGTTTCAGATTCGAAAACCTCATAGAAGAAACATTATACTTGAAATGTCAAAATGACATGTTTAAAGAAGAATTTAGGAAGCCTATATTCCTCATAATTGTTGTTACAAAATTTAATACGTATAAAAATATACAACAAAATAGTATAAAACTACAACCATGATAAATTTATCGAAGGGAAATTGCATGTACATATAAACTTGTTGAAAATAGATATTAAATACACATGCATAAGAGATACTTATCTTGAGTCAAATCTTTTGCAATCTGGAACTAAAGAAGGGTGAACCACTCTCCACGTAACTATAGGTTCATCTATGTTGCAATATTTCTCATTGTTAGGCACCTTAGATCCAAATATTAACAATGTAAGCGCCCACCCCACATTTACCCACTTTAACCTACTCACCAGGGTAATAATGAGATGAGAATTACTATGTATGACCTGATTTCCAAGATGCAATTATGGAAAATGGGGTCCACGTGACCATATCTAACTGCCAATGACCAGTGACGCATGATCACACTATTATTAGCCTACCTTGACCCAAAACTATTTTCTTTCAGTTTCATTTCCTTAAAGTTAATACAACCTTCTATTTTTGGCAGTTTTTTGGGTCCTAAAATTTCAACGTTGTTTTGACGGCCTAAACAATGTTTTCCATGGAAATAGAGAGACTATAAAAGTGCTAGAAGTTATTTCACATATCCTTTTCTTTGAAATCTAGATGGATATCTTCGAAACAAGGTATTATGATAGTCAAACGGGGATTGTATGCCAAAGTTACAACCCCAGGAAGTTGACAGTCCAAATTATTCATTTTTACAAACACTTTGTGACTATAGTACTATTGTAGCATACAATCACCCTCCAAAATTTTTCCTTAGCCTCCTTCCAACTTTTCATAGTAGCTTGCCTTGCTTCGTCAAGTTCACAAGCTTCAGTGTTTTGCTTGCACAAAGGCAGTATGTTGATCACAACTCGATGCATTCCCCTCACAGGTTGATCACCTGGACTTAGTCCAGCTACAGGTTAAGAACTCCCCCAAGAAATTGCAAAATTCTGGAGCACAACCAGCCTTCCCTCCAAAAATTCGCAATGCTAACTGGCAGCCTACTGGGCTCCAGAATTGCGCAATTTTGGCAGTCAATAGTCATAGTGAAAATTGCGCAATTTTCCCCAAAAGTGCCCCTCAGCCCAAAATTTGCGCAAATCTGGGTAGCACTTAGCTGCTCTGTGCAAAAGTTGTACAAATCTCATGGGCAGCCAGTCCATCTCCCAGCCAGAAATGCACATTTTCTCCTAGTAGTCAAGTAGTCTCTTGCATGTGCAGCTGAGTTGACCGGTTCCTTCCAGGACCGAGCAAAACAGACTTGCATGCATGGGCTACTTCTCCCAAGGGAACATGCAAAGGCATCCCTTGTTTTAGGGATCTATGTTTAGCAGTTGGAGATTACATGCAAGGATCATTTCAGAAACCTCCCACCAAGGATTTATTCCCATAGATTTGTGGCATGCGCATCACAACCTCGATGTTATCAAAAATCATCAACTGAAAATTGCAGAGCCCATTCCTCACATCAACCTTGTAGCTCTGACATCCCACATCACATCTAGGAGTAGTCACCACATTCAACTCAGTTGTTTTGCAGTAAGCTCGCTTTCCATGCACTGTTTTAGTTTTTGTTGCTATCTCACGGTTAGCGCATGCATGAAACTGTTTTTCATGAACGGTAACCGATTCAGTGGCTCGCCTCACCCACATGCATGTTGTTCCATTTTTTGAATCTGTCATTCACCGTTTTCATGCATGATCATTCACTTATGCTACACTCGGCATCACCATGCATTCACACTCACACTCACATTCGCATTCAGTTTCCTGTCGACGAGTCTAGGCAGCCTTGGCCCAGACTCTGCCTCATTAAGAGCCTCACTAAGACAGCATTATGCAATCTTGAGAGGGAAGGCTCTGTCTTCTTCTCAAGAAATGCACATTTCTACCCAATGACTATCCTCTGGGAATATTTTATGCATTTCTGAAGGACAGAGATTGTTCCCCCAGAAAATTGCGCAATGCAGTCACTAAGCTTACAGCCATTGCCAGCTGAGATTGCGCATTGTGCAATTCCAGCAATCAGCAGCCAGACTGGACTGTGCATTTCATAGTTCCAGCAGTTATTTTGTCTCCCAGTAGCCTAGACTGTGCCTTGCGCAGTCTTGGAATCAGTCTCCCGATCTCCTGGAAAAAATTGCACAACCTTCATGATTCGTCACACAGGTATGTTGCAAGTCAGTTCTCAAGTTCATTTTCGTTTTTGACTAATAGATTTCTTACCATGAGTGTTTACATGTCTCCAAGTATTGCAGGTGTTCATCTGCCTCTCAGCAGTGTAGGTACAATGGTTTCCAAGGGAGCAGAGTCGAAGACACCGTTCAGAGAACACCTGGAGATGCAGCCGATCAAATGTCTATGAGCTTGCCTACTCACGAAGATATCAAGTTGTCGTAGACAAGGACATCAAGATATGATAGTAGAAGCATCACAGCAAGAAACATCATGAACAACAACTGAAGGCAGCATACCGTATGCAACAAATGCAACGAATGCAAGAGGAAGGTTGTTGACAACACAAAGATGAGACAAAGTTGCGAGCTCAAGTAGATCCACTGATGATGATAGAAACTTTGGAAACTCGGGCTATGAGGTGACAACGCAACATGAAAATCATGTGAAGATAGAGAATGGAACAAAGAAGGAGTTGCATGTGATGAAGCAACAACTCAAGGAAGAACATGAAGCTTCACAGACAGACGAATGAGTTACAGCATGAATAGGAACAATAGTGGGTGCAGCATGCACTCACGGAGGAAACTGCACTCATACAAGTTAAAGATCCATCCCAGGAGTCGACATGGAGCAGACATGGTGCATAGTGTTGTTGAGCGCATGCAAGGGATTCAAAAACATGCATGTCATTGTGTGCATGCATGCAATCCAACCCATTCAGCACACTCACCAAGGCAAAGACAAGAAGCAAGCTCAACTGGAGATGAACATGTACTTTGACAAGTTGATGCGCATCACCACCAGCACACACTTGAAGTTCAACACAGATACTATGCATCAGTGTGTTGTCGGTTCAGCCGCACCCAAAAAGACCATGCACATGTTATCAAATGAGTTGGATAAAGGAGCCGAACCAATGCACCGGTTGCAACGAAGGCAAGAGTTCACTTCAACAAGATGTCACCATGGGGTGCATGCACACCATCACAGACGACCAAGATTGGTATTAGTGCACCACCTTCACCATCACAAGCATGTCAAAGAGTTGGTATCACCTCAACAGACCGAGTGTCAATGATGTCTTGCATGAATTGCTCAAGCCAATTCGTCTCACATGAGCACATGTGCATTGTATTGTAATGTCATGTCAAGTGGAAGTTCAAGTATCAATAGTTGGATGTAACAGTCATAAAGTAGATGAAGAGTCATGAGGGTAGATGAACTGTCACAAAGGGGAATGTCAAGGGTCACCACACCCTTTGCTATAAATAGAACCTCATAACTCATTGTATATGCTTTTGGTCAACCAAGCTTCTGATAAGACTATCTTGGAGACAGCTTGGACAATATTGTAACGTGCCTTGGATTCTCCACTGCACGGAACTAGTACATCTCTTTGGAGGAGCAGGCGGATGTGGTTGTAATGTTCCACTATTGGGGCTAGCGGGTGTACATGGCTGTATTATATGACTCGAACTTACACTTATTTATATAATAAGAACTAGCATGTTTCATGCATATGTTGTATTATATTCCAGTTGTCTTTTTTACTCTAAATGGCATATGTATTTGCTTTCATACGCACGCATGTATGGATTGTTCTATATGAGCATGTATGAATCTTTCTGAAATGTGTTGATTGGTTCAACCATCACTTTGGATTGCTAGTTGACTTGCTTTCCAGCTTGTGATGCATCTTTGCTCGTGTGTTCCCTTCCCATATGAGTACTGTTACAAGTTTCCAAGGGGTGCACTCATCTCAACCCACTGGTGTTAGAACCTCTTATGCACCTTCCTTGGCTCACTGTAGCGGTCACACCCTTGCTACTAACAGAGTTATATTACTTGCCTCTATGTGAAATCGTGGTCAAGTCATTTCTATATGACCCACTGTTGGGACTCCTACACCAAACGGTCTGAGGTCTAATTAGGACCTCTTACCGGGGAGATACCCTTGACATGTTGGCGGGTCCAACACCATCAACATTTCTGGCACTAGAAGGAGGGCCAGATGACAAGTTGTGCCCTCTCATCCAGTTTTGAACCTTTGCATACCTTTCATGGATTCTTGCACTCTTCTCCCTCCACATTTTCTTTCGAATCATGAAGATGTCACCATCACGGGGGAGTTTTTTGATCTCTTGTCCACTTACACATATGATGGTGAAGGCGAAGTGGCCTGGCCTGAGTACTTACATGACTTTCTTTCCATGCTTCATGAGGAAGATGGGTGTTCTGATGAACAGGCCAGCTTGCTGCTTGCACACACACTTCGTGAATCTCCACATCGATGGTTGCTCAACCTACTGGCTGACAGCGTGCACTCATTTGAGCACTTTTGTGATCTCATTAAAGAAACTTTCTATCATTTTGATCCAAACCATCTTGACCAAAAACTGCTACAACAACAGAAGGCTCTGCATGAATCAATTATTGATTTTTGGTAGTGCTTCAGTGACTTGCAGTTACAAGCTCCAAGGAGCCAGATGAAATTTTCCTATCTTTGGGACCAGTTCGAGTATTTCCTTAAGGAATCTGCCAGTCCCAAGAAGAAGCTTAAGATCAAGCCTCGCTCAACATTTTTCACTGATGGAGCTGCACAATCTCATGTGGATGCAGTCACTTCCTTGACTGACTGTCTGCCTTCCCCTCATTCAACAGATCCACCACTGTCGAGTGATGTTGAATATCATACTCACACACTTGTTCAACTTTCGCATCCTCCCAACATCACTTCACTCAATTTTCGCACAAATTTGGTTGTGAGTCCTTCTAGTTCTCATATACATTCTGTTCTACGACCTCTGTCTTCACACTCAGGTGTTCCTCCGGATGATATTGTCTTGTGTTCGTTCATTCTGGACTCTTCACTTGTTGTGAATGAGGAATAAGCCATTGACGAAGTTGGTGTTGCACAACCAACATGTGCTTTCATTCATGAAGAGTACAAGTGGGAGTTTGAGCATCAACACTGGACAAAGGATGACTCCCTTCCATCCGAGCCCCCTCCATTCTTTCCTAACATCTTTGGTGAACCTTTCATCCATGATTTCGCATGTGTGTCTTCATCCATGGATGCACCAATTGTTGATCACTCGCAGGACTCGCCAGATGTTGGTCCATCATTCGATAATAGAGAGGATAAGTTATTCATTGAAAATCCACTTGATCTTTCATTTGTCTTTTCTGGAAACACAGAGGATTAGTTTGTTCACTTTTCATCTACCCCTCTGTTTGATTCACCTGATCATGAGGATGCCGATAAAATCATTGATTTTTCTAATCATGGCAGTCATGATCCATTTACTCCCATATTTTATCACGATCATGACTCTATCAGAGTTGATCTTTCGAAGCCACCGATTTATGATGATCTATCTCATGACAAAGTTGAAATACCCAAGACTATCGAGGCACTTCAACCTGAACTATTGGTTATGTCAGTTCCTCGCTCTCTTGGGGTTAGTCTCACTTCCAATTAGTAAAATTTTCAATCACCCAATCTGTATGCATTGAAGATCAATGTCACACACAGATCATACTCCCTCCACTTGAATTGCACGATCCCATCACTCATGCATTGGAGGAATCTTACATTGCAAGCACTTGTTCACGATGCAAGTTATCTTTGTTTCTTTCATTTGCTTGCATGTCATAGTCAAGAGTGTGCTTATGCTTCAAAGTTGCATGTAGTGTCGCACAACACCATGATAAGTCCACAGACTTCTCGTCATGCACTTGTACTCACTTATGTCCTATGGGCACTTTGAAACACGAAGTGTGGTTGTCTTCATTGTTATATCTTTCTTGCTTGTTGGTTCGCACAACTAGGTTGCTCGCGGACCAAGCCTTCACCAACATGGGTCAACCAATGCACCGGTGGCTGCATTGGAAATATCACTTCACATGATCAGGCCCATGCACCATTAGTGTAGGAGTAGGAGTAGTGTTTGCTTTCAGTCAGTTTTCTTGCATGCTTGTTTGCTTACTTGTTTTGTTTGTTTGTTTGTTTGCTTGCTTGCTTGATTACTTTCTTTGCTTTCACTTTCGCTTCTGCTCTTGCTTTTCTTTATTGTTTGTTAGTTCGCTTGTTTCGTTCGTATAGTTCGCTCGTTTCATTTGTAGGTTAGTTTCACATGGAACCATGTATGACTCTTGAAACGAGCTGGGTGAAGTATAAGAGGGCTTGTACAACTATCACTACTTGGTTATATGTCATCTTGCCTCTGTATGAGGAGATTGTTACTTTTAGTCCATGATACGTCGAAGGAAAATAGGTACTATTCGAAGTGAACCTTGGTGAAAACACAACGCTTGCGCACTAACTAGTGTCACCTTCTCTAGTCGGTTTTTTTTGGGTTAATCCTTGTCAACTCAGTCAAGTACAGTAAGGTGAGGGGGAAAACCTTAATAGGTATGCCAAAGATTTAATAAACTACTTCTCTTCTGGAACAACCTCTTCTGCTCTTAATAAGTCGGGATCCCTCTTCCGCCTCTGAAATGAATAAGTGCTCTGCACAGTTGAAAAAATGAAAAATATAAAAAAATGAAAAAGTTAGAAAATTCAAAATGAAAATGAATAAAGTGAAAGAAGAGAAAGGCTTCCTACGTAGGGAGGTGATGTAAGTAACTCCACCAGGGTACTGACCAGGATCGTTGGTAGCGAAGCCATGCTTTTGTTCCTATGTGACTCTGTCAGGGTACTGTCTGGGCCTACTAGAAGCAGAGCAACACCAGAGATGAAACTAAGACTCTGACAACTATATTGCTTGTGCACCAATATACCCCTTGTTAGGTTCCTATACCAATAGGAGTCATAATTTTTGAATGGTTGAGATTAAAACTGTAATATGTACATACCTTTGCTTTTTGCAAATGTTTTCCATATTCAAAAAAAAATAAAAATAAAAATGTAAAGAGGGTATGTCCTAAAAGAAAAATCAAAGGACAAAAAAATAAAAAGGTCAAAAAAGATAAAAAAAATATGAACCCCAAGAAAAGAAAAGACCATGAAAGTGTGCAAGTCAAAATGCCACTCCTAGTTACTTTTGACACATAATAAATGATTGTGTGCAGCTTGTTACCTTGGCCATAATCCATAAAGGTCAAAATTTTTAAACTTGACTACTTCATGTTTTCAATTTCATGCTTATATATAGAGAATAAAATCTAACCAAACCTTTTAATCTTGGTAGATAAGTAGATAGGTAGAGTAAATAAAAAAGATCACAATTGTTTAATATGATCCCTTGGATGTAATTAGGTTAGACTTAGTTAGATTACTATTGTAAAAGAAAAGGAAAATGTTTTGATAAGGGTTTGCCAGCTTAAGTGCACCCTAATAAAGAGAAGTAAAAATGGTAGGATGAGTAGGTGGGTAAGTAGAAGAAAGGTTGCAGAATTGTGATGATTGTTAGATAAAAGCATATTGATCACTTTCATCATCAAAGTTCTAAGTATGGATGAAAATTGGACATGCATCAAGTCCATAAAGTCAAATTGATTAACTTCCCTCACTCATTACACCTTTCACTTAACTAATTACCAACAAAAAGTCTTAAGTACCCAAAATCTTAAGTCAAAGGGGCTCAGAGCATTTCTCTGACTTGTGGAGGGACCAGACCCACAACCCAATGACTTATAGGTCTTAAGTACTAAAATTCCTCTCATGAGCATTCACCCCCCTGCAATTCATTCATAGTCCCAAACAAATCCCTTTTCCTAAGAAAAAACTTCATTTCCTAAGGAAAAGTCATTTTTCCCTAATAAACCCCTTTTTTCTAAGGATAAAACCTTGTTATCCTAGGAAAAGTGATCATCCCCCATGAAAAAGACCCCTTTTCTCAAAAAACCCAAAAAATACGTTTAGCCTAAGTTATAATGTGTTTATGTGAAAAGAAAATGAATTAGATACATTACACTTAGCGCTAAACCCATTCTCTGCCATTTTCATATTAATTTCTAACGTTATGTATATATTAATTCCCCAAAGAAAAATAACCCTTCCCGTATAGTTATATAACAAATCCCTATGTATTAATACCCCGCCCCCAAAAAGTTTGAAACATAAACTTTATAAAACACCTCAACCCGACTAAAAGAGTTAATTAACTGATCTACGGTTAATTAATAATCTAACCCTCCGCAAATCAAATCACTCCTGAGTGCCCTTAACTCGCCATAATCCATCATTTAATCTAACTCACCACTCTTAAACCTTTTTTGGTCCCCTCCATTAAATTCATGCCATAATCCCACCCCTATCACCGTATGATCGACCCCCCATTAATCCAACAGTTATTAACCATATCGGGCAGTCCCAACACCCAACCTTTACCCGCCCGATATGGGTTGTTTTCCTTTCGGCCCCTATGCTACGTGGCGCCTAATGAGTGGCATTGGGCAGCCTCCCCCAAAACCACTCCAACCACGAAAGAGGTGCGATCAAACCCGCTTATTGCCTCCCGCTAGACAACAAAAAGTCACATCTCCCACTAAAAGCCAAACATACCTTTTCCCATGTGCCCACCAATGGTTGACTTTGCAAATATAACTAAAAAACTCATTATTTTCTGGTTTTATCATGAAAAATATGCTCAGACCTCCATGCAAGCGACAAATTACATGCAACTGCCAACCCATGTCCAACTACCAACCTGTAGAAGCCATTGAACTCTAGTCAACCCTCTAGTTCAAACAAACCACCTGCAACCGTGCACAGTCGCCTGTCGACCCGTCAGAGCCAAAAATTCCAGGTATTTATCCAAATACACCATAAATCCTGTCTCATTTATGAACCAATTACCCAATTTCTTAGAGTTATTAAGTAATTAAGTGAAAGAATTGCACAACAACCCCAAACTACTCTGTAATTGAACCAAATTGCCCCAATTTGACTGAAAACCCTTTTCCCCATTCTTAAATCCACAAGAACTAAGAATGGCCGCTCCAGTCGCCATGGATATCAGGCCAATTACCACTCCCCATCTGGATTTAGACCATCTCCCTTTAGCGGACAAAGATTTCCAAATCAAGGACATTGTTGTCCATGAATCCCCTATTAAACTATACTGCTGATACAGGGACCAATACCTAAACCAAGCTGACCAAATTGGGCTTTGGGAATCCAATTTTCCCAAGTACCAGTTCCCAGAGGTGCATATCTTCCCTGAAATTGTTCATTATTGCCATACCAATTATAGCCCCAGTCAAAGAGCAGTGATGTCTCCAAACTAGGATGTACTCTTTACCATCACTGTTGAATCCATCAATGAAATGCTTCAATTGCAACCAGGACAAAATCTGACCCCTATTTCCATTGGAGACCTGCTAGACCAATTTCCCAAGCTTACCCCTGCCAGACTTGCTGAAATATTCCAAACCTTTATTGTGGAAGAGAAACATATTCCAAAGGATCCTCCCCCATACATGTGGACCATATTTTCTAAACCTGGCCAGGACATTGTGTCAATGATATCTAGTGTCTTAGGCCATACTACCAGTGAGTATGTAGATGAAATCATTTTAGCCTTCATGTCCATTTTTACTCCAGGACAACCCCCTGCTGTCATGTATGATTATGCCAAGTACATATCTGATAGGATGCATGAACAATTTTTGAGAATGGATAATGAAAGAGTGTTTAAGTATTCTTCAGTTTTGTACCACCTTTTCTTATACTATCAAGTTGATAAATTCCCATTTACTCTTCAAAAGCTTGATACCAGAGGCCACCCTAGGTCAATAATATTTTGGACTCCTTTGATCCACAAATATGAATCACCATATCCATGCACCGACTTCATAGATCTTTTTGTATATCCTGTAGTGACCATGCTGCTAGAAAGTCCTCCTCCAAGGATTAGTTCAGATATCAGGAGGATCCTACAACTTTCAAAACAACGCAAATTTGGAGATTGGTACTTGTACCAAAATCACATTGAAATTAGGATCTATAGCTGTGAGTTAGCACCATACAAGTTACCCAGATACCTCCCAATGAGGTTATTCTCTCTGGAGTACTACAGACAGATAATCAACTCAGATGAGGTACATTTTGTCAAAGCCGAAAAGAAGGCCCAGCTCAGAATCAAAGATCAACTAGGCCCCTTTGTATGCAAAAGCAAAGAAACTGGAAGAGAAGTAGAAGAAATCCTTCAAAGGCTCAAACTGAAACAAAGCTTCATATGGAGATATGACTCCTTTGATTTCATCTACAATAAAAGACAGAAAAATATGTTGTCTCCCTATATCCACCGCATAATCCCTGAGATAGAAAAATATGTAAATCATTTGGAATGGGTGGAGAATACTATAGTAGACAGAGATAGCAATGAAGTTGTTGTTGAAAATGCATAAATTGATCTAGAGAGGAGACTTGATGAAGATTCCTTCATACAGGTACCAGAAGAATCCCAAGCCCAAAGGGAATCACAAGAACACAGTGAACAACAAGCAGAAGAAAGACCCCAGGTGCAAGAAGAGTCAGAAAAACCAAACTTATCAGAATAATTGACTCAAACAAGACTACCAGAGCCCATCATGAGTACTCCCCCTATCGTGTCGACTCCTCTCAATGAGGAGAGAAACCTCAAAAGAGACAGGGAGGAGGCCACTCCTTCAGGTAGAGCCATTTCACAAACATATGTCAAAAGGCAAAGGTTAAATATTTTCTCCGAACAAGAATTCACAGAAGAAATAGTTGGAGCCACAAGCACAGAAAGAGAAGGGAGCAGGCATGCTACTCCCTTTAGAGGAACACAAGAACCTTCCACATCACATGCTCAGATTTTGGAAAAATAGTTGAGTGTGGAAGTGTACTCATTAAGGATCCTAGCTGACCAAGAGCAGGATATCAGAGAAAAGTACAAGGAAATAAAGGCCAAGAATGAAAGGTTAAAAGCCCAAAGCTATGCACAATACCTCAAAATGTCTCCCACTAACCAAACAAGGCTTATGTCAGCCTTTGATGTGAAAGAAGGAAAAATGCAGATGACTTTCTTGAAGCCCACCACTTAGCAGCCCAGATTAGCAGCTGACTACCAGAAGATAGATTTTGAAGTGCTGGCAAAGGACATACATCCTATTGACCAGATTGAATTGCATAAACAGATAGGAGAAATGGTATATTCCACTTTGACAAGCAAAGCCATTGCAGCCCACCAGTTACAGAATTCGTTGAATAATATATCAGCACAATTTCCACTGGAAAGGCCTCCTCACGGGCCAAGGGTACCAGAATGAAGTCCTTTGAGGACTTAATCATAGAGTTGGGATATGTTCCCAAAGATGTGAAAGCTGCAGAAAGGTTAATAAGAAAAAATAATGATGACATAGCTGCTTTGAAAAAGTAGCTCAAAATTCCACATCTTCATCACCCACAAACAACAAAAGTCTTAGAAACTCAGAAGGAACAAGAAGAGCTTATGGACTTGGTCCTTAAGCTAAATAATCAAATGAAATAAACTGAGAAAGAGTTGGACAAATTGATTTAGTCTAAACAGACTGAGTTGGCCACCACTCTGCAGACTGTTATTCCCACAGTCTCTACTGCAGTTCCCTCAACATTGGCAGCCTCTTTAGCACCAACAGCTCCACCTACTACAACACTTCTAGTCACAACAGAGTTTACAACTACAAGTACTTCAACAGAGAAAACAATAGAGTTAGTGAAAGCCATGGAGGAAATGTCCATCCAGGCAACAGAGCTTAAAAGACTTAAGGAGAAAGTGACAAGCTTAGAAACTGACTATCATCTTTCCCAAATACAACAGAAAGAAGAAGCACAAAAAGCCCTAAGGATGGATGAGATGATAAAGTTTCTTGAAAAATATTTAACATTGCAAAAGCCACTAGGAAAAATTATAGAGATGCTCTGGGCCAATATCATTGACTCTGTCAATGATATTTGGCCATCAATTCATGTAATATTCGAGCAAACAGATCAGGTGAAAGTGGCCATAGAAGCAATACAACAGGTAAAGAAAGACCTAAGAGACCAGCCTGAGGAAGCTAATCAACTCATCCGTTTCTTGAACAGCAAGAACAAGAATGAACTAGATGAGCTTGGTGTGGAAGACAGAACAGAAACCATAATTAAAATAAAAAAGGTCCTCTCTAAAAGAAACCTTATGCTTAACTTAGAGAAAAAAATGCCATGACTTGCAGGTTGGTATTGACAGATTCATGGCAAAACTTAAAATTTTGATAAGTAAAGGCCTTCCCAATCCTAGGGTAATCAATGAAAAACTTATGACCCAAGTGGATTATATTGACAGACTAGAGAAATTGTTCAGAGAACAGGCAAGAACTTCAGGAGTCAAAGCATTGCCAACAGGGAAAGTATTATACGATACTTTAGAAAATCTATTCTTCCTAGAGCATGAAGTGAAACATCTCTTTGTCACCAAGCCAAATTTTTCCAAATACACTGAGGCAGATGAGATATATAGAAGGATGCTCAAGGTAAAGTTGCCTGAAAATGAATGGTGGGTAACAATGACAAATTTACTATAAGTTACCACAGTAAATCTGAAGGCAGGTGAAAGGACATATAAACAGGGTCAAAGAGTAACAGGTTAAAGAGTATCAATAAAAGATTAAAGACAAAGGTGATTCTAGCATACAAATATCAGCCAGCTTAAAGAGCTCAAAATCCGAACTGCAAACAGCCAGCACAATCACAATAAAAGGGACAACATGATGCAGTTTTCCATCTATCTCTATCTTCATGCTTGAAGATATTTTGATTTCCTAGATTAATTCTCATATTTTTTTAAGATATTTATTAAATACTTTTTGTATAAATACTTCACCTTTCGAAGTATTGAGGGTGGATTCAAAGACATTTCTATAGACATTTTCTTATCAAGTTAAGGAGCTATTGTAATGAAGACTGGATTGGCTTGCTGGATCAAGGAATAAAGTAAAGACATTTCACAAGATTCTTGTGTAAAGTGGAAGTCAAATAAGTATTCTCTCTCTCATTTGTATTATTGTTTCTCTTTATGTTTATTAATAATCATATGTGTCTCTATGAAATCTAAATGATAAACTAGGAATGATATTTTAGAACTGGCTTGAATGCTCTCTGTCTTGACTGTTTACATTCTTAATGTTTTCTGCTAAACTATCTTAGTCTAGGAATTCTTAATTGCTCCCTTACTTCTGTAGTTTCCCCCCTAGGTCTATAGTAAAGGATTCTTAGTTTCCCTTTTCTCATGATCACTTCCTACTCTTCATCTTGATCCCAGTCTAAGGATTCTTCATTGCCCTTTCACCCTGGTTATGACTACCTCATCCATTTAAACCTGAAGATTGGCCTTTTGCTTTTCTAGCCTTCCCTATGAACTCTTCCTTTAGTGACTGATCTGATCCAGTTAAGCCATCCTTTAATTGACTCCAGAGCCCAATGGCTTGAAAGCCTTGCTCTGTCCATCTATTCCTAGAATTCCACCACCCAACCAAAATCAAAACCTTATGAACGCTAAGAACTAGCCTAAAATCCCACCCAAAACAAAGTTAAATTATAAAGAGAGAGCCCTCTCTGGACTTAGGTAGGCTAGAACCCAAGTCTAAAAGATTAGGTTTGTGGTTACCTCGGATTATTCCTTATTTTTATAACTTCTAGGGAAGACTTCTGAATGATAACATAGTGGCGAACATACGGTGGATTCAAACCCTCAGTCTTAATAAACCTTTGAGAAATTTCAATTTTTTATTTCAAGCCTCTTGAAGGGTTTATTAGAAGTTATTTATAAAATCTCATAAAAAGAAATAATTAGAAAAAGCTTGAAATATAGCTTCAAGGAGAACTCACTATACTAGGGCCAACCCTAATCCAAACCCTCCCCAAGTATTTGATAATCCTAATCTAATTTCAAGAATATCTAGAAGACAAGAAAGTTTAGTCAGTCCTACACCTTCAATTAAAGCAAATTCCTTCCCAGATGAGTGGTTGTTTTTAGAAGACCTCCCCTTTGACGAGTATTTTGACCTTTCCCTATTTAGAACCAGGTCTGAGAGTGCACTTGATGACATAGTTCTAGATCCAGAATTTACAGCAGAACTTGAAGTCCAAAGGGAAAACTTGTCAATTGATCAATACATTCTAAATTCCCCTCAGTCATCCCTTACTACTGTTAGGATCCCTGAGCTTTCTGAAACAGATTCAACTTCCTTTAGTTCACCATTGTTCCCTTCCATCTCTAAAGTTCATTCCTCACCTCCATTTATACCTTCACTTCCCCACCAACCTATCATTACCCATCAAACACCTATCACTCCCAGTTCTCCATTACCCACTGTATCATCTTCTAGTACCCAAACTCCACTTCTTAGTCCTGCCCAACTTAGAGCCATGGAAAACAGATATGCTCCTCTTGTGTTGCCTGCTCCACTAGGTGCTATGCCACAAGATTGCCAGAACAAAATCGTCCAATTTGATGGCATAGGACCCTATACAGTATAGCAGCAAACAAAAAAGATGACAGATTATTTTGAATTACATGAAATTGATATTGTGGATGTCCAAATGAGACTGTTTGCCCAGACTTTAGCTGGTGATGTAAGAACATGGTTTAGATATTTACCTACTAACAGTATAAACACTTTAGAAGTATTTTACCAGCAATTTTTAAATAGATTGGAAAAGAAGAATAACCCTTTGTAGATCCTTTCAGAATATTAAAACATCAAGAGAGGACGAAATGAAACGGTCCAGGATTACTGTACTAGATTCAACAACATATACAATGCAATACCAGTCAACCTTAGACCCCCAACCAGCTTAGCTCTGATAAAATTTCCTGACGGGTTTGACATTGATATGGCATTCCAACTTAGAGAGAGAAATCCTCTAACTTTAGAAAATATGCAGAGTGTAGCAGTTACTGTAGAAGCTAATTTGCTAGCAAAAAGAGCTAGGGTTAGGAATGAAAGAATAACACCCTTGAAAGAAGAAGCCTCCCCTTTCGACCTTAAAATGGATGCCCTAGCCAAAGGAATGGAAAAACTGATGGATAGGATGGAGAATATTGAAAGAAAGCCTCACTGGGACAACCAACAGGCACCTCTAGTGAGAAATCCAAACTTCAAAAAGAATTAAAATCAAAACACTGGAAAAAATGGACCTGATCAAAATATTAGGCCACCTTTTCAAGAGAACTATGCTGAAACTTCCCATTTAGAAGACCCTGAACAAGACACTCAAATTAACTTAATGGGATTAGATGAAGAGGAAACTGTCTTTTTGACTCAAGATGATTAGGAATTGCACATGCTTTAGCAATTGCAGATCCAATCAGGAGAATCATTCGATTACAAGCAAGGGTATGATTCTACTATCTTCGAAGTGCACAAATAGTACAATTTGAGGAGTAAAAAGAACTAGCCTAAAATCCCACCAAAACAAAGTTAAATTATAAAGAGAGAGCTCTCTCTGGACTTATGTTGGCTAGAACCTGAGTCTAAAAGATTAGATTTGTGGTTACCTCGGGTTATTCCTTCTTTTTATAACTTCTAGGGAAGACTTTTGAGTGATAACACCCCTCAACCCCAATCGAAACAATTGTGTTGCCTTGGATTGGAATGTGTGTCAATCAACCAAGAGCTTGGAAGATGCTACATCTTACAATCAAGCTAGTGTGGAAACCAAGAGGAGCTAAGAACTGAACAATACTTCTGGAGGTGTGCATCACCACCAACACACACTTGAAGTTTAGCACAGACACTATGCATCAGTGTGTTGTTGGTTCAGCTGCACCCAAGAATACCATGTGCATGTTAACAGATGAGTTGCATAAAGGATCCGAACCAATGCACCGGTTGCAATAGAAGCAAGAGTTTGCTCCAACAAGATGTCACCATCGGGTGCATGCACACCATCACAGATGACCAAGCTTGGCATCAGCGCACCACCTTCACCATCACAAGCATGTCAAAGAGTTGGTCTCACCTCAACAGATCGATTGTCAATGATGTATTCCATGGCTTGCTCAAGCCATTTCGTCTCACATGAGCACATGTGCATTATAATGTAACGTCATGTCAAGTGGAAGTTCAAGTGTCAATAGTTGGATGTAAGAGTCATAGAGTAGATGAAGAGTCATGAGGGTAGATGAATTGTCACAAATGGGAATGTCAAGGGTCACCCCACCCTTTGCTATAAATAGAACCTCATAACTCATTGTATAGTCTTTTGGTCAACCAAGCTTCCAATAAGACTATCTTGGAGAGAGCTTGGACAATATTGTAATGCGCCTTGGCTTCTCCAGTGTCCACTGCACGGAACTAGTACATATTTTTGGAGGAGCAGGCGGATGTGACTGTAACGTTCCACTATTGGGGTTAGTGGGTGTACATCGATGTATTGTATGACTAACTTACACTTCTTTATATAATAAGAACCAACAGGTTTCATGCCTATGTTGTATTATATTCCAGCTGTCTATTTTACTCTAAATGGTATATGTATGGATTATTCTGTATGAGCATGTATGAATCTTTCTTAAATGTGTTGATTGGTTTCACCATCACTTTGGATTTCTAGCTAACTTGCTTTCCAGCTTGTGATGCATCTTCACTCGTGTGTTCCCTTCCCATCCGAGTACTGTTACAGGTTTCCAAGGGACACACTCATCTCAACCCACCAGTGTTAGAACCTCTCATGCACCTTCCTTGACTCACTACAGCGGTCACACCCTTGCTACTAACATAGTTATATTACTTGCCTCTGTGCGAATCTCGGTCAAGGCATTTCTATACGACCCAATGCTGGGACTCCTACACCAAACGGTCTGAGGTCTAATTAGTAATTCTTACTAAGGAGATCCCCTTGACATGTTGGTGGGTCCAGCACCGTCAACAGGTACCTATACATCATGAATACATATACATTCACTATTGTATTAGTTCATCAAATAATCACCAAGAAATATCACTTCCCTCTTTTACTAGCTGCAACAAACACATATTAGCTCATGCATTCAAATAACCATTCAATAACTTATCAAGCCATATACAAGATCCATAACAAGAGAAAATTATACAATAGGAATATTCCATACTTATAATCAACATTTAACCATAAATAACCAACCATAAAATTAATACAATAACCAATACATGTGCTCATTGATATCAACAAGAAGTAATCACATAATAACATATGCATAAATCCAACCAAGTCAAGGACTTTGACATACCACCCGACTATAGATTGGGTTGAACCAAATCTTTCATTCATCCAATCACCCCCAATCCATATTCCAAGCACGAATGTGGGATCACATGGGATAAACCAAAAAAAAATTAACCACAGAATCCAGAGACCAAACCACCTCATTCCCAACCACAATGATTTCACCTCAACTAGTCCATAAATCCCTGACACCAAAACAAGTTTGGATGCCTCTGACTTCCTTCAGTAGCTCTAGAAGAATTTTCCTATCTCCACCCATTCTTCAAGAGTTCCAAAAGGAACACCATCTCCACCCTCAACCCTTGGGGTTTTTCTCAAGACCACCTCAACCAAGGTCCAAGTCTACATTCCATCCAAAGCTTTACCAAAAAAGAGAACCCACTACATCATGGCTATACATGAAATGGCATGGAATGGCTGAAACCACTATCAATTGAGGAAAATCCCATGCTAATGACAAAAACATAACCAAATAACCAAATGAATGTACCATTCATTCAAATCTCAACAACCAAATCACACGTGCAACCTAGTATCTGCAATGTTCTCCTGTTGTAGCTACTATTCCAACCTTCTCTTTCACTACCCATGAATTCCTTTTCTTTATTGCTTGCTTCTATCCAAGTTCTCTTTCTCTCCAAGTCCAAGTGATAATGCCTTAATTATCAAAGAATTCTCTGAGTATGCAAGAGTGTAAGAGTGCTAAGAGTAGCTCTAAGTCCAAGTGAGAATGCCTTAATTCTCAAAGAATTCTCTAAGTGTGCAAGAGTGTAAGAGTACTAAGAGTAGCTCTAAGTGTAAGACAAACTAAGAGAGGCTAAGAGTGCTCTCCTCTCCTTTTATTTGTTTTCCTCTTTTTTTCCTTAAATCTCCTTCATTTTCCTTCATTTTCGCTTGCATGCATATTCTTGTCTCTTCATCTTCCTTTTCTCCTATTTTCCTTTATTAATTTTATTCAATTTCCATTTATTGCCTCTTTCCTTTGCCAATGCCAATGCCAATTTCCATACCCATTAATAAACCATGAGTGATGCCCACTATAATGATTTCCCCTCCATTTAGCTTGGAATATGTGTCTCATGACCTTGGTTTAATTTATTTATATGGAAATCAACCTAGGGTTGTTACAAATCCATCCCCCTTGGGGGAAAAATGTCCTTAGTGTCCTATGACACTTATGATCAGGAAAAATACTACCTATGGAGCTTTATAATATAGCTCATTGTAGTATTTACAATAAAAACCTACTAAAAAATATGATCATCATACTACTTATTAGAGCTTTATAACACAACTCATTGCAGTATTTACAACATACTCCTTATTGGAGCTTTATAACACAACTCATTATAGTTTAAAATACACATATGCATATATAAATATTTACCAAAACATTTTCTCAACCAAAAAATAAGGAAGGATACAATGCCCACATATGATAAGCCATCTCCCATGTAGCTTCATCGGGCCCAAAGTGCTTCCATTACACTTTACCTTGCTCTATTTCTCAATTCCACAACATGAGTTGTTTCTGTTATAGGATGCATTGTGGTTCTGGATTGAACTCTCCCTCTGGTTCCAATCAATCACATTATTAAGATCCTTTACATATATTTAAGCAATGAAACATGGAAAACATCATGGACTTTCACTGATGGAATCAATGTAAGTTTGTATGCCACTGGTCCAACCCTCTCAAGGATATCAAAAGGTCCTCAATCTCGAGGTTCCAACTTGGCACATGATCTAAACCTCAAGGATCTCTTCTTAGGCATGATGCGCAAGTATACATGCTCTCCAACTTGAAACTCCTTAAATTCTCTATGTTGATCTAAATAACTCTTATGCATGTCCTGTGCTGCCCTTAAATTCCTTTGAATGGTTATTGGGATGGGATCCCCTGGGTCAGGTTTGGGGTTAAGATAACCCAAGTTTTGATACAATTTTGTAATTAATGTAAAGTCTCCACAATTTGTGGATGTGGAGCACGTAGAGGAGTAGGAGTCAAAGAGGTTTAGCCCCTTATTTTAGGTAAAGTATGAGTTGGTTTTGAAATCCACCCATGGTTTGTCGACCATGGATTGTATGCAAAAGGCTATAAATAGATGTGTCTTAGGGAGTCTAAGAAAAAGTCATGTTAGTAATTGATGATGGATAAGCACCCAGTGGGTCAGATAGGAGAAGGAAGGCTTTGCAGCTAAGCACGTAGAGGCTTAGGTAGAGTCCACAACTGAGTGCGTGGACTCCTGCAGCTGAGTGCACAGGGTAGTTTTGAGTCTATAATACTGTATTGAAGATCAATAAAGATAGTTTCCAAAGAATTATTGTGTATTTCTGTTTACTTCTGTTTATGATATATGATGTCTATGAATAATGTGTTTTATGGACTATTGATTGAATGATGTGTGATTCTCTTGAATAACTATTAATGATGTACGCAATGAACATTTAAATAGTTTTGCTAAGACTTTGATGCATTCTCTGATGTTTACTAATAATTTAAGTCAATCTGTGTGAACCCTAATTTAGGACTTCTTTATGATGTGTGTAAGTAGGTAGATTGACTGTTAAAGGTCCACAAAGACTAGTCGTGGACCTTCGTGAAGGTCTGGAGGCCATTTTGAAAAATATTGAAGCAGTGTGCCCTAAGGGTCTATCGATCTGTGTGAAGGCAGATCTGAGGCACTAAAAGACATCACACTAGTCTCTGGATGAAAAAACTTGGTTCTTTCATCCCCCCATATTGCTTTGGGTGAGATTGTAGCCTGCGCTATGCGAGTTGTTCCCGAAAGGGCCAGTAGTGTAGGGATTTGTTGGTTGGCACAACTAACTCTGAACGTAGGTCAAGATCCCCCTGAGCCAAAAAATAACGCAACTAACTCTGAACCTGGGTCAAGACCCCCCTAAGACTAGATCAGGCCTCCTTTGAGTGACGACGAAGGAGCAGTACAAGCTTCACCGCGAAGTGTTGTCTAGGTGATAATACAAGGTATTCTGCGAACACATCACCCATCCACTCTACATCCACATCCACCTCCACTGCATACACCATTGCCCACACCTCCACCTCCACCACCACCATTCAACATGGCGAACACAATGAAGCTGCCGATTTTCAAGGGCATTGGGAATGAAGATACAAATTAGTTTTGATTTGTTACGAACGCTATGTGGACATCACAACAGATTACTGACGATAATATAAAGAAGGCACAATTGGTTACCGCTCTGCAGGATCGCGCACTGACTTGGTATATTAAGTATTGTTTTTATAATGATTTGGCATCACCAGCAAAGACTAAGGTGGCTTTAAACAAGGAATTTATTAATCCTAAGTCTGACTCGCAATCAGTAGTTGGATTTAAGGAAATCATGATGAGGATTGATGAGATGCCTCAGGAATTAGATCAAAGGTTGAAATGTCATATTCGAGAAGCTAATATGCAACTCACATATGGCTAGCATCGTGAGCGGTTTATAGCTATTAGGGTCCTATAATAATAGTATTTATAATTTTGAATTGGCTATGGTTAGTCTTGTAATATTGTACATACTTTTTCTTTTTTCAAAATGTGTTCCCATATTAAAAATTAAAAATGTAAAGAGGGTAGGTCCTAAAAGAATAATCAAAGGACTAAAAGAAAGAAAAAGATAAAAAATATATAAAAAATATGAACCCCAAAAAAGAGATAAGAATAGATCATGAAAGTGTGCAAATTCAAATTCCACTCCTTTTACTTTACTTTGCAAAATAATATTGTGTGCAACTTGTCAAAAATGCCACAAATCCATGATGGTTAAAGTAGTTTAAACTTGATCCAATCATGCTTTAAATTTCATGTTAATAGATAGAGAATAAAGACCTAGCCAAACTGCTTAATCTTGGAAAATTAGTAGTTAGGTAGATAATAATAATGAGCTCATCAGTTTAATCTGAGCCATTGGAAGTTATAAGGCTAGAATTGGATATTTTGTTTATCAAAGAAAAAGAAATGAAGGGTCAGCAAGCTCAAATGCACCCAATGAATGAAGAGAAAATGCTAGGGTAAATAAAGAGTAGGTAGAAGAATTTTTGTAAATACACAAGGTTGCTAGCTCAAATGCACCTTCATCATACTTGATCCTATGTTTCATGTGTAGGAGGAATTATTAAAGGCAAAGGTCAATTCACTAAAGCGTATTCGCTAATTTCCCCTCATTTCACTAAACCCCTTTATTAATTTCCTTTCATTCTCCCCTTCATTATTTTTCATTTTGAAAAGAGGTATTTTCCCTTGTAAAAATATCCCCTTCCCTTCCTTCCACTTTCCCCCTTATTTCATTCTATTTCCCCTTCCCAAAACCCCTTTCCTTAGCATGAAAACCATTCCTATCATAAATAATACCCCCCCCCCACCTTTAATTAATTTCCCTTTTTCCCTTAAAAACCCACTAAAACCCCTTTATCCTAATTTTGAAATTTTAAATGTGTTGGGCTGCATTAAAAACCCTCCCCGATACCCTTTAAACTTAACCCCTATGTTATTTTCTAACCCATAGTCCTTTTGTATATATTTAACCCCCCATTTTTATAATTCCCCGATACTCTATTAACACATCTCATTCGTCAAAATCCCTTAATTTCTTTCTAATTAATTACATAACATTGTAATTAAAACCCGACCCCACTCCCCAACTCTGCACTCGAAACTCTGATGCACAATAGCCCTCCGATCTCCCACCTCCAGATCTAACGACCCTTATCCATATCACACGCTCCCATCATCCGACAGTTAAAATCCCAATAGCACGCGAGATTCATGGTTTTGGCCTATCACTGTTTCGCTACGTGGCATCACCACGTTGCATCGTGTGCTCTCGAAAAATACTGCCCTCCACCCAATAGCAGTGCGATATGGCATAAAACCACCTCCTCGCGTAAAAGCAAACCACTCATTGTTCATTCATTAATCCCGTGCCAAAATTTAACCATTGTTAGTTAAAAGCCGAAAAAGATCCCTTTACACTCTTTTCACTAATTTTTCTTTGCAAATGCCTCTGTCAACCAATTCCAATGCCCGGGAACTCTGTTCAACTATTTACAACCCATTTACAACCTGAAGACCCTGCAGATTCCGAATTTAAGAAGCACATAAACAATTCTAGCTTCAGAAACCTCTACTGCTACCATACAACCTTGATTGCACACCAAATCTATGTTTTCCAGGTATTCTTGAAAGAACCAGAACGGCCCTCTGTTTAAAGCTCTACACAGTAATTAATGAAAGGTTAATTAATTAAATTAATTAAAAGACCTTGCCAAACTAGAATAAACCCATTGTGCATCCAAAGGCACTTTTTCTGTAGATTATATTCGCCCTTCCTATTGTTCCAGATCACCTAAGCTTACTCCTAAAGCCACAAAAAGAATAATTCAATAGAATAAACCAAATTATGGCTTCCCAAAGCATTCTGAGCAAAAAACCCCTGCAAACCCCTCACCTAAACATTGACCACCTCCCATCGGAAGATAGAGATTTGCAAATTAAAGACACATCTACCTCTAGCCACCTATTAAAGATCCACTGCTGGAGTAAAGATAAATTCCTGAACCAAAATGATGGCATTCATCTATGGGAATCAAACTTGCCCAAATACTTGTTCCCACAGGTATACTTGTTCCCAGAAGTCATCCACTTCTGCCAAGCTTGCTATATCCCAAGTCAAAGAGCCATAGTCTTTCTTGACCAACAAATTTTATTTACAATCACTGCTGAGTCCATAAATCAAATGCTGCAGATCCAGCCAAGCCCAAATGAGACCCCATTTTCCATTGAAGCCTTACTTGAACTTTACATCAAACTAGACCTTCCCAAGAGGGCTCAAATCTTTTAGACCTTCGTCCTAGAAGAGTCTCATATTCCTACAAACAGTCCTCCATACTCTTCCACCATTTTCTCTGAAAAAGCCAAACAAATTATAACCATGCTATCTTGTATCCTTGGGTATAATACTGATGAATTTGTAGATGAACCTGTACTTGCTTTCCTTTCTATTTTTTTCCCAAGCAAGCCTCCAGCAGCAGTCTTCAATTTTTCCCAGTTCTTGGTAGACAAAATTTTGGGTAGACAGAATCCATGATCAATTGATCAAGTTGCCAAATGAAAGAGTATTTAAATACTCTTCAGTGTTGTTCCACATGTTTTTATATTTTCATTCAAATAGGTTTCCAGTCAATATTGAGAAGTTGGATACTAAGGGCCATCCCAGATCAGTCATCTTTTGGACACCCTTAATCCAAAAGTATTCTACTATTTTTAGTTACAAAGAGTTCATTGATTCCTTTGTCCATCCAGTTGTAAATATGCTAACTAGTAGCAATCAACCCAAGATCAGTGATGAGATAAAAAGAGTTTTGCAGTTATCTAAGAACAATAGATCAGGAGACTGGTATCTATACTAGGACCACACATAAATCAAGATATATGGATGCCAGTTCACTCCCTACAAGCTACCCAAATACCTCCCCATGAGGATATTTGCGTTAGAGTATTTCAGGCATATCATAAACTCACATGAGGTCAATTTTCTGTCAGCTAGGAAGAAAACACAGTTGAAAATCAAAAACCAATTGGGCCCTTTTATTTGTAATAATAGGGAAGCTGGACAAGAAGCAGAGAAAATTTTACAGCAAATGAAGTTCAATAGCAGTTTCATGTGGCAGTATGACCCTAATGGAGTCATAAGAAAATTAAGGCTCAAGTTCAAATTAAGCCCTTTTATGCATGAGTCCAGGCCAGATATTGAAAGATATGCCAACCAGTCAGAGTGGTTGGAAAATACTTTAATAGATGTGGAAAATACCTTAATAGATGTGGAAAAGTAGATAGATACTAGTTCCTTTCTACAAGTTCCAACCCTACAGGAACATATGGGTATTAGTCCCATTCTACAGACTCCAACCATGTAGGACAGAAATGTAAAAAGAACTAGGGAAGAAGGTTCTATCTCTAAAATGGATACTACAGATGACAAGTTTGAAATTAGTTACAGGAAGAAGCCCAAGCTTAATCCTGTAACTAAGCAAGAGGACACCATTGAGATAGTTGAAATCATTGATACTGACACAATGGTTGAAAAGAGTAAAGGTCTAGCAGTTTCAGAGGAAACTCATCAACCTTCCACCTCAAATACTTAGATTATTGAAAAACAACTTAGTATTGAAGTCTCTTCATCCAGTAAACTAGTGGATAAAGAGAAAGATATAAAAGAGAAGTACAAAGAAATCAAGTTGAGGAATGAGGCATTAAAGGCTAAAACATATGCCCAGTACTTCAAATAGACACCTGGAAATTAGAATAGATTAATGTCAGCCTTTGACATTAAAACTGGTAAAATGCAAATGACCTTTATGCAGCCTACAGTCTAGCAGCCTAGATCGTCAGCAGACTACAGGAAGACAGAGTTTGAAGTTTTGGCCAGGGATGTTCACCCTATTGATCAAATTGAATTCCATAAGCAGGCAGGTGAAATGATTTACTCTACAATGACTAATAAAGCAATGAGTGTGCACAAGCTTCAAAGTTCTCTAGACAACATCACCACACAGTTTAAGCTAGAGAAGGCATGCTCACACGCCAAGGATAACAAAATCAAGTCACTGGAAGACTTGGTAATTGAAATTGGATATAATAAAAATGATATCAAGGTTGCAGAAAAACTAATAAAGAAGAAAAATGAGAATATTTATGCTTTGAAGAAACAACTGAAGTTGCCTCCTTCTGAATATCCATACACCAAGGAGGTCCTAGAGAGCCAAACCCAGTAGGATGAAATGATGGATCTCATTCTTCAATTAAATGCTCAATTGAAATAAATGGAGAATGAATTGGAAAGCTTAATATAGCTAAAATAAGCCAGCCTTGAGATAGTTACTTCCACTGCTATCCCTACAGTTACTACAGAAGTTCCTTCAACCTTGGTAGCTTCATTGGCCCCAACAAATCCACTAGCTACATCATTTCCAACTGAGACAACAACTACATCAGCAATATGTTCAACAATAGCAGCAGCTCATCCAAGTGATGAAGCAAGTAAATTGGTCAAATCCATGGAGGACATGTCCATTTAGACCACTGAAATAAATAGACTTAAAGAACATATAGGAAATCTGAAGGATGAGAAGAAGTTGGCTCAAATTATGCATAAAAATGAAGTATAGAAGTAAAACAGGTTGAATGAGAGGATAAAGAACTTGGAAAAATAATTAACATTGAAGGAGCCACTTGCCCAAGAAAAAGAGTAGCTATGGGCCAATATCATTGACTCTCTCAATGATATTTGGCCATCTATACAAGTTATCTTTGAACAAAATGATTTAGTCAAAGAGGTTGGTGAAGAAATTCAAAGAGTTAAGGCCGAACTTGGAAATATGCCAGAAGAAGCCTCAAGAATAATCCAATTCCTTAACTCAAAGAATAAATATGAATTGCAGGAGCTTGACATAGTTGACAGGACTGGCACTATACTAGAGGTGAAGAAAGTAATCACCAAGAGGAACTTGATGATGCAGCTTGAGGACAAATGCCAAACCATGGAGCTAGCTATAGGTAGGTTCATGGTCAAATTTGATGCTTTGAGGTAGAAAGGTCTACCAAATCCATTGGTAATAAATGACAGGTTAATGCCACATGAAGACTATAACAAAAAAATCAGAGAAGTGGAAAGGGAGTAAGCCAATAGTTCCTCTATGAAATGGATGCCTACAGGAAAGGTTCTTTACCAGACTTTTGAGAACTTATTTTACCTCCAGCATGAGGTAAAACATCTTTTTATAAACAAACCCAGCTTTGCAAAATACACTGAAATTGATGAAGTCTACAGAAGAATGGTAAATATTAAATTACCAGATACAGAGACTTGGGAAAAATTAAATGATTTACTATGAAAATGCAAGGTAAACAATGGATACAAAGCATTGTAAGAAAAGCAGCAAGTCAACTAAGTCAAAGAGTATCAGATGAAAAAGTATCAGTCAAAAGGCAAAGTAAAAGGACAGCCAGCGTAAAGCAACAACAAAGGAGAAAAAGCAGCAAAAGATCTGACAGCAGAGCCAAATAAGCAGGGACAACTTGCAGCAGTTACATATCTGTCTCTATCTTCTTGCATGAAGATATTTATTTTTCCTTGAATAAATCCTAAAAAACAGTTTAGGATGTTTTGTAACTATTTTTGTATAAATACTTCATAATTCGAAGTATAGAGTGTGGATTGCTTAACATTTCTATAGTTTTATTGATCTAAAACCTAAGGGTTCATTGTACCATTTTTTCAAGTCAACAGACTGGACTGAGTAATAAAGGCATTGCATTACAGGATTCATGTGTTGGGCCACTTCAGTGAAGTATTTTTTGTTTGTAAAATTGTTATCTACTCAAGTGTTTCACATACTTGCATGTTATCTAAATTGAATGAAATAACTGGAATATTATTACAAAATTTGTTTAAGTACACTTTGTCCTGAATAGTTATTCATTTTAATGTTTTCTTCTGATATCCAAAGTAGGGAATCCTTCATTGCTCCCTAGTTTCGATTGACCTCTATCATTTCCATGATTATTCGGTTTGAGGAATCCTTAACTTCTCCTTGACCTCGATTGAAAAGAACTTCACCCTCCAGCCTAAAAGATCTGAAATTACTCAGCTACCTTGCCCTATAAACATTATCTTTAGAACTTGATTCAGTCTTGTTTTCTTGACACTTGACCCCATAGCCCAATGGTAAAGGACATCCCTCTATCCATATAAGTTAGTGATTCCACCACCAAATCAAAATCAAAACCCAATCAAAGCTTAAATAACTAGCCTAAAATCAATTAACTCAACAAAGTTAAATCATAAAGAAAGAGCCCTCTCTGAGCATTAGGAAGGCTAGATCCTGATCTCAAAAGTAGGTTTTTGGTTACCTCTAATATTTCTTTTGACACAAGATAACAACTCTATAGAAATTTTAGAGTGATAACAATAGCTTCGCTTCTGCCCCACCTGAGAATTTCTCTAACACAATAGAAGATAGGAACTCAGGCAGAAGCCCTGGAAATCATGATGAGGTTACATGCAATGACTATGCAAGATGGGACCTTGGGGGTACAGCAAATCCAGTCTTAGTTACAAATCCTCTACATAGAATTGCAGAGCTTAAAGAAAGAAAAGGAGAATAAACCAGAGGTGCACACGGAAGTCTGGTGTCTAAAGTGCAAGAGCCAGGGGCACGATAAAGACCACCGTCCCATATTCTCAAATTATATTACAGGAGGGGGAGCAATTCTCCTAAATACAGAAGCCCCAGCAGGGGCGAGCATGGGGGGGGGGCACTATGGTGTGCTATTTGTCAGGTCGCTGGATAAAATGTGACGAATAATTGTCATTTACTTCAAAAGTTCGTCCAGACACCCCAATAGTTGTTCTGTAACTTCTGCAAGTCGATGGTCCATGATGAGCACCACTGTCGCAGCTATGATTTCATGATGGAAAGAACACCTACATATCGGATGCAAGCATAAACTCGACCTCCATAGTAGGCACTGGAGGAGCGGTCAGGGATGCAGACGAGGCCAAGGAGGAGGAGGGCTTGGTAGAGGTCGTGGTAAAGTCATCTGTTATAACTACGGAATTCCAGGGAAATATGCATGATAACGTCAAAATTAGACATGCCCGTCGTGTCAATACTGCAACCAGTTTGACCATACTATATAAGAGTGCCCAATGTTGATAGCTAAGATGCAGCAAAATAAAATGAAGCCACAACAGCCTACGCAGAACTTACAAATAATGAGAGTTGAGCCCCACGAGGAGGATCAAAGCGTGGATATAGTGTTTAGAAGAGAAATAACGACTGGCGATGATAAGGGTAAATAGCCTAAAGAGGATGAATGGGTCCGCAAGGACCCACAGAAGGAATTTGGTTTTGATCTGAATGGCATAAAGGAAACATTTATGGAGGCCAAGAAAAGCTTCACTGAGGCATCCACCTCAGGAAGTCAGGACCAGGTGTAAGAAACCAGTGTGCCTATAGAGGTTGATCCCTCTATGCTTACTACATTTTTGGAGACCTGCATAAAGCTGCTGCGTGGTAGAAAAATTGTGGAAGGCCTATATGAGTTAATAAAAAAATGTGTCAGCAAGGAAAAGGTCTTTGACGGACACTGGGTGGTCAGAAAAATAGGCAAACATAAGGCAAGAACAGGGCACGAGATGAGGCTCACCGTGTAGATAGGTGATTATGAGATGGACCAAGTTTAGACTTGGGGTCGATGTGAACGTTTTTCCAAAAAAACCATGGGAAAGAATGGGGAGACCTGCTCTGCAGTGGTATATGATTCACCTCAAAATGGTGAACTAGTAGAAAATCATCCCTATGGGATGATTATATAGAGTAATAGTTGATATAGAAGGTGTGAGCGTGATGGCCGACTTTGAGGTTATAGAGATCGTTGATGACAATAATCCATACCCCGTGCTCCTGGGAATTGACTGGGCCGTTGATATGAATGGAGTCATCAATTTGAAGAAGAGGAAAATGTCATTTGAAAAGAAATCACTTCGGCTTGTAGTACCGTTGGACGGTGCAGAAGGGGCGCGATATACTGAACCAGTCTGTGATTATGAGGAAGCCGATGATGAACTAGATCAAATCTATAAAATAACAACATGAGACCAAGACTGGATCAATCTGACGGAAAATGGATGGATTGCATGGGATGGGAGAGTTCCTGCACCTATGATTCATATGAAGAATTGGAACATTGGCATATTCATTTTCATGAAGTATCCACGCTGCGATGCAATATGATGATGAAGTCGTTGTGTTGTGTTTTGTCTGAGGTAAGGAAATTACCATATTATGATGGTCTAAATAACATAGATAAGTTTTTGGATGCATTTGAGCATGACGTCCCTAAGGATCATCACTTCCAAGCATTATATTTGGCACTGCACGATGGTGGGGTACGCATAAAGATATTTTTTATGGATGGCGATATTACAGAAGAATGATGAGAGTATGGTTTGGGCGTCCTAACACTCGATTGACTGAGAAATATAATGAGAAGGATGATCCATGTGATCACCTAACAAAATGGACTAAAGCATGGGGAACAGAACCACAACCAAAGTGGGTGCACATATTTTTCCATACTTTGGATACAATTCCCATGAACTGGTATCTGGAGACGAAGCTCTGCCATGGCACCGCGGAGTGGGATATATTGCGGGAGGTATTCTTATTGACATTCATCTTTGAAGATGGCCTCACAATCATTGATGAATCACTACAGGAGATTAAGGCAGTTATCTTCAGAACGTTGCAAGAACCTATGGAATGGGTCCAACTAGATTGGAGCACCCAGTTGCACCATGCGCTGGAATGCTATAATGTGACGGCTGAAAAGGAAGATGAAGATGCAAGAAACATTAATATTCCAAAGGCAGAAGGGCATCACAAAGTTGAAGGCCCACAAATAAACAACTCAGACATCACCACGCCGCTGAAGACAAAGCAAGTAAACATTGGCACTGATGCAAAGCCAAAGTTTACAACGATTGGAGATTATTGGGACGACACTACTGTGGATAAAGTTGTTGAGCTACTCCGCGAATACCAGGATCTATTCCCTACCAAGTTCTCGTATCTGAAGGGAATAGTGGGAGATTTGGGCATTATGAAGATCACTCTGAAGTTAGACACGAAGCCTATTAAACAAAGGTCGTATCGCCTTAATCCTAAATAGAAGGAGAAGGTTTGCCTAGAGTTGGATAAGATGCTAGAAGCAAGCATCATAGAACTGGTTGAAGAATCTGACTGGGTGAGCCTGATAGTGGTTGAGGAGAAGAAGTAGACGGGAAAGATAAGGATTTGAGTAGATCTGCAGAAGTTTAATGATGTGTGTGTCCATGATCCATTCCCAATGTCATTTACCGATGAAGTATTAGACAATATTGGAGGGCAGTAGGCCTACTTGTTCACTGATGGGTTTTCGTGGTGTGATCAGATTAAGATCACGCCTGAGGATAGGAGAAAAACAACCTTCTTGATGGAGTTGGGTTGTTTTCAATACACTGTGATGCCGTTTGGACTGAAGAATGTGCCTGCGATATTTTCTTACATATTCATCGTAGCGTTCAAGGAGTTCATTCACAAGTTCCTGGAAGTATACTTCGATGATTGGATAGTGTTAAGATTAGTAAAGTGCCATGTAGCAAGTCTATGCTTGATGTTGGATACATGTCACAGATACCAGATCGCACTAAATTTGAAGAAACACATCTTTTGCGTTCCCTTTGGGATATTGCTGGGTCACATGGTGTGCAAGCAAGGGTTCATGGTGGATCCTGCAAAGATTGTAGTAATTGTGCATTTGGAGGCCCCAAGAAATGTTAAGCAGCTGCGTGTGATGTTGGGACATACAGGATATTAAAGAATATTTATCAAAGCATATGCTCAAATTACTGCGCCCATGGAGAAACTGCTAAATAAGGACACAACATTCTGTCGGGACGAAGAATGCCAATGCAACTTAGATATTAAAGGAAAAGATGGCCACTGCACCGATCTTGGTACTCCCTGATTGGAAAAAGGAATTTCACATACATTTCGATGCCTCTTGCATTGCATTGGGTGCAGTGTTAATGCAGGTTGGTGAAGGAGAATGGACCATCCTATAGCCTTCGCGAGTAGGAAATTATCAAACGCCGAGAAGAATTACTCAATGACTGAGGGTGAAGGATTGGCCATGGTGTACACATTACAGAAGTTCAGGAATTATCTATTAGGAGGGCATTTCAAAATGTACACAAATCATTCTTCCTTGAAATACCTGGTCAATAAGCCAATGTTGGGGGGGAAGATCTGCAGATGGTTGCTACTATTCCAGGAGTATGACTTTGAAGTAATTGTGAAGCCAGGGAGGATAAATGTAGGAACTGACCATATGTCACGGATCGAAAGAGGAGAGGAGCCTAATAATTTGGAGGAAGGGTTGATAGTTGTGAAGCTCTTTCCAGTGCGCATAGCATATAATCATTTTGCAGATATTATTCACTTCTTGATTACGGGTATTGCACAGGAAGGGTATACAAGTCAGCAAAAGAAGTCAAGGTAGTCAAGAAGTTGCAGTGATCCACGTGGAGCTGGGGATCTTCAAAGTAAGATCGCAGCACCAGCTGAGTGACTCGAGGGCGAATCACGATCTTTGTGTTGGGGGCCTGTAGGGACGGGGTCCCCTGGGTCAATTTTGGGGTTAGATAACCCAAGTTTTGATACAATTTCATAATTAATGTAAAGTCTCCACGATTTGTGGATGTGGAGCATGTAGAGGAGTAGGAGTCAAAGGGGTTTAGCCCCTTGTTTTATGTAAAGTATGAGTCGGTTCTGAGATCCACCCATGGTATGCTGACCATGGCATTGTATGAAAAAGGCTATAAATAGGTGTGTCTTAGGGAGTCTAAGAAAAATTCATGTTATTAATTGATGATGGCTAAGCAATGATAGCGAGAAGAAGTGGTTCAGATAGGAGAAGAAAGGCTCTACAGCTGAGTGCGCAGAGGCCTAGGTAGAGTTTGTAGTTGAGTGCGCGGACCCCTGCAGCTGAGTGCATAGGGTAGTTTTGAGTCTGTAACACTGTATTGAAGATCAATAAAGATAGTTTCTGGAGAATTATTGTGTATTTTTGTTTACTTTTGTTTATGATATATGTTGTCTATGAATAATGCGTTTTATGGAATATTGATTGAGTGATGTGCTATTCTCTTGAATAATTGTTAATGATGTACGCAATGCACATTTGTATAGTTTCATGAAGACTCTGATGCATTCTCTGATGTTTACTAATAACTTAAGTAAATTTGCACGAACCCTAATTTAGGATTTCTTTCTGATGCGTGTAAGTAGATAGATTGACTGTTAAAGGTCCATAAAGACTAGTCGTGGACCTTCACGAAGGTCTAAAGGCCATTTTGACAAAGATTATAGTAGTGTGCCCTAAGGGTGTATCGATCCATGTGAAGGTATATCTAAGGCGCTAAAAGACATCACACTAGTCTGTGGATGCAAAACTTGGTTCTTACATCCCCCCATACTGCTTCGGGTGAGACTACAACCTATGCTATGCGAGTTGTTGTTGAAAGGGCCAGTAGTGTATGGATTTGTTGGTTGGCACAACTAACTCTAAACCTGGGTCAGGACCCCCATAAGCCAACATTGGCCTACATATATTACTCTATCTCTACCAACAGATCTAGTCCAATCGGAACCCTACTCACTAGATCACTCCAGCAGATAGGAGTATTACAACTCCACCCATATAGAGGCTCAATGGACTCATATTCAAGGATAACTGATACTCATTATTATAAGAAAACTCCACAAGTGGAAGATACTCCTCCCACTTCCTTTGTTGATGCATGACATACATCCTCAACATATCTTCAAGAATCCTATTAACCCTTTTTGTCTGCTCATTTTTCGTGGATGATAAGCTTTATTGAAATATTTATTTGTCCCCAAGCATGTAAATAACTCCTTCCGAAACTTGGAAGTGAACTTGGCATCTCTATATGATATAATCTTCTTGGAAACTCCATGCAACCTCACTATCTCCCTGATGAATATCTAAGCCACTTCGCTAGTTGAATTAATATACTTCACTGCAATGAAGTGAGCTACCTTGATCAAACTACCAACCACAACCATGACGAAGCCATGCTACCAAATCCATGGAAATGACCTCCCATTTGCATTCTGGAACCAGAATAGGTTGCAATAGACTAGCTGGATGCTTACAATCAACTTTCACTTTTTGAGAGTCCAAACACTTGACAACAAACTCAGCCACCTCTTTCTTCAAATTCTACAAATTCTTAACAAGTGTCAAAGTCTTTTGGTATCCTGGGTGGCCTAAATATGGTTTGACATGAAACTCACTCAAGATAAGCTTATTCAACTCATTGTTATCTGACACATAAATCATGTTCTTTAATATGGCTAACCCATCTCCTGTGAGGTGATACTCCTCGTCTCTATCATCTTTACTCTATTGCTACAATTTTTTCTTCATTTGTTAGTATTTCTCATCATGCTACCCTGCATGTAAGATCCTCTCTTGTAAATCTGTCCCATAAGAGCTCACATTTGAAATATGGTTCACATACTCTCTTCTACTAAGAGCATTTATGACCCTGTTCTCTTTTCCTTTAATGTATTGAATCTCAAAATCAAACTCACTAAGCGTAGCCAACCATCTTTCTTTTCTTGCATTCAAATTGGGTTGGTCAAACAAGTACCTTATTCTATTGTGATCAAGCATCAAGATGAACCTTATGCGAAGGAGATAATTCTTCCACATCTTCAATGAATGAATGATAGCTTCCAACTCAAGATCATGAGTCACATAGTTCTGTTAGTTCTCATTTAACTTCATTAATCCATAACAATCCACCTTCCCGTTCTGCATAAAGACTCCACCAAGTCCCTCCTTGCAAGAATGTACAAACAAAAAACTCCTTGTTGAGATCCATAGTCTTAAAAACTAGGGCATTTTTAAGCAAATTCTTAATATGATCAAAACTAGTTGCACACTCCTCATTTCATTCAAACTTATTTCATTTCCTATGCAAATATGTGATAGGATAGCCAATGTAGGAGAATTTCCTAATGAAACTCCTGTAATAACTTGTTAGTGCCATGAATGATTTGACTTCATTCACATTCCTTGGAGTTGACGACTCCATGACAGCTTTAATATTCTCCATATCCACTTCTATCCCTTACTTGCAAACAACATATCCCAAGTAATGAATTTAAGACTAAAAGAAATTGCACTTGTTGAGATTGGCGTATAAATTATGCTCTCTCAAAAATCTCAACACTACTGCCAAGTGCTCTGCATGGTCCTCATTCTTTGGATAGACCAATATATCATCAACAAATATTATCACAAACTTATATAGGTGAGTGATCAACACAACAAATGAAGGTGGTTGGAGCATTCGTAAGACCAAAAGTAACCACCACAAACTCATAATGCTCATACCTTGTATGAAATTTTGTCTCGTAGATGTCATATTCTTTGATGCACACATGATGACATCTTGATCGCAGATCAATCTTTGAAAATATTGTGTCTCCCTTTAGCTAATCAAACAAATAATCAATCCATGGAAATGGATACCTGTTCTTGGTATTCACCTTGTTCAACTGCATGTAATCAATGCACAATTTGAGGGCGCCATCCTTCTTCCTTACAAGAAAAATTGATGCACCCCAAAGAAATACACTTGGTCCTATGCATCCCTTATCAAGCATTTCTTTAAGCTACAACTTCAATTCCACAAACTCCAAAGTGTTCATCCTGTAAGGTGCCTTAATATGTTGGTGTTTCTCTTGGCATAAACTAAATAGAGAAATCCACCTTCCTATGAGGTGAAAACTATGGAATCTCACCATGAAACACATCCTAAAACTTCTACAAGATAGGATACCTCCTCAGGACTTCATCATTCTCATCTTCCTTCTCTTTGTCACTGGAAACATGTGCTGCAAATTGTATACATCCTTTCTTGTAGTTGTTTTTCACTTACATCGTTGTAACCATTCTCACTGATGTAGTATTCTTCTTTCCCTGTAAGGCTCTCTTTTCTCCATCGTCATCCAGGTACTCAGTGGCCTTCTCATAACCATACACCTTAGTCCTGTGAATTAACTACCAATCAATGCCAAAAATCATACTATATGAAACCAACATAATTACATTTAGATGTGTTGATTCAGACATATCATAAGCTCAAATGAGCAAGATCTCACCCAGTGATGAACTCTTTTCTTGGTTCCTATAGCCAACTGCACCAACCAAGATTTTGTATGCACATCTTTATTCAACTAACATTGATCCACTAGGTTAGTACTAACATAGCTATAATTCGATCCAGTATCAATCAAAATAGAAATAAATTGATCACAAATCTTACCTTCCATCTCAATAAGGGATGCCTAATGATCTGCATTTATGTTATCAAGTGTTTCATAAATCCAAGAAATGCTCGGGCCTACATCCCCAACTATCTGTGCCTCCCGAGCACTATAAAAATGAGGCATGCCACCCTGGTATGAGGGAAAATCCCTCTTGTGATTCTCTCCACCATAAGTCCAACACCCTAAAGGTTTCCTTCCAGCACCCTTACTCTACTGCTCCTTAGGCTAAGACCCATGTTCTCTCTCATCTGCATTGAACTTCTTATGAGGTGCCACATTTTCCTTATCACCTGCATTCTGATATCTTCCTCGCTTCTTAGGAAATTTCCCTTTAGTCTTCTCATTACCTTTCCAATAATGCTTGAACTCAGCCTTATGCTTTGATTTCTCATAATAATGCTTCATCTTTCTGATGGATTCCTCTAATGACCGAGGCTCATCAAACTCAATCTAGTCCTTAAATTCTACTGGCAATCCATTAATGAACCTTTGAATATTTTCTTTCTCATCCTTGAGATAGGGCACATATCTCAACATCTCTAGAAATTTGGTGGTGTACTCTTCATCTATCATGGAACCCATCATGAGCTCATATAATTATTTGGACTTTCTGTCATAATACCTCTTAGATAGGTACTTCTTCCTGAAGAGTCTTTCAAAGTCATCCCAAATCAGTTACTCTTCTCTGATACCTCTAACATGCTTAACATCTCCCAACCAAATATCTATTTTTCCATTGATACTGAACATAGTTATCTTGGCTTTCACGTTCTTTTAATAATCATGCAATTTGGAGAATTTCTTCATCTTACGTAGCCATGCTTCTGCATCTTCTAACTTGTTTATTTCTCCATCAAAAGTAGGAGGCTTCACTTTCTTGAACTCCTATCGCAAGTATCGCATCTCATTCCTCCTATAAGGATGATGGTAGTGATGACGATGATGTCTCTTAGAACCAGAGCTAGAATGAAATCCATGAGTGTTAACCCTCCTACCAAGTGTATCCAAGGATCTTCCACCCTTTAATGTATCATCTTTGTCCATCATGTACCATTTCAAAGACCTTCTTCCATCTACACAATTAGTATCTTCTTCCTGTTTGTTCCCATGACTATTCCCCAGTTGTCCATGTTTCAGCAAATCTGAAAGGATTTGGAGCATGACTGGATTAACGTCGTCATTCTTTTCTTCAGCTCTAGAAAGACTTTCTTGTGCCTCAATCAACCGTTCATTATCTTCCTTGAAAAACACAATTTCTGCCTTTGAAATTATCAATGTATCTGCCAAACTAGGAGAATATCCCTCTCCATGTTTGTCAACTAATATCTCCCATCCTTCCAATGTCTCTTCCGGTTTGTACAGAGAGTCATATGAACTGTAGTCAACTATTATTCTCTTAATATATTAGCCTTCTATTTCATGTAATATGCCATTGTTATCTAAGTAAAAACATAATCAAAACCATACATCGATGTATCAGAAGAGAGGTTATTGCATATGTACAAGCCAATTAAATTTAGCACGATAAAACATCACCAACATACCATACCATACATGAATATTCTAACCATAGCAATAACTAGCTAACATGCATGCATAATAAAGACATAGACAACTGACATGCATGCATAACAATCTTCATTCATCCCAAGGTATAGTGATGCAGCCTCGCTCTGATACCACTCTGTAATACCCCACCTCACATTTACTCACTTTAACCTGCTCACCTGGGTAAACATGAGATGAGAGTTTCTATGCATGACCTAATTTCCAAGATGCACTTATGGAAAATGGGGTCCACATGCCCATATCTTACTGCAAATACCTAGTGACACGTGATCACACTATTATCAGTCTAACTTGATCCATTTTATTTTAGTTTCATTTCCTTAAATTTAACATATAACCTTCTATTTTTGGAATTTTTTCAGGTCTTAAACTTTTGATGCCATTTTGAGGGCCTAAATGACATTTTTTGGGAAAACGGAGGGATTGGAAAAGTGCAAAAATTAGTATCACATATTCTTTTTTTGATCTTCTCGTGGAGGTATTCAAAACGAGGCATTATGATATTTAAAGGGAGATCGTATGTCAAAGTTATGACCCCAGGAAGTTGGCGATCCAAATTATTCATTTATACAAACACTTTGTGACTATGCCACCTGTACATCATGAATGCATATATGTTCACTATTTTATTAGTTCATTAGAGAATCACCAAGAAGGCTCACTTCCCTCTCTTTCTAGCTTCAACAAACACATATTAGCTCATGCATTCAAATAACCATTCAATAACTTATCAAGCCATAAGAAAGATCCATAACAAGAGCATATTATACAACAGGAATATGCCATACTTATAATCAACATTTAACCAATCATAAAATCAACATAATAACCAAAAAATGTGCTCATTGATCTCACCAAGAAATAATCAGTATCACATAATAATATTTGCACAACGCCAACCAAGCCAGGGACTTCCATGTACCACTTGACCATATATTTGGATGAACTAAATATTTATTTCAACTAATCATCCCCATTTCATATTCCAAACATGAATGTGGGATCATATGGGATAAACCAAAACAAAATCAACCAGGGAATCCAGAGACTAAACCACCTCATTCCCAACCACAGTGATTTCACCTTAATTGGTCTGGAAAACACTAACACCAAAACAAGCTTAGATGCCTTTGACTTCCTTCACCAACTCCAAAGTAATTTTCCTGTCTCCACCCATCCGTCAAGAGTTCCAACAGAAACACCATCTCAACCCTCGGCCCTTAGGAATTTTCTAGAGACCACCTCAACTAGGATCCAAGTCTGTCGGTCATCCAAAGCTTAACCAAAATAGAGAACCCACTAAATCATGGCTATCCAGGAAATGGTATGGCAAGGGTGAAACCATTGTTAATCCAAGTAAATATCATGTCAACGACAACAACATAACCAAATAACCAAATGCATGTACCATGCATTCAAATCTCAACAAGGAAATCACACATGCAACCTGTTATCTGCAATGTTCTCATGTTCTAGTTGTTATTCCAACCTTCTCTTTTATTTCCCATGAATTCATTTTCCTTCTTTCTTTCTTCTGTCCAACTTCTCTTTCTCTCCAAGTCTAAGTGAGAATGCCTCAATTCTCCAACAATTCTCTAAGTGTGGAAGAGTGTAAGAGTACTAAGAGTAGCTCTGAGTGTAATACTGACTAAGAGAGGCTAAGAGTTTTCTTCTCTCCTTCTATTTCTTTTCCTCTTATTTTCCTTCGATTTCCTTGATTTTCCCTTGCATGCATATTCTTGTTCCTTCATCTTCCTTTTCTCGTATTTTCCTTTATTTATTTTATTAAATTTCCATGTATTGCCTCTTTTGTTTGCCAATGCCAATGCCAATTTCCATAACCATTAATAAACCATAAGTGATGCCCACTATAATGATTTCCCCTTCATTCCGCTTAGAATACGTGTCACATGACCTTGTTTTAATTTATTTACATGGAAATCAACCCAAGGTTGTTACAAACACCTTGAGGAAAAAGGTAAACTCAAGGATTTAGCACATAATTTTTAGACTAGATTTAACACAAAAAATGAAGGCCACTCTCCTCCACACAGGAAAGAATCTTAGTGTTCAACCTTTCCATTCCTTGACCAGGCCCATAGACATTCACAAATGATAACACAAATCTGTACAACACAAGTGAGTGTTTCTCTGATCTCTATAGTCCTTCATCCCTCCCTTCTTTAGTTCTCTTTATTCCACACACAAATAGGAAAACTCCCAGTCCTCCAAGCCATTAAGTCCAAAGAAAAAGCACTAAAACACATTCAATCCTTGTTGCACAAGTTCTCACTTATTCGCATACTAATTTGAATTTTTAAGTGAGATAGGGAAAAAATGAGTTTATCAAAATAATAATGGAGTAATGCTCAAAATGAAAAGGAAAAAAGGAAAAAACTCCTCAATGGATTTTCTCTTTCACTTTTATATACAAACCTTAACCCTTCATCTTCCCAACCATCACATTAGGGGAATTATTAATTCAAGGTATGTATTGTCCACTCAAGGCATCATAATCTATTTCCTATCCCCCTTCTTCAGCTCTAACATTTTTATTAATAAAAATAAATATTACATCATATAATAGAGTTTGGCATCATAGCATCAATGCTAGAACCCCATCATTATATGTTCTTAATTACACCAATAATTTTGGGATAATGAATGGGTGTAATGTCCCTCTCTTAGTAATTTTTTTTTTTCAAAGAAACTACACACAATGCATTAAAATCACAGTCAAAAGATTTTATCAATTTTAAAAAAAATTGGTTAATTGTATCTAAGGATTTTAGTTCTCCCCTGTTTGATTCATTTCCTCAACAAGAAAATATTTTACAAGGTTTTGATCATAACAGCTAACAATAAGCTCAAGCTTACATTTTGTTTGTATACAAATGATTTTATATAATATCTTTGAACTAGTGAAAATTAATAATCCCTCCTTACTTATGTGGTTCTCTTTAGACATCTATTTATAAATTATTTTATTGGTGCTAGTTCTATATAGAAATTCATTTATCTCTAATGTTGATCCAAAAATATCTTATTCTACTCATATTAGTGTTTTTCTTATATTATGGTATTCTTACTTATGTGGTTCTCTTTAGTCATCTATTTATAATTTATTTTATTGTTGTTAGTTTTATATAGCAATTCATTTATCTCTAATGTTGATCCAAAAATATCTTATTCTATTCGTATTGGTATTTTTTTTTATATTGTAGTATTTACTATATGTATCAAAAAATATAATATCTTATTCTATATGTACTGGTGTTTTTATTATGTTATATTATATGTATAAAAAATATCTAATATCTTATTCTATTCGTAATGGTGTTTTTCTTATATTATGTTATTTACTATATGTATCAATTAGCTATACTATATGTATATGGTATTTTATTGTTGCTAGTTCTATGTAGCAATTCATTTATCTCTAATGTTGATCCAAAAATATCTTATTCTATTCGTATTGGTGTTTTTCTTATATTATGGTATTCTTACTTATGTGATTCTCTTTACTCATCTATTTATAATTTATTTTATTGTTGCTAGTTCTATATAGCAATTCATTTATCTCTAATGTTGATGTAAAAATATCTTATTCTATTCATATTGGTGTTTATCTAATAACATCTAATATGTCTATTCGTATTGGTATTTTTCTTATATTATGATATTTACTCTATATATCCATCAATTCAACCAATGTAAATCCATCCATTAAACAAATGTAAATTCCATAGAAAACTACCACTTATATTTCTCATAAGAGTTATGAATTCAATCCCAACCATTATATGAAAAATCATATGTTACAACATTTCTGTTTTAAATTATTCCTAAACATATTTTTAGTTAGCAATGTCGTATATTATTATGGTCGTTGAATATTGGCTCGGTACTAAACATAATGTTTATGCTTACAATTATCCCAAACCTTCCATATATTTACATGTCATCAATTAACACTTCCATGAATGCTTGTACTCCCTTATCAAAATAACGGTTAAACTATATTTTGTTTAAATCAACGGTACTCATTGCTTACTCTCGAATCACTTAAATTATTATAGCACATTTATTTAATTTATTATGTTCTATGCACTGCGGTATATGTGTTGGTTTACTATTCTTCTACGGGGGTCCCTTCAACCTAAGCCCACGACGATGATGACTCCACTCTCGATCAACGGTGATTTTCACTCCTAGGGTTTATTGGAAAGGTAATGACTACCATAATTTCGCAAACTACGTTACTTCATTTTCACAACGTATGCCACCCACTGAGCTTCTACAACTATCTCAAAACATTAAAGTTCTTTATACTAGTTTATTCTCTCCACATATTCTGAGAATGATATATTTGTCTATTATCTTTTAGTTTATCAACTATTTGGCTCTTCTCCCACCATGGCACCAACTCAATTGTGCTAATGTTGTCTTAATTATTCTTTACCCCCTCAGCTCTTATAATTCCTTTCCATTTTTTAAACTTTGTTTTCTTAGTATAATAATGTTGGCATTGTCGTATATTTACATTAACAATATGGGGTTACATTAATCACAAAATAAGGGGGCTACACTAATATTATAAGGACCTAACATGTCCCTCTCTTTCAAAAAAAGTGTTTTCCTAAATGTTTGATTAATTTTGGATGCTTCTGCATAAAGTTGTCATCCTCCCATGTGGAATCTTCAGTGGGTAAGTTTTTCCACTTAATGAGATATTCTAAAATTGATCGATTCCATAGCCGTCAGGTTCTTGTTTCCATAACTTCTTCAGGTTCCAATATGATTTTTCCTTCTTTGTCAAGTTCTGAAAATATTGTTTGAATTGGGCACTTGTCATCGATAACCTTCCTTAAGCATGAAACATGGAAAACTAAGCGTACTCGAGAAGATGCAAGCAACTCCAATTTGTATGTCATTGTACCAATCTTTTGCAACACCTCATAAGGACCATAGTACTTGGGTGATAATTTATTATCCTTCTTAGTTTGCTTGAGGGACATTTGTTTGTATGGTTGCAGCTGTTAAAATACTCAAACGCCTATGTCAAAACGTCTTTCACTGATGTTGATCTCCTTGTTGTTTCATTCGATTTTGCGCCAGAGTGAGGTTATCCTTTAAGAGTTGGAGAACTTGTTTTTGATGCTTGATGTGATCTTCGAATGCTTGAACCTTGGAATTTTATCTTAAAGATGATGTGATGAACAGTGGATGATATCCTGTTGTAGCAGCTATAACACCCTCCAAAATTTTGGCCTGCATCCAATTTCGGAGCCTTCCATGGGTTTTTCCTTGATGTTTGCAAGACCTCAGCCTCATCCCATGAGCTCGTGCTGAGTCTTTGCACACTCCCCGCTTGACCGTTCAATGCACATCTTTTAGCATGTTGGTCACAGTGTCATGCTTGTAGTCATGTTCTGGCTTTTTTCACGTTCGTCTTCACGTGTACAAGTTGTATTCGCTATGTAAGCATTTGTCGCACTCACACACGAAGTTGTATGAAATGTCGCGCAAGTGTCGTCGTGTCATTCAACGATCTATAATAAGTTTCGTGCTTGTCGCTCGCACTCCTCGATCAGTGACACTAAGTGTATGTTGTCTTAGTGGTTCGATGTGTCTTTTTGTTGAGTCATGTTGAGTGTGTGTTCACAAGATCATGCATGAACAAGTTCACTCACTCACACACTTAGTCATTTTGCTGAAACTTTGTCGACCAGAACACCCCCCAATAGCCAGACCTCCACTAAAATGCACTGCGAAATCTCAGCCCTCAGTGATCATGTACTGTTGCCCATAATTGTGCATAGCTTGAGGCTTCCTCCCAGGCAGTCTGCACTGTGCAATCCTGGATTCAACCTAGCTGACTTTCACCCAGAACAACACAGAAGTTGCCCAACAAGCCATCTCAATCTACACTGCCTGCAAGCAAATCTATCAAGCTTCCCATTGGTCAACCGAAGAGTTTTACCAGGTAGTGACCGCGGGCTTCACTTCTCCAAAAAATTGTGTAGAAGCTACCAGCATGCCCACCTCTGTTGGCTAAAGAAATTGTGCAGACATGAAGGACAGACACTCGTTTCCTTTCATTGCATTGTCCTCAAAATTTGCGTAGTTCTGTCAGCCAGCCAGCCTGTTGCTCCTCCTGAAAATTATGCAGCTTTCATGGGTTGTCTAACACCCTGCTCAACCCAAAAATTGCACAGAGATGTCATGCAGGTTAGCCTCCTAGCTCTACATAGTTTTTTCGAGTAAGCTCCTGCAGCCCGCTGCCAACATCCGCGAATAATATGCGCAATTTTCACTGCCAGTGTCCTCCCTGTTGCCCACACTACCTCCCTAGAAAATTTGTGCAGATATGCCCTTCAGCCGAGCTAGATCCCGCAGACAGTCACTGCTGATCCGGACTACCCGTCTCAGCCTCCCAGTGACCTCTGCGCAATTTTCCATGACAGTGCTCAGAACCTGCATCCAAGCCTGAAATGTGCTCTACGCACTTTCAGAGCCTTGTTCTCTCTCTGAGTCACCTGCACCCGAAAACGGAATATGATGCATCATGGTAGCATAAAAGATTTCTGGATTTGATGTCGTCTCATCATGAGTGATTGTAGATATAGGTACATGGATGAGACATGATGCGATGACGCACTGGATAAACAAGGAGCGCATGCTAGGAGACTTGTTCGTGAACAGACGAACACATGAAGCATGCCAAGTAAAAGTGAAGGAGAGACATGCACATGAAACATCATGCGAACACCAAGACCATCGAAGACTTTGCACACCTTGCCATGTGAAGGTGAAGCTATGATACACCAAGAGCACATTCATCACTCAGTAGCACTATAGCGCAGCATAAACACCACTAACAACATGAACATATCAGCACTGTCATGTCGAATCATGTCATGAGTCATCTCAGACACATCACTACTGTGCGCCATACTATTGTAATCAATGTAATGTAACATGGAAGTCCAAGAGACCCACATGTAAAGTTGAAAAGTCATGTAAGTCAAATAGTCATGAGGAAAGTTGAAGAATCACAAGGGTTAGTTTCACCCTTGGCTATATATACCCCTCATTTGTACACGCAAAATACTTTTCACCTTGGCTCCTCCCACATAGCCTTGAGAGTCTGTAGTCTTTTC
Organism: Pinus tabuliformis; assembly: GCA_031772625.1. Taxonomy (NCBI): domain Eukaryota; kingdom Viridiplantae; phylum Streptophyta; class Pinopsida; order Pinales; family Pinaceae; genus Pinus; species Pinus tabuliformis. The sequence continues at coordinate 753,630,075 of CM062816.1, forward strand.
TTTGAGGAGCGAGGAGTGGCTCCAACATTCCGCTATTGGGGTTAGTGATGTAATGGTGTACCAATGTGTCTTGGAACTTTCTCTTAATTTAGAAGCCTGATAACATGCTAGCATGTTTTCACACATGTATTGTATTCGTTTGTAAGACTATTCTTTGGATGCTTATAACGCATGTTGTTTTAGCCTGTATTAAGATAGTTGAACTATTTCGGTTTTTCTAATACATATGCTTTCGAAAATGTGTTGTATAAGTTGTTAACGTTGTCTCTCTCGTGTGGACTATTCCGCGAGACAGTTGACATAACCATTCTCACAAACTTGTTATAAAAACCATCGCACTCACGTGGATTATGCCGTTGGGTGTTGTACGTGCTATCCATTCACTATGTGTTTGTGACTGCCGCATCCATGTGGACTGCTCCTTCGGCAGTTGTGCATGTCCTGTTGTGTTGTGTGTCTCTAACAGAGTTGGAACTATTCCCTTTCGACTTGAGACTCACTCCCACCCTCTCCCTCTGCACTGAAAGAACCTTGGCACAAGTAACACTAAGCACTCACTAGGAACGCAGATCTCATTGTTCAAAAACAAATAAAACCACTCTCATGTGATGAAGATAATGGAAACCGGGCCATCATACCGGATGGGACTCCTACACCAAACAGTGTAAGGTCTATTTCGGACTTCATACCGGGGAGATCCCATGGTTGTTAGCAGGTCCAACACCGTCAACATTTTTGGTGCTAGAAGGAGGGCTGCTAGTTGTTTATGGTTGAATTTCCTCTCATCCCCACTAATCAATCATCTGTTCAAGTCAGTAATTCACACTCCCTTTCACATACGTGCAACTCTGAATTTCGTTATTCTTCACCTCCCAAACATGAACACAAAATTTCGTATCAGCACCTCCACTCTGTCTATGCCATCACCAGTTAATTTTCTAAAGCAATCGAACTAATCCCAAGAATAAAAGACCTTCCATATGCATCGAGGAAGCCAAAGGCCACTCCCACAGAAGTTTTTGTATCATAAGTGGAAGAAGCAGTTATTTCCACACTCGAAGGTCCGACAGAAGATGTTGACAATGGAGAGGAACCTCCAGTCTTCCGACAGGGAGAACGAGACACCCTCGTGATATTGGGCTTAGAATCTAGTACAGGAAGTGGAGGGGAAGGTAGCAAAGGTGGATATGAACAAATAGACTCAAAGTCGGAACCGTCAGATTCTAAAGAGAGGAGGAGGACGAAGAAGAAGAAGGCATGGCTGACCAAAACTTGAATGGATGACTCAGGGGCCATTGGCTCTCATGGGTTCTTTTCACATGATTCCAAAGCATTCAGAGAGAATGCTCACAAATTATGACCCTGATAGAGCAAAGAAGGAAGAAGATCACTTGGAAAACTTCTACCTACAGCTGCAAACACTCGAGGCACGGTACGATGGCATGGCATGCAGATTGTTCAGTGTACCTTGGATGGCCATGTAGTAGTATGGTATGACTTCCTTCCTATCAACTCCATCCATAACTGGGGTATGTTTAAACGGATGTTTTTGGAAAAATTTGTTGATGACAAGACCCCGACCATGTTGCTCAAAGAGTTGGGCAGTCTGAAGATGGAGTTGAAAGAAAAGGTAAAAGATTTCAATCAAAGGTTTTTGTGCATATTAAACAAGTTTGCAGCAGACAAGAAACCTCATGACTTGATCATTGTCAACTACTATATGTCTACACTGCCAACCAGTATCGTGCAGTTCATTAGACAAGCTTTGAAACAAACGTTATTAGAAAACTATGAAGAGGCAATCATTGTGGAAAAGGACTTGCGCATGATTGGAGTCATCAAGGATGATGAACCAATGTAAGTCTCCATAGATGATAGCAAGAAGCCCCAGGCTGCGGTGAGAAAGGGTAAAGACAAGGAAGTAAGTGACATTGAAACCCTTACTTATCTTGTCAAGAACTTGACAACAAAGGTGTATGAGATGAAACAAGGAATGATCAACACATTTGCGAGCAGTCAGCCTTCAAGAAAACAGAAAGGAAGCATGTCATCAGGTAGTAACCGCTTCCCGGCTAAAACTGCGGAGAGTTCCAACTCATTGTTCCACTAGGAATTGTGTGCGAACGACGATTTTTTCTCATTCCATGAAGATGATCAGCTGGAAGGGAATTGTTCAGAATGGAAACGAGTTGTGAACTTAGTATGCAATCATGCAATAAACGTAGTAAACAATATGCGGTGCCAGCCAAGAGACGTTGATGATGAAAAAGACGTGGCACCTGATGAGGCACCCAACATTGGGCAAGAGATTAACATGTATCAATGCTCGCAATTAGCATAGAAAATCAACACCGAGAAGCATCCCCAAAATCAAAATGGTTGATACAGTCTCATAAGTCAAGGGGATCCCCCTACATTTGGGGAAATGCGAGAAAATCTTGAATGGTTGAGGAGGGTTGATCCACCAGCCATCTAAAAGCAGAAGACACAAAAAAAGCCTAGGAAGACAGTTGCAAACAAGAGTACGTCCATGAGTAGCAAACTGCAAAACACGTCGCCGGACAGTACGAACACGAGCCTAACCCCAGAAATCTCAGTGATTCTACTCGCTCTTGATTATAACATTATGGAAGACATGAAGAAAACTTGCGCAAACATTTCTTTGTTCGAGTTAGCTAAGATTAAAATTCAATAGAATATTATGCTACATGCACTAGGGAAAACATCTACAAACAGCACAACCTCTACTAGCAAGGGAGCAAGCACATCTCCTAGTTCACTCACAACTGTGCTCAACATACTTCGGATGGAAGAAGAAAACTCTGTTCGCCCTCCATTCTTTCTTTCATTTGAAATTGTTAATTGCAATGTTCACAATTTTTTGGTTGATTCTGTCACATCAACCAACGTCATACCACTCTCCATCTCCAAGAAGATCAATGCGCAATGGGGCAAGACATGTGCGCAGATCATCTAACTCAATCGAACATGTGTATGAGCCATTGGTGAGCTTCAGGATGTGATCATCTGATTATCTCATGATGGCTGATTTCACCAGTACATCAACATTGTCGTTGCAGACATACTGAAAGAATATGGCTTATTTCTTAGTAGAGATAGGTCCAGCAAGTTGAATGGGTACTTTTCTACAGACTGGTCACACTTGTGGCTTCTATACTAGGGAAAAATAAATCAGATCTAGGTGTTATCTGAGAGATACAAGAGACACAATATCACTCCCATGAATGGTGAGAACAAACCGTTGGCTTTCACGGAGCTCATGTTCGGCAACTGCCTCTTGGAAACAACGCTGGGGTGTTATCTTGCACAACCAGCTCCAACTCCACCAAACACGCAGTTTGGTATCCTTCCTTGCCCAACGGATGGAAATGAAACATGTACAACACATTATAACACTAGTAACAGTAGCAGTAGCAGTAATACAATCACGTCAAACATTCTATGTACAGAAGAGCTATGGACCATGTATTTTGATGGATCTAAGACATGGGATGTCTGTGGAGCCGGGTGTGCCTTGATCGACCCAAAGCATAGGAAACATTTGATCTCAAACCGCTTGGAGTTCGAGTGCATGAACAACATTGTTGAATACGAAGCACTCGTGTTGGGCTTGCACAAGGCCATCAACCTCATTGTTGTTGCGCTCAAAGTGGTAAGTGATTCAGAAATCGTTGTACGGCAGGTACATAACACCATACATTTTTTATCACCTCATCTCAAAAGTTACCAACAAGAGGTATGGTGACTAATCCCTAACTTCCAAGCATTCAATATCATCGTTGTGCCAAGAATGCGTAATTCAACTGCCAATGCTTTAGCAAACACAACTTCTAGGATGTCACCACTTATGGATAGATTTACTGTCGAAATTTTGTGCAAGCCTTTTATCCCTGATAACATAACTAATCTACATGTTTTTTACGATGATCAACAGATACTGCACTTCATGTCCAATGTTGATGTCTTCAAATATGCAACGATTGACGAAGATGAGTGTTATCACAAAATCAGTACTAAGGGCTGCTACCTAGCAAGATCTCATGTAACTATTTCAACCAAACTTTAGACTAAGGATTAGCCTCCTTAGTCAGAGAGGGCTCTCTCACAAACTTTTGATAGGAATCAATTACAAAAACAGATGGCTAACTCTTCACACATTTCATGAAAATAAAACTGGTTGGAAAAACAAAACAACACTTCTTCCATTGGGCTCATGGGGTCATACACTTCTGCAGTAAACTATTAATCACTCAATCATAGAAACCAAGGCATATAACGTTTAACACGCAAAACATCTCTCCAAAAAGAACTCAACTCATAAATAAGCACAGGAAGTCTGAGCACTAGGTGAATTCAGAGTGATTGCATATTTAGTGAGCTGTAAAATACATAAAAGATAATGACAAAACCACACATGTTCTGAGCCTTAAACATATAATGAATCTTGGGAAGAAAAAGTAATTCTTGTATTACTGTCAAAGTCTTCTTACACAAGCTGATAAAAACTCTGTTTTTTATAAAATCTCCAACCCTACTTACATCAGAGTTTTCACTATATATAGGAAAACCAAAACTAAAACTACCTTGAGTCTCCTCCTCAAGCATGAGGGGAGAGCTCGATGATCATTAACTAACCTTATCTACTTTCAAACAAACTTATTAAATACATAAGGTATTGTGCTGTAAATACACAGAGTCCTAATTACATTGAAAGTCCAACTCTATCTCCTCGTATGCAAGATGCCTTTCTTAGATCCTTGACAGCTGTCTTTTGTTGGTTAGGCTCAAGATGACTGAGCTACAGGTGCAAGGAACGCTGACTTTGGATACCTGAAGGCGCTGATGGATCATTTATCATTAGGATCAAAATTCCTATTTTTATGCTGCCTGTCTCCTACCATCTTCAGAAAATCAAGCAACATGTCCCAGCTCCTTTAATATCCCAAAACTTACAAGCCTCACCATACTTCAAATGCGTTGGAAGCCTCATGGATAGCCAGGTGTATGAACCAAAAAGATATCCCTCGTATGCCATTCTGCTAAACCCTAATTTGTCATAAAGTAGCTTTACAAAAGTTTGACTTGAGATAAAAAATTTACCTTTACCAAAAGGTCCACCTGTCATTCTCTAAATGGCTATGATAGCCTTGAGTGATATCTCTTTCATTACTTTGGCGTTTCCTTCTGAAATCTGCTGACCTCACCATTAAACTGCTCATTTTCCTTATAAATCAGCACCTACAGCAGTTTCGCAGTTTCGTAGCGCAAGTTTAAACATAAATTCCTCCCACCTCAGAACGAATTTGAAGAAACTGAAAGAGGTTTTTGTAGTTTGGTATGTTAGGAATAAAAGCCTCTTTCAGTTTTCAAAATTAAGATGTCAGCTGCTCAGAATCCCTTCTGGAAATTTGCTAGTAAACACAGAAAACAGAGTTTTTTCTGCTGAAACAGGCTGCTACAGGGGTTTCGCAGCGCGCTGCGAAACTGCTGTGTAATTTCAAAAATCACAGCTTATTGCCAAAATCCGACTGTCTTGAGTTTCTTTACCTTGGAATGTGTGACAACAAGCTCAAACTCACCAAGCAGCTTATTATCCGAATAGGTTTTTCCATAAAGAAAAGCAAGCTGGATCCTTTTCAAGATTGAGAAGTTCAAATGACAAATATAGTGACTGTATAAAAACGATCTTTCAACATGAAGACTTGCCCCTGTGAAGCAGTTATCAACAATTATGCAAATGTCTTGATCTAGCTTTGTTGCATCTACCGGAATTGTAAAGTCAATCTCCTTGAGAGTGAAGTAAAGGGCGTTCACCGAAGTATCAAGTAAAACCTCACCAAGAATTACCACAATGCCATCAGCCACAAAAGAAGTAATTCTTAAACATGATTCCTCTTGAAGATTAATTTTAATAAGCTGCAACTGAACAACTGTTTGTGATGGACCAAAAAGGCTCTGGTGTGGCTCTAAACACTGATTTATTGTTTGATCTGCTCTTGTATCATGTAGTTCTGGAGGGCGATTTGCTGTTCATTTGCAATAGGTTGCTCAATGCTACACTTTGATTTTGATATCTGATAAAATTTGAATCTTTCCCCAGAGGGATTTGGCAACAGTGGTGGATGCAAAGCATAAAAGTCACCAAGCACACATGCAGGAGCTTGAGAACATGCCACCTGTAAAATGCATCCACCCCAGAGCTATTTTGCATGACAATTGCTATGGATTCGAACAAAACCCCAGTTTCGTAGCACGCTACGAAATCACCTAAACAGGTAACGCTGTGAAACTGCCAAAAGGATTCATGCACTGCAAAAACACTTAAAAATTATTACATGAGCTACGAAATAACCTAAAGAGCTTTGTGAGCAGTTTTGAAATTTTGGCATTAGAATTTTCAGTGATAACAGTGGCTCCACTTGGGATAGTGTGCCCTTGAGGTACACTAAGAACATGCAGCTCCAGTGCCTTATCCATTTTGACAAACTGAAATTTGCTCGACAATCATCCCCTTCAAGCTTTTGGGGCCTTCACCTCGGGCTTAAGCTTGATGATGACTGAAGGAGAAAGAAAACTACATCTACTGAAAAATAAATGCTCAGTCAACCTTGAGCTTATTTGCAATTTCCTACCTACCTACCCTAACAATTCAAACTTCCCTCAGCTCAATCAATATGAAATTTCCAATGCAGCCAATCATTTGTCTCATCTGATATTTGATTTCTTTGACTGTACCGGAGTTCAGAGCCAATGCGATAGTGTGATGACCGCTGCCACTGAAATTGTCTCTGACTGCATCGGATTTCAGAGCCAATGTGATAGTGTGATGACCGCTGCCACTGAAATTGTCTCTGATCTTCTTTGAAAAACTGAAATACTGGAGAGTAAAACTCTTCCATGTAATCAGCTACAGGATCCCAGAATACATGATCAGCTTGATTTCTCTCGTAACCTTTCGGCTGTGCAAGCTGACCTCCAACAGCAGTGTGCATTTCCTCAAGTGTAAAAGAGAAAGGAAACAATACTCTCTCCTTATGTTCTGCCATAGAAAGCTGCTGAAAATAATGATCATGATTATGAAAATTATATGCCTGAATTTGAGCTTCTAAACCTTCAATATCTTTCTCAATGTCTTTGGCAAATTCATCAAAAAATTTCATCTTATCCTCTGCCTTACAGTCAAAGTATTTTAGATATGAGGACAAGGACAAAGAAAAATATTCATTTGTTTCTTCTTTACTATAATCATTATTCCATTTCTTAAAATCTTCAACCGAGGGAGAGTCTGCCACCAACTCTGACCTATCTATCCATTCCTCCAAAAACATGAGCCAAAGGTCTTGAAATGACTTAATAGATTTGGCAGGAAAGCATTCAACCCACTGTTTGCATTTCCCTTGAAGTGAATCATAGAATAACCTTATACAAACAACCTCATGTTTAACTCTAAGAAGCTCTAAAAATTCACAAAAATCTGATATATGCTCCAAGGTTAAACTCAAAATTTCTCCGTTGAATTTGGGACCATTCCTTAGAATCGTTGGGAAAATGATTTGGGAAACCATGAATTCCTAAGAAATCTATGCATGCATACCTTGAACTAAGAATGGCAGCTTCTGGGTCCTTCTTAACTCCAGTGGAATCAGCATGAATGTATGAACTTTGAATTCTTCAACAATGGAGTCGCCAAGGTAGTTTTGCAGCCTCGAAAACCTTCTTTGAACTCCTGCTACCTTCAGAAATTCAATCTTAAAATTACGGGAGAGAGTAAGCTTCAGGCTCCCGGCAGACGCACCAAAATGTTATCACAAAATCAGTACTAAGGGCTGCTACCTACCAAGATCTCATGTAACTATTTCAACCAAACTTTAGACTAAGGATTAGCCTCCTTAGTCAGAGAGGGCTCTCTCACAAACTTTTGATAGGAATCAATTACAAAAACAGATGGCTAACTCTTCACACATTTCATGAAAATAAAACTGGTTGGAAAAACAAAACAACACTTCTTCCATTGGGCTCATGGGGTCATACACTTCTGCAGTAAACTATTAATCACTCAATCATAGAAACCAAGGCATATAATGTTTAACACTCAAAACATCTCTCCAAAAAGAACTCAACTCATAAATAAGCACAGGAAGTCTGAGCACTAGGTGAATTCAGAGTGATTGCATATTTAGTGAGCTGTAAAATACATAAAAGATAATGACAAAACCACACATGTTCTGAGCCTTAAACATATAATGAATCTTGGGAAGAAAAAGTAATTCTTGTATTATTGTCAAAGTCTTCTTACACAAGCTGATAAAAACTCTGTTTTTTATAAAATCTCCAACCCTACTTACATCAGAGTTTTCACTATATATAGGAAAACCAAAACTAAAACTACCTTGAGTCTCCTCCTCAAGCATGAGGGGAGAGCTCGATGATCATTAACTAACCTTATCTACTTTCAAACAAACTTATTAAATACATAAGGTATTGTGCTGTAAATACACAGAGTCCTAATTACATTTAAAGTCCAACTCTATCTCCTCGTATGCATGATGCCTTTCTTAGATCCTTGACAGATGTCTTTTGTTGGTTAGGCTCAAGATGACTGAGCTACAGGTGCAAGGAACGCTGACTTTGGATACCTGAAGGCGCTGATGGATCATTTATCATTAGGATCAAAATTCCTATTTTTATGGTGCCTGTCTCCTACCATCTTCAGAAAATCAAGCAACATGTCCCAGCTCCTTTAATATCCCAAAACTTACGAGCCTCACCATACTTCAAATGCGTTGGAAGCCTCATGGATAGCCAGGTGTATGAACCAAAAAGATATCCCTCGTATGCCATTCTGCTAAACCCTAATTTGTCATAAAGTAGCTTTACAAAAGTTTGACTTGAGATAAAAATTTTACCTTTACCAAAAGGTCCACCTGTCATTCTCTAAATGGCTATGATAGCCTTGAGTGATATCTCTTTCATTACTTTGGCGTTTCCTTCAGAAATCTGCTGACCTCACCATTAAACTGCTCATTTTCCTTATAAATCAGCACCTACAGCAGTTTCGCAGTTTCGTAACGCAAGTTTAAACATAAATTCCTCCCACCTCAGAACGAATTTGAAGAAACTGAAAGAGGTTTTTTTAGTTTGGTATGTTAGGAATAAAAGCCTCTTTCAGTTTTCAAAATTAAGCTTTCAGCTGCTCAGAATCCCTTCTGGAAATTTGCTAGTAAACGCAGAAAACAGAGTTTTTTCTGCTGAAACAGGCTGCTACAGGGGTTTCGCAGCGCGCTGCGAAACTGCTGTGTAATTTCAAAAATCACAGCTTATTGCCAAAATCCGACTGTCTTGAGTTTCTTTACCTTGGAATGTGTGACAACAAGCTCAAACTCACCAAGCAGCTTATTATCCGAATAGGCTTTTCCATAAAGAAAAGCAAGCTGGATCCTTTTCAAGATTGAGAAGTTCAAATGACAAATATAGTGACTGTATAAAAACGATCTTTCAACATGAAGACTTGCCCCTGTGAAGCAGTTATCAACAATTATGCAAATTTCTTGATCTAGCTTTGTTGCATCTACCGGAATTGTAAAGTCAATCTCCTTGAGAGTGAAGTAAAGGGCATTCACCGAAGTATCAAGTAAAACCTCACCAAGAATTACCACAATGCCATCAGCCACAAAAGAAGTAATTCTTAAACATGATTCCTCTTGAAGATTAATTTTAATAACCTGCAACTGAACAACTGTTTGTGATGGACCAAAAAGGCTCTGGTGTGGCTCTAAACACTGATTTATTGTTTGATCTGCTCCTGTATCATGTAGTTCTGGAGGGCGATTTGCTGTTCATTTGCAATAGGTTGCTCAATGCTACACTTTGATTTTGATATCTGATAAAATTTGAATCTTTCCCCAGAGGGATTTGGCAACAGTGGTGGATGCAAAGCATAAAAGTCACCAAGCACACATGCAGGAGCTTGAGAACATGCCACCTGTAAAATGCATCCACCCCAGAGCTATTTTGCATGACAATTGCTATGGATTCGAACAAAACCCCAGTTTCGTAGCACGCTACGAAATCACCTAAACAGGTAACGCTGCGAAACTGCCAAAAGGATTCATGCGCTGCAAAAACACTTAAAAATTATTACATGAGCTACGAAATAACCTAAAGAGCTTTGTGAGCAGTTTTGAAATTTTGGCATTAGAATTTTCAGTGATAACAATGAGCACGAGAAATCTCTGCAAGCTGGGGCTGATGACAAAAAAGGAAACCTCATCCCCAAGGGTGAAAATATCTATGACTTGTAGAACCGCTTTCAGGGGCCAAGGAACAACAATACCCACAGTTCCACTGTGATGCATGAACAGATAAACCCAGGGACTGAACAAGATATGAATTTCGTCAATCTCAGTACGTGTTGCACACAACATGAGAAACAAGCCTTTGTCTTCTTGTTTAAACAATACCGGGATGTGTTCGCGTGGACATATGATGATCTCAAAATGTACGACACGCGAATAATCCAACATGTGATTCCAATCAAAGAAGGGGTCAAGAAATTTTAGCAGAAGATGAGGAAAGTACATCCGTCACTTGAATCCCACATACAGAAAACGCTAACCAAGCTATTGGATGCATAGATCATATACAGAGTTTGTCATTCCACATGGGTTTCCAAACTTGTTCATGTACGTAAGAAGTCTAGGGAGATTCGCTTGTGCATTTATTTCTGAAATTTGAACCCCACCTGAGACAAAGACAATTACCCTGTGCCGTCTATGGAGCATATTTTACAAACATTATCTGGGCAAAGATGTTTTCCTTGCTAGATGTGATTTTAGGATATAACCAGGTTCTCGTAGCAGAACCTAATTGACTTAAGACTACCTTCCATACCAAGTGGGGTACATTCGCACATAAAAGAATGCCATTTAGGCTCGTGAATGCAAGCACAACCTTTTAGCATGCCATGGACATCGCCTTTCGTGGACTCATCAGAAAAAGCATAGTTGTGTACCTTGATGACATGACTGTATTTTCAAGAAACTGGTCAGACCACATACACCATCTGAAGAAGATATTTGAGCGATGCTGGAAATACAGGATTTCCTTGAACCCCAAAAAGAATGTATTTGTAGTCTGAGAGGAACCTCCTTGGGCACATCATTTCCAGACGTGGGATCAAGGTTGATCTAGACCAAGTCTGGACCATTACACAGATCCCTCACCCAATGAAGAATAAATCAATGTAGTCCTTCTTGGGAAAGATAAACTTCCTCCAGAAGTTCATCTCAAACTATGTGCAAATAGTGAAACCAATTCAATACATGATCAAGAAGGATGCAGTCTATAGCTGTGGTAAGAGGGAAAATAATGCATTCACCCATATCAAGTAGGCTATATCAAATGTGCCTACACTCTACAACCCATATTTCAACAAATATTTCTTGTTATACACCTTCGCCTTTGACAACTCGCTTGCTGCGGTACTCACTCAGAAGGATGAGATGAATAACGAACATCCCATCTCCTTCATGAGGTGAAAGCATGCAGGGACCTGAACTCAACTACCTTGTCATTGACAAACAAGCATACATAGTATACAAGGTGCTGAAACACTTCAGACCCTACTTGTTGAAGAAACATTGCATAGTCTATGTGCCTCACCCAGCAGTTCGTTCACTGCTTGTATAGCAAGAGTTGGGTGAATGACATATGAACTAGATTACAGGCTTGCAAGAGTATGATCCTGACATCAAGCCAGTTCACACTGTCAAGGTTCATGGTCTCTGCAGACTCACTGCTGAAGCAATCCATGCAAAAGATGAAAAAGAATAGCTCGCTGGTTGGGAGCAAGAAATCGAGATGTATGATATAGAGCGAGCACCACCCACTGCATACAGAAACTCTTGGTATGAATATGTGCGCCAGTACCTTGAGCATGGCACCATACCCTTCCACTTCTCCATGAGAGAAAAGAGGGCACTACACCTCAAAGCTTTATCTTATCAGTTGGTGCATGGAGTGCTTTACAGAAAGGACAATAACAGAATCTTTCTCAGGTGATTAGAGGAACATGATTTAAAGAAGGTCTTGCATGATCTGAATGATGGACCATCTAGGGGCCACTTCGTGGGAAATACAATTGTGCACCAAGTTATGCGAGCCAGTTTCTACTGGCCCACATCATTCAAAGATGCACATGACTATGCCCGCAAGTTCTCGGTCTGTTAGTGATGCGCCGAAAAAGCACGAGGGTCAACAGCCTCGCTACACCCTGTTGTAGTGACTAAACCATTCCAACAAAGGGGCCTGGACATCATTGGGTAAATTTTCCCAAATTCGTCAAAACAACACTGCTACATCTTGACAGATATTTATTATTTCACACTATGGACAGAAGAAATTTTGCTCGAGCAAGTGAATGACTAGGAAGTCATCAGCTTACTCCAACAGAACATCATCTCATGTTTTGGCATTTCAGTATCACTTGTGTTTGACAATGAAACTTACTTTTCATCTTTCAAGCTTTATGATTTTGCATTGCAGTATGCTATTGTGCTGAAACACTCATCTAACTACTACCTGCAGGGAAATGGTCTCGCAGAATCCACAAATAAAAATGTTATCCGCATAATCAAGAAGACAATTTACTCTGAACAACATAACTGGCACTCTGCCTTGATGAATGTCTTATGGGCTGACCTTGTAACACCCAAACACTCTCTGAACAGTTCCCCATACTTCCTCGCTTATGGGAAATAATCCATCCTACCACCAAACATCTACTTGCCTATGCTCCAATTGTCTCAAGAATCCCAAGGCAAGCCTTGTCTAATAGTTCAACATAGGATGGATACACTTCAAAAGTTGCAGGAAGAAAGGATGAAAGAAAAATAAAAATTCACACTTCACTAGAACCATATCAAGAGATGGTTCGAAAAGAAGTCTGCAGGGAACGCTAACTTCGATGTGGGTGACTTGGTGTTGAAATGGGACAGACCCCATGAAGACAAAGGGAAACATATGAAGTTCCAGTCCCCATGGATTGGCCTATGTACTATCCATGAGAAGCTTGGCCCAGATAGATATTGTATACAATCACTTAACAGGAGGATTAAAAACCTTCCTATCAATGGTCAAGAACTCAAACGCTATTTTCAGTAAGTTGGGGCCGCGCCCCACGCCATGTTCATAGTTGGTTTACTACTGGTTTTTTTTTGCTTTTCTTACCATTTTTGTTTCTTTTTGTTTTGTTTTCTTAGTTTCATGCTAGTTTTGGCTTTGTAAATAAGTTATGCCCTCTACTGAGTTCTGACTTTTGAATGAGTATGTGGGTGAGATCCAAAGAGTCTTGTGACACTACAACACTTGGCTATTCCTATGTCTGTCTTCTCTGTGCTTGGTTATAACCTTCAGCCGATGAAGTATTAATGAAGAATACAATTCATTTGCAAGGGAAGCTTGGGTCCAACCACTAACCTATGTCCACAATGGGAAACCCCATGCTTGTACTCAGCCTTCTTCTCTATATGTTCAAGCTCATCCAACTAGTAGAAACGGAGAATGGGAAAATATAAACGAGCAAACCTATATCAGAGGTATTACATGCTTCTCTAAACGAACAACCTCTTCTTCTCTCAATAATTCAGGATCCCTCTTCCACCCAAAAAATAAATAAGTGCCTATGCATAGTCCTCTTTTTAAAAAAAATACAAAGGTGAAAGAAGAGAAAGGCTTCCTGCGCTAAGAGGTGAAGCATGCAACTCGACCGGGGTACTGACCAGGATCGTTGGCAGCGAAGAAATGTGTGTGTTCCTGTGTGACTCCACTGGGGTACTATCCAGGCTTGCTGGTAGTGGAGCAACACCAGAGATGAAAACGTATACTCTGAAATTTTTTAACTCATGAGCCAAACTACCCTTTTTTATTTTGAAACAATGTGATCAATCTGAAACTTGTTGTTGTATTTGAATCAGTTGGAAAAAGGTAAACCATGTTTGTCCATGGGGTAAGTAGGAAGCCAAGGTAACCCGCACAATGATTCAATACTCCTTGATAGACCAAGGCCCTGTGCTATCAGTGAACCAAAATAGAGAAGCTGGTATTCAACCAATGTGTCGCCAAGTGTTGTAGTGGCTACAACACACTCCAAAATTTGGGCCTGCATCTAATTTCGGAGCCTTCCTTAGGGTTTTCCTTCATGTTTGCAAGCACTCTAGCTCATCCCATGAGCTCGTGTTGAGTCTTTTCACTCTCCCTGCTTGACCATTCACCAGACCTCTTTTAGCATGTTGGTCAAAATGTCATGCTTGTAATCATGTTCTAGCCTTGTTCACCTCTGTCTTCATGTGTACAATTTGTATTCATTATGTAAACATATGTCGCACTCACACACGAAGTTGCATGCAATGTTGCACAAGTGTCATTGCGGTCATTCAACGTTCTATCATAAGTGTCATGCTTGTCGCTTGCACCCATCGTTCAGTCACACTGAGTGTATGTTGTCTTGATGGTTCGAGGTGTCTTGTTGTTGAGTCATGTTGAGTGTGTGTTCGCAAGGTCATGCATGCACAAGTTGACTCGCTCACACACTTAGTCATTTTTTTGAAACTCTGTTGACCGGAACTTAGTCATTTTTTTGAAACTCTATTGACCGGACCTTAGTCATTTTTTTGAAACTCTGTTGACCGGACCTCCCCCCAATAGTCAAACCTCCACTGAGTTGCACTGCACAGTCTCAGCCCTCAGTGATAATGTATTCCTGCCTAGAATTGCGAAGAGCTTGACTCTACCTCCTAGGCAATCTGCACTATGCAATCTTGGAGTCAACCCAACTGACTGTCACCCAGAACAACGCAAAAGTGGCCCAACAATCCATCTCAATCTTCACTGCCCGCAAGAAAATATATCAAGCTTCCTGCTGGTCAACAGTAGAGTTTGACTGGGCAGTGACCCCACACTCATCCATAAAATTGTGTAGAAGCTGCCAGCATGCCTGCTTATGTTGGCTAAATAAATTGTACAGACATGAAGGACATGCACCCATTTCCTGTCACTTCATTGTCCTCTAAATTTATGCAGTTTTGTCAGCCAGTCAGCCTGTCATCCGGCCTACTGCTCCTCTTGAAAACTACTCAGTTTTCATGGGTTATCCTCTATCTGAAACCCCACTCAGCCCAGAAGCTACGTAGATATGTCCTGCAGGCTAGCCTCCCAGCTCTGCAGTTTTGATTAGCAAGATCCTGCAGCCCACTGCTATCCTCCCCAAAGAATCTCTATAGTTTTCACTGTTATTGTCCTCCCTGCTGCCTGCACTACCTCTCTAGACAATTTGCGCAGATCTTCCCTTCAAGCGAGCGAGATCCTGCAAACAGTCACTATTGATATATACTGCCCATCTCAACCTCCTAGTGACCTCTGCACAATTTTGCTTGGAAGTGCCCTGAGCCAGCATCCGGGCCTGGAATGTGCTTTACACAGTTTCAGAGCCTTTCCTCTCTCCCGGTCACCTAGACCCGAAAATAGAAGATGATGCATCACGATAGACTAGGAGATTTCTAGATTTGATGTCATCTTATCATGAGTGATGAATGATACATGGTGCGATGATGAACAAGATAAATACGGAATGCATGGAAGGAGACTTGTTGGCGAATGAACGAACACGCGAAGCATGCCAAGTACAAGCGAAGGAGAGACATGCATGTGAAACATCAAGCGAACACCAAGACCATTGAAGACTCTGCACAACTTGCCATGTGAAGGTGAAACTATGATACACCAAGAGCACATTCATCACTCAACAGCACTACAACTCAACATGGACACCACCACCAGCATGAACATATCATCACTAATGTGTTGAGTCATGTCATGAGTCATCTCATCCACATCACTATTGTGGGCCATACCGTTGTAATCAATGTAATGCAACATGTAAGTCCAAGAGACCCACATGTAAATTTGAAGAGTCATATAAGTCAAACAGTCATGAGGGAAGTCGAACAATCACAAGGGTTAGTTTCTCCCTTGGCTATATATACCCCTCATTTGTACATGCAAAATACTTTTCACCTTGGTTCCTCCCACATAGCCTTGAGATTCTGTAGTCTTTTCTTTGAGGAACGAGCAATGGCTCCAACACCCTGCTATCACGGTTAGTGATGTAATGGTGTACCGATGTGTCTTGGAAATTTCTCTTAATTCAGAAGCCTGACAATAGGCCAGCATGTTTTGAGACATGTATTCTATTCGTTTCTAATACTATCCTTTGGATTCTTGTAATGCATGTTTCTTTAACTTGTATTAAGACAGTTGAACTATTTACGTTATTCTAATACATATGTTTTCTAAAATTTGTTGTATAAGTTATTAACGTTGTCTCGTCCATATGGACTATTCTACTAGACATTCGACAGAACCATTCTCACAAACGTTTTATAACGACCATTACACTCACGTGGAATATTCTGTTGGATGTTGTACGTGATATCCATTCACTATGTATTTGTGGTTGCCGCATCCGTGTGGGCTACTCTGTGAGAAGCTACACATGTCCTATTCTGTTGTGTGTCTCTAACAGAGTTGGGACTGTTCCCTTTCGACTTGAGACTCACTCCCGCCCTCTCCCTCCGAAGTGAAATAACATTGACACAAATAACACTATGCACTCACCAAAAACGCAGATCTCGTTGTTCGAAGACAAAGCAAACCACTCTCATGTTCTAACAAGCAAGAGCTAAGGAAAACCTTTAAGACAATGGCAATCAGGCCATCATACTAGATGGGACTCCTACACCAAACAGTATGAGGTCTAGTTGGGACTTCATACCGAGGAGATCCTCTGAATGTTGGCGGGTCCAGTACCATCAACATATTCTTAAAGTTCCATAAATGGGGTCATTTTTCTGAAGTATGGAAGGAATAATTTTACCACCATTCAGCCAGAGGTAACCACTTGAACTATTCTGTTCTTTTTTTCTAGATACAAAGAAACAAAGATATCCTTCTAAAAAATTGTTCACTATCTCAGTTTTTTTGTCAAATTGAGGATGATAATATGAGTTATGAGCTAATTGAGTACCAAGACAAGAAAATAATCTCATCCAAAAATTTCCAACGAAAATGTGACCTTTTCCACTTACAATAATCTTTGGGGTTCCATGCAGGTTTTGAATTGTTTCCATAAATGCAGTAGCAATTGTATTGGCTTTAGAAGGATGAGATAATGGACAAAATTGTACATACTTTGTAGGTCTATCATCAGCCACCATGATGAGACTCTTTCCTTTAGACTTGGGTAAACCCGTGATAAAATCCATTGGGACCTCCTCCCAATGCTGACTTGGAACGGCTAAAGGTTGTAATAGACTTGGGGTCTTAATTGTATCAACTTTATTTTGTTGTCAAACCAAAATTTCTACCACAAACTTCTATATATCAAATTTAAGTTTATCCAAAAAAAAATCCTTCTTCACCCTGTGGTAAGTTTTTAAAAATCCTGAGTGCCCTCATAAGGAGTGATATGCAATTCCATAATAATCTTTTGTTTGCATTGAGAATTATTACATAGGTATAAGAGATATTTATACCATCATGAATCATTTTTCCAGATAAATGTATCAGATATATTGGGACCTTGCTGCAACTTTTGAATGAGTTCCACACCTCTTTTAATTCTTCCATTCATTCCTTACTTCAGTTACCTAATCAGGTTGGAGAATAGAAATGGCACAGAGAAATGCTTCCACATCCTCATCCTTTCTTGAGAGTGCATCTACAACAAAATTTTGCTTCCCTTTTTTGTATATGATTTCAAAGTCATAACCCAAAATATTTGTGACCCACTTTCACTAATCTTCTGAAGAGAATATTTGTTCCAAAAACTATTCAAGGCTATCATGATCTGTTTTTACCTTGAAGTGTCTTCCCATTAGGCAAGGTCGCCATTTATTTAGTGCATGTAGTGTTGCCAACATTTCATTCTCATAAATAGGTTTGTGTAAATATTTTCCCTTGATTGGACAAATTTAAAAGGCAATGGGTCTTCCTTCTTGGATAAAAACAACACCAATTCCATTTCCTAATGCATCACATTCCACAATAAAAGTTTTTGTGAAGTCTGATGTAGCTAAGACAAGTGTTTGGCACATTGCCTCTTTAAGATCTTCAAAGGCCTTAGTTTCTTCAGGAGTCCAATAAAATGCATCTTTATTAGGTAATGTTATTAGAGATGTTTCTATTCTCCCATAATTCTTAACAAACTTGTGATAATACACTGTGAACCC
Source organism: Pinus tabuliformis (assembly GCA_031772625.1). Lineage (NCBI taxonomy): Eukaryota > Viridiplantae > Streptophyta > Pinopsida > Pinales > Pinaceae > Pinus > Pinus tabuliformis. The sequence continues at coordinate 753,648,380 of CM062816.1, forward strand.
AAGAAATCCTTGAAGATGCTTAAGGGTTGTGGGGATTTTTCATTCCTTAATGGATTTAATTTTGTTAGGGCCTACCTTAACACCCTCATGAGATATAATATGACCCAAATATTCCACCTCCTATACTCCAAAGAAATATTTTGATGTTTTTGCATATAATTGTTTCTCCTGCAATAGTTTAAGCACCTTGTCAACATGTTGAACACGATCCTTCCAAGACTTGTTGTAGATTACTACATCATCAAAAAAATACCAACACAAATTTTGTATGGAAGGGTTTGAAAATGGAATTCATAAAACCTTGAAATGTGGAAGGTGCATTAGTAAGGCCAAAAGGCAGGACCAAAAATTCATAATTACCTTCATGAGTTTTAAATGTTGTTTTCGTAATGTCTTCAGTCTTCATTAAAAAATTTGATGATATCTTGAACGAAGATCTAGCTTGGTGAAGTAAATTACTTTATGTAATTCATACAACAATTAATTAATGAAAAAAATGGGAAATTTATCTTTAATATTGATCTTGTTGAGCTCCCTATAATCCGGACACATACACCATGATCCATCCTTCTTGTGCACCAATGCTACTCGAGTCGAAAAAGAACTTTGGCTAGGTTGAATTTTCAGCCTCCAACATTTTTGCAACCATACATTCAATTTCACTCTTTTGGGAATAGGGATATATGCAAGGCCCAATGTTTGGAGGAACACCTCTTGGAATCAAGTGAATACTATTATCATGATCACAAATATGTGGGAGGCCTTTTAGAGTCTCAAATACCTTTGAATTATTGTCTAAAATTATTTACATATTAGGAGAAATGGAAGATTTCGATTTTTGAACATCTAGTGATCATAATTGTGCACTTATGCCTCGTTTTTTCTTCAAAAGTATTTTTATGCCATTAGAGATGATTATCTTCCCTGGTTTCCCTACAATGCCCCTTAATTCAATATCCTTTCATTCCTAGGAAAACTTCAAGAAAAGTTCTTGAAAATTAAAAGTTATTGTCCCCAATGATTGCAACCATTGGACTCCTAATACAACATCAACACCACTCATTGGAATGGAAATAATTGGACTATCCAATACATATTTTCCCATGGTTAGATTGATATTATGACACTTCCTTAAGAAATTTATAGTTCCTTCATTTTCAACCATTAGTTAACACTTTGGTGTTGGAAATAGAAAGTAATTCAATTCCTTGGCTATCTTACAATGAATAAAATTATAGGTACTACCAGAATTGAACAACACCATTACCTTTTTTCTTGATATATCCCTCTATCTTGAGAGTTTGAGGTGTGGTAATACCTGCCAATGCATTAGAAGATATGGTTAGATTCATTTCTTCTTTCTTTGGGGTTGGTTCGTGGTGTATATCCTATTTTGATGTTTCTTGTTCCTTCTCTTCCTCCTCTTCACAATCTATGTAAAATAATTTATTATCAACATACTTATCACCCTTAATATATTTTCTATCACAAATGTAACAAAACCCTCTTACTCTTTTGGTTGGATAGTTGGCATTGTATGGATGGCTAGTGGCTACAAGTGTGTTGGAATTGATGTCAACTGGGATGGACTCCTATGATGTTTGATATGATTTATATGTCAATCTCAAGAGGATTGAGGCTTAGCTCTTTTCAGGATCTTAGATCCTAAAGGATCGCTATTTTATCTATTTTTTTGTATCTAGATATCTCCGTCACCATCCTTATATAAGAGATAGCATTGTTGGCTATAGGGGAGGTTCTGTTGTAATTCCTTTTTAACAGATCAAGACTATGATCTTTATATCCTGTTAAGACTTGCTCCGCTGTAAGTTTATTTCATGCATTAATACAGACTTGGTTACTCTTTTATCTTTGATCCTGGATCAATCTTAAGCGGTGTACCCCTGGAGGCTAAGGGCCCGGCCCTGGAGGACACTTGCTCTTGTACCATTACGCGTGGTGTCTGTGTGGTTTGTTCATAGGCGTAATCTGGTAATCTGTTGTGTTTTATGAACATTATATTACATGCTCTGTTATGTTTAACTTGTTTAATGTTCCTGCAAATTGAAGTCTTATATTAACACTGTATTATGTTACCAATTCATTAAAGTGTTGATTAATCTCTACAGGATATTATCACTCCGGTACAGAGTTCATTGTGATTGTGTTTTAGCAAGTTATCTTGAGAAGTCTGATTTCAGATGATTATCGAATGTTACTGTTTATATCTTGAGATGCAATCACATGCATTTATTCAGATCAATAACAGAAGTAGATTGAGCACGTTGTGTTTCTAGGATTGGAATTGGTAGTATTGTTCTATAGTATGTGTATATCTTTTGAGACTGCAGGATTGATGTTTTGATTGGAGTGGTTAGATAGAATCACAACTTGATGAACTTGGTTATTGCTTGTTCCAATTGTTGTTCCATCTAGTTGTTGTTCCATTTCTGAATTGTTGTTCCATTTAGTTGTTGTTCCATTTCTGAATTGATGTTCCATTTAGTTGTTGTTCCATTTCTAAATTGTTGTTCCATTTAGGCGGAGCTATAAAAAGGGTCTCTTTCACCTCTAGTTACCTCACATTAGAATGTCAATCCGGGAACGTCTTGCTATTTCAAAAGAGTTTCTCAGTCTGAGGCTTAGCACTTGTCAGAGTAATGCTCGTAGTACAGCTACGTAAAGGCTACAAAAGTAAATGGATGCATGTCTACAACCTAACTACTTCAAAAGGCTCAATCACACCAAGCATTGCATCAGTCGAAGGTTCGGTAGCAATAACCCATCCTTTTCATAACTGATGAGAACAAATCTGAGGTCTGGGAGCTAGGTAGCAGATGTTGGGGCTCACTACAGCCTGAGATCATCCTTGATGAATATAAATGAAACGACAAGTAAAGGAAATAACGATGAAATAGAACAGCACATCAGCCAAGGGTTTGGTGGCAATAACCTATCCCTTTCATAACTGATGGGAGCAGATCAGAGGTCTGGGAGCCAAATAGCAGAAGCTGACACTCACTACAGCCTGAGTCTGACCTTAAGAAATGGCAAGTAAATCAAACAAAAAATCAGCAATCTTGAAATAGACCAGCATTGAAATGGAACAACAATTCAAAAATGGAACAGCAACTAAATGGAATAGCAATTCAGAAATGGAACAACAACTAAATGGAACAGCAATTCAGAAATGGAACAACAATTGGAACAAGCAATAGCCAAGTTCATCAAGTTGTGATTCTATCTAACCACTCCAATCAAAACATCAATCCTGCAGTCTCAAAAGATATACACATACTATAGAACAATACTACCAATTCCAATCCTAGAAACACAACGTGCTCAATCTGCTTCTGTTATTGATCTGAATAAATGCATGTGATTGCATCTCAAGATATAAACAGTAACATTCAATAATCATCTGAAATCAGACTTCTCAAGATAACTTGCTAAAACACAATCACAATGAACTCTGTACCGGAGTGATAATATCCTGTAGAGATTAATCATCACTTTAATGAATTGGTAACATAATACAGTGTTAATATAAAACTTCAATTTGCAGGAACATTAAACAAGTTAAACATAACAGAGCATGTAATATAATGTTCATAAAACACAACAGATTACCAGATTACGCCTATGAACAAACCACACAGACACCACGCGTAATGGTACAAGAGCAAGTGTCCTCCAGGGTCGGGCCCTTAGCCTCCAGGGGTACACTGCTTAAGATTGATCCAGGATCAAAGATAAAAGAGTAACCAAGTCTGTATTAATGCATGAAATAAACTTACAACAAAGCGAGTCTTAACAGGACATAAAGATCATAGTCTTGATCTGGTAAAAAGGAATTACAACAGAACCTCCCCTATAGCCAACAATGCTATCACTTATATAAGGATGATGACGGAGATATCTAGATACAGAAAATAGATAAAATAGCGATCCTTCAGGATCTAAGATCCTGAGGGATTCGCAGAATCATTAACCCTGAGTCACTTCTTTCCTTTTCTGCTCCGAACTGGTATCTCCGCTTCCTTTTCTGGGTTGGTCCGTTTTGATCTGGTCTGTTTGTGGTTCTCCATCAAAGGGACAGCAGTTAGCTCCTCTTCGTCTTTCCCTTTGAGATGGCTAATTTCTGCTTTTCCTCCTTCCTGCACGTAAGAACGACAATTATCAGTTTTGCCTATTAACCTCACGTGTTTCATTATTATCTAAGTTTAAAATGCAGAAAGGCTTATATATCCTAATGAAAAAGATACTGAAATAACCATCAAAACATACCTTCTTTGAGACTCTACACACCCCCCAGCTTACCCTTTTTCATGACCTCATGAAAACATTGTAGTTGATATGCAATGCAGTGAGTGAGTAAGCTGGAGATGGAATCTCATGTGAGGGTCTACAGCCGTGATGCAAAACTAAATAATCAAAGAAGTGGCCTGTCTGACCCTCAGGCATCTCATATAGGGCTTGGTATCCGGGTGTTGGATGCCAAATGATTGGACTCTGGAACCTGTATCCTAACCAGGATGGCCCTGCCCTCAAAACAATTTCACCATAAAGGGGAAAACGGCTAGCAGCAAGTCTAAAGTTCTCGTATTTAAATGGTTCTCTGAACTGAATATTCGGATTAGATACTTGATATCGAAATTTAGCTGCATTAATGGCAGGGTCCTTAATAGAGGAAAAGTATTCAAGTCCCTGCCGAATGATTGCCTCATGCATGGGTCCTAGCGCTTCAATCACTCCTGGAGCCCACATAAGGTTTATATGACTCCTCCATAACTGCGCTGGATCCCTAGGTTCGGCTCTTACCCAAAGATCTAATCCGTTCTCTTGTTTTTGAAAAGCGTTATAAGCTTTGAGCCATTTAATTTGATTAACTACAAATGAGATAAATGCTTGCAATTGAATGTCCCCAACAAAAGGGCCTGGGTTCAATTCAGTCTCTTGTTCTAGTATAAATTTATGCAAGTAAAATTCACATAATAATCTCTGCACTTTCACCCCGTAATGTTTACAGCAGTTTATGAAATCATCCATAGTTTTAATCTGTATAGGAGCGCCTGCTTTGACAGCCTTTATTTTCAATTGTAAATACCTCTCCATTAAAAATAGGGCATAATTTTTAGCAGGGGCTCTACATGCTAGAACGTCATTATATAAAGAACACAAGGTATCCATTTGTTTGATAACTACATCTAATCTACGAGTTACCTTGGCAACTTTCTCCTGTTCCCTTTGCCATCCTTCGAAAGCTTGGCTTTCAGATAAGTTGACGTTCCTTAGCTGCTGCTGTAATTCTTCATATTTTTCTCAGGGGACCATTTGCTCCCTGAGCTTTTCTTCTTCTTGCTGGGCGTGCTTCAAATGTTGATGGAGGGTTCTTGTTTTCGGGTCTTTCTTCCATGCATCCGTGGAGGCCGGGAGCTTTACTTGAACTTTCTTATTACGCTATTTCGAGTTCAGAGCCCTTATTACTCCCAATGGTGGTGCCTCCGTCTGAACCATCTTATCATCCTTTTCAATTTTAACATGAACTCCAGCCCACTGCTGTTCCTTTTCAAATGGAACCGCAGTTTTCTTTTCAGCTTCATTTGGAACAGCAGTTTGGCTTCTGTCAGGGTTTTGAGTAGTGGGACGGCTTCTGGTCCTCCGCCTCCTGCCCTTAAGGGACCTTACTGGTGTGGTCAAACCTTTTCTCCTTGAAGTCCCCTTCACCCTTTGCCTTGCTTTTAGAATCCTAATCTGCTGGTGAAGCTGAGCTATTATGTTCAACAGTATCCGCTTTTCCCTTCGTAATTCCCTTATTTCCATCATCTCTTCCGAAGGAACAGCAGGCTGTTCGCTGCAGTTTGGATTGTGGCTGGCTTCCTGATTTTCTTCCTGAGGTAACTGTTCCAGGGTAAGAACCTTACTTGGCTCTGTTATTTCTTGGGTTGATTCCTCTTCTGCCCTTATTTCCTCCGGACTTTCCTCTGGTGGCTTCTGACTAGGAACGGGTTGTTCCTGCTCAGCATTTTCTAATATCTTCTCATTGTGAACGGGCAAGTTTTCTATTTCTGCCTCTTCTTCATGCAATTCCTCGGGTGCATCTTTCTCCTGGGTTTTCTCTTCGGCATGGAGGTTTGATGGACTCAGGGGTTGGCCATATTCGCCCATATTGGCCAAAATGTCGGCCAATTCATCTTCCCTTAACGGGTCTTGTAATGGGCTCCCTTCCTGCTGTTCCATTCCTTCCTCCTGCTCGAACTGCTCAACTTCTTCCTTTTCGTCTCCTTTTTCTTCAGTCTGCTCATCTTGTTCTTCTTCTCTCCCTGCAGATTGCTCTGGATCCTCCTTTCCTTCTTCTGTTTCTGCCTCTGCAGACTACTCTTCTCCCTCGACGTCTTCTTCTTCCGTTTCTGTTTCTGTAGACTGTTCTTCTTCCACGACATCTTCTCCTTCTATTTCTGTCTCTGCAGACTGCTCTGTTTCCTCGCTGCCTTCTTCCTCTGTTTCTGTTTCTGCGGACTGCTCTGTTTCCTTACTGATTTATTCTTTTGCTTCTGTTTCTGCAAACTGCTCATCTTCGATTTCTATTGCTTGTCTCGTGCTTACCTGGGGCTTCTCCACCCCTCCTTGTAACCCTGCGAGCCTTGCTGACTTTCTACGCTTTTCTAGTTGTTCGGGTGTAATAGCGTCATGTTTCCGCTTTTCGGGTCGTTTTTCAGATTGTTTTCAGGTTGCACTTATGTGCAAGTGTCCTGTTTTCGTTTCTCTGGACGTTGGGGTGTGTTATCAACTCGTTTTCATTTTTTCAGATGTCCAGATGTGGCTGTCCCTTTATTGATAACATCAATTAGTTCTTCCCAGCTGCTCTGTTGCTGGGTGAGACTGTAATTTACTATCAAGCGAATTAATCCGTGGTGGCTAATAACTGATTCTACATGTTGTGCCTTCTTCATACTTCATGCGACATCATGCAATAGTAAATTCAACAATGCAGGCAAATTCACAGAACATTTTTGTTTTAAGACAGCTAGGAGTTTAAGATGTCGTGGTCTTACCACGTCTTTTCTTCCTTCACAAGTGATGTAGCTTTGGATGATTTTTACCAATTCCGCCCATGGCTCTCCTAGCGTTGTTGGTAGCACCCCCTTTCCTCGGATTGTCAACTTCTGACCCTCATCCTGAAAGATTTCCAAAATCTTCTGCAGCCTTTCCTTCTTTATTGTCCATACTGGTCCCATGGCCGGTAGTCCCGTGACTCTTGCTATTATGTCATTGGTGACTTCAATTCGCCTTCCTCTTACTGTGGAGTATTCTTCCTGTAAGTTCTGTAAAAATTCTCTTGCTACTGTTTCATTAGACTCCTTCAGGCGGTTGAAATAGGTCAACCATCCTGCTCTTTTCAGGATTCTTCGGGCTACAGCCGAAACGGTTAATGTTTGCGGTTCTCGGCGGACTGACCTTCCTCCCATAGTTTCACTGCCAATTTTCAAAGGAACAACAGTTGTTTGTTGAAGCGCAGAGAAGCTGGTAGCGTATTCCTCGTTCAAATTTAAATGCAACAGCGTATGCAATGGAAATAGCTTCGAATGTCAGCTCATGCAGAAGAAAACAAAAATAGCAAAAGATCATACCGTTGAGCCATGCCGTGCTTGAGTACAAAATTTTCTCAAATAACGGACTGACACGTACTCTGGGGAATGATGAGGTTACCTCCCCCCCCCCGCAATGTGATAGGCTGTCCCAGTCGTCAAATAAAGGAGCAGCGTCTGTTCTGCCGTGAGGTCTTTATGGAATAGCTTATGGATATATGACATGTTCGCCAAAAATAGCGTAATACTGAAATCGAGGTAAAAAGTTAGATCGCTTTTAATATTATGGGGCTGCAGTGATTTGATGGAAGTTCGGGGATAAGAAATTTGCCATAAATAGAAGGTCTCATGCGGTCACTGTCAGTAGCTTCGTAATGATTGGTGATGATATATAGTCATGCGCTATATGGTTCGGTAATATTATATAATTTAATTATCACGGCATAAGAAGCAAAAGGATGTAATCTTCTTACCTATTGGTGTAAACATACGACTTCAATACCATTAACAGTGCTCTGCTGCCGACAGGTGTCCATAACCTTGGCAGAGTTGTTTGTTTCACCCCTGGAACCATAGTCCTTTGTGTATGCCAGAAAGCGTTTGTGTAATGTCAAAATGTAGGCCACTATGCTGGCTTGGTGATCAGTTAGTCATAATGCCATTCACGAGGAAGGAGCGAATAGTGGGCAGGTCGGCTCATGGTGAGACCTCCTGTTCCAAGGGTTATTTGTTTGATATACCTTTTGGACCATTTCCCAGGTGTGGTGGCCCTAATGGGAATGCCACTTCGCTTCCATCCTGATGATCATGGTAGGCCAGCTCGTAATGAGACTTCCTATCCTGAAATTTGATAGTTTTTAGAAACTCTGTTTTGCTTCTTTTTAATAGAGAGCCTTTCCTGTTTATGCACAAAGGGTGGTTCATCACTCCTTAAGAGTAGGAATGGTGTAAGAAGTCTTAATATCCCAATAGAAAGGTATAGATCTTTTGATCCTATTGCCATATGATAATTAAAGAAAAAGAACCATCATAATACAGATAACCAATCAGAACGAAGTTAGTAGAACAATGGCAGCAAAAGATGATAAGTAAGCATGTCTTTCTCCGCATCCTTTCACCAAGTCAAGGCAGTTTCTTATAAAGATAGCGATTTATGATTTAGTGATTTCAGTATGTTGCGTTTTCGCTTTAATCTCATAAATGTATAGTCGTATTCAAAAAGACTTGAAAGAACATCAGCAATAAACATCCTTAATTTGGGGTAGAGGGAGCAAGCTGTTTCAAAATCGTATGAGTAATGTTCCTTTCAAGGAAGGTTATAACAACAGTTCACAGATGTTGTTCGTTTGGAGAAAGGAACAGTAGTTTCAAGGAAATTTCGTTCCCTTTTAAAAAAAGATCGGCAGAAATCAAAAGTGTTGTTCCTTTTGGAAGCAGCAAAAACATAAGTGTTGTTCCTTTTGAAAAAGGAACCGCAAAAAATCGTAAGTTGCAAGTGTTGTTCCTTTTGAAAAAGGAACAGCAAAAATCAAAAGTGTTGTTCCTTTTGGAAAAGGAACAACAGAAATCAAAAGTGTTGTTCCTTTTGGAAAAGAAACAGCAGAAATCAAAAGTGTTGTTCATTTTGGAAAAGGAACAGCATAAATCAAAAGTGTTGTTCCTTTTGGAAAAGGAACAACAGAAATCAAAAGTGTTGTTCCTTTTGGAAAAGGAACAGAAAAAATCAAAAGTGTTGTTCCTTTTGGAAAAGGAACAGCAAAAATCAAAAGTGTTGTTCCTTTTGAAAAAGGAACAGCAAAAATCACAAGTGTTGTTCCTTTTGAAAAAGGAACAGCAAAAATCAAAAGTGTTGTTCCTTTTGGAAAAGGAACAACAGAAATAACAAAACATACTGCAAAAATATGTACAAAAATAATTCGATAAGTTATATACAAATTATAAAGAAAAGTAGATTTTTTTTAGTGAGTTACAGGCGAGGAAGACTTGTCTTCCTCCCCTAAGATCTCCATATCTGAATCTTGGCGTAATTGTTGGCAGAAGGACTCCCGAGTAAGTGGTTTGCGATAGAGACGGACTCGATGGCCGTTTGCCTTGAAGGTATATCCAGAACCATCGATAGTAGTCAGGGTAAGGGTCCCATTGTCATGGACTTTCTGAATTTCATATGGTCCCAACCAACGAGTCTGAAGTTTCCCGGGGAAGTCCTGAAATCTAGAGTCATACAAAAGAGCCCAGTCTCCTTCATGGAAGACTCTGTTTTTAATGAGAGCATCATGCCATTTAGCTCTCTGCTGCTGTATCAGAGCAGTGTGTTGAAGTGCAGAGAGCCTAATTTCATCCAGCTCATTAATCTGTTGTAGTCGATTAGTCTGTGCCTCAGTTAAATCTAAACCAACTTGTTGTGCTGTTCGTAATGTCTGGATTTCAAATTCTATAGGAAAGATAGGTTGTTTTCCAAACATTAGCTGATAAGGTGAGTGACCAGTAGTGCTTCTCCATGTTGTTCTATAAGCCCACAGTGCTTCTGGTAGTTTGGCTGCCCAGTCGCGTCTATGTGATGCAATTGTTTTTGTTACAATCGTCTCTATTATTTTTTTACTGCTTTCTACTTGCCCATTTTCCTGCGGGTGATATGGGGTGGTAACTTTATGTTGAAAATGATAATTATTGAGTGTTGCCGCTATTCTGTTCCCAGCAAACTGTGGCCCTCCATCTGTAATTATCTCTCTAGGGAGGCCATAACGCACAAATAGATGGAGCAGGAACTGTATAACAGATTCTTTTGTAGCTCTGGGCAAGGCCTCTGCTTCAACCCACTTGGTGACGTACTCTGTTGCCACCAAAATGTATGTTTTTTTGTTTGATGGCGGGTTGGTTGGTCCCACGAAATCAAGAGCCCAACGCTCAAATGGTTCGATGACTAACTGTGGTTTCAAAGGCATCTCATCTGAGTGACTAGGGCGTCCCGCTCTCTGGCAACTGTCACATGCTTGGACGAATTTCTTTGCATCTTTAAAAATTGTGGGCCAATAATACCCTGTTTGTAATACTTTATGTGCAGTCCTATTATCAACAAAATGTCCACCACATGGTTGGTCATGGCATGCTTTCAATATATCAAAAATTTCATCTTGTCTAATGCATCTTCTGATTTGCATGTCTGGCCCTGTATGAAACAAATAACCTCCAATCCAGGAAAATCCAGTACTTCATTGAACAATCTGTTTTCGCTCATTAGGGGTTAGATGCTTTGGTAACTTACCTACTGCTAGCTAATTGGCGACATCCGCATACCAGGGTGTTTGAACAGCAACAGCAAAGAGATGCTCATCTGGAAATTGATCTTCAACTGTTGTTGCATCGACTGGTTTTGGCATTATTGAGAGGAAATCAGCTACCGGGTTTTCTTTCCCGGGTCGATCCTTGATTGTAATATCGAATTCCTGCAATAAAATCATCCATATAGTTATTCTGCCATTTGTGACAGGCTTATTTGCTAAATATTTTATAGCAGAATGATCTGTGTACAGGATAACAGGATATCCAGTAATGTAATGTCTGAATTTATTGATAGCATGTATAACAGCTAGAAATTCTTTTTTAGTGACAGTATAATTCAATTCAGCAGGGGATAGATTTTTGCTAATGTAATAAATTGCATATGGTTTTCTATCCTCCTCCTGTCCAAGGACCGCTCCAATGGTTGTATCTGAGGCATCAGATGATATTTGGAATGGCAAATCCCAATTTGGTCCCCGAAGAACGGGGGTTGTAGATACGAGCTTCTTCAGATTGTTGAAGGCATGTTCGCATTTTTCTGTCCAACAGAAATCAATATTACCAGTTAATGCATACAATGGTGCAGCAATACGTGAATAATGTTGTATAAATCTTCTGTAATAACCAGAGAATCCAAGAAATCTACTTACCTCTGTTTGAGTAGTAGGAGTAGGAATAAGCAAAAGTATTTGGATTTTGGCTGGGTCTACCTGAATGCCAGCTGCTGAAATGTAGTGTCCTAGAATAAGTCCTTCTGTCATCATCATGTAACATTTTTCATGGCTTAAACAAAGCCTGGTAGCTATGCAACGTTGTAGGACTTTTTCTAGTGTCTCTAATGCTGGATCAAACTCATGTCCATATGGAGTAAAGTCGTCCATATATACTTCTAGTCCTTCATTTATTAGATCTGCAAAAATGCTAAGGATAGCCCTTTGGAATGTGACAGGGGCATTACACAAACCAAAAGGTAAAACTCGGTAGGCGAATGTTCCCCAAGGACAAGTAAAAGTAGTTTTGTCCTGATCTTCAGGGGCAATCTGTATCTGGTTATACCCACTGAAGTCGTCTAGAAAAGAAAAGAATTTCTTCCCTGCCAAAGTGTCCAATACTTGATCGATGAATGGGAGAGGAAAGTGATCTTTTTGTGTTGCCTTATTTAGCTCCCTGTAGTCCACGTAGATCCTCCACTTCCCATTCTTTTTTGGTACCACCACAAGCGGGGAGACCCATTTACTATCAGAGATAGGGTAGATGAAGTTAACATCTAAAAGTTTTTGAAGCTCAGCTTTTACTACTTCTTTTAGGTGAGGGTTTAGTCTTCTCTGAGGCTGCCTAATAGGTCTTGCATCATTTTCTATGTAGATGTGGTGTGTACATAACTACGGGTCAATTCCTTTCATATCAGGGTAATCCCATGCAAATGCTTCTTTATATTTTCTTAAAATATAGATGAGTTTTGTTTCTTGTTCGGGTGTAAGGTCAGCGTTAATGTTTAAGGTCTTGGAACCGAGACCATGACATCATGTAGTATGCCTTCCGGTCTAACCACAGACCGATCAGCCAATTCTAGCAGAGTTGAGGTAGGTTCTGCAGATGTAATGCCTAGCTTTTGGCAAGTAGCAGTTGTCAATATATTGATTGCAGCTCCAAGATCAACTAAGGCATTGGTTAGGGTTTGACCATAAATTTGAACAGTTACTATTGGGTTTCCTAGGTCCTCATACTTAATAGGTGTTTCCTTTCCTGACAATAGGTCAGATAAAGTACCGACTACTTGAACTCTTAGATTATCTGTTATATTCCTCCTTGGCCTTTTTATGCACAATTCTTTAATAGTTTTTGCGTATATCGGGATGTCTTGAATGGCCTGAAGGAATGGAATTTTTATGTACAAATTTTGTAATTCTCCCAGAATGTCAAAATTAGATTGTTGTATCGGTCGAGGTATGACTAAACGTTCTGGGAACGGGGGAGAGGATGTGGTTGCTTGATTATGAGTTTGCTGTCTATTCACATCCCCTTCTTGTGACGTATGTTCTCTAGGTAACTGATCTTCAATCTGAACCGTTTTATTTCCCTCTGTTTGGATAATACGCCTAGATCTTAGCTGAAGATCATTGCACTCCCTCAGATTGGGTCCTTCTTCTAGTATTTCTAAAATTTGGAGTGATTGGACCGGTCTGTTATTTGGATTGGGATTGGGCTGGGTTGGGAGTTGCGGTCTCAGATTAACCTGGGGATTTTGCTGTAAAGCTGGCAGTGTAGGTTGGGGGAGAGGGACATTTCCTACTGGCTGATTTGTTGGTCTCTGCCAGTTATTCTGCTAGGCTGAACTTTGTGAAGTAGGGGGAGTCCATTGTGGAGGATATGGGCTGTTTTGCCAATATGGTGGGGGATAAGGAAGATTCGACCAACCGGATTGGCCCATCTGATTTAGCCATGGATTAACAGAAGGATATGACTGTGGTGACCAGTTTGGGAATGGGGGCTGAAATTGGCTTTGCCATGTGTTATACTGTTGAGCGTTATACTGGGGATACTGAAAAGAAGAAGTTGGATCTGAAAACATACTAGTTTGTCGTGGCTGCCACTGACGACACTGGTTGAGCATGTACACCGTTTCTGGTTCTTCTTCTGCCTCCTTATATACTGCTTTTAGTCCAGGTAGTGAGGGACAACTTTCTGTCGAATGATCCTTTGTACAAATGGCGCATGTTTGGACTGCATCTAGTGGGCATTCCTTATGGCTATGCTTCTTCCTACATCTGGGGCAGAAGATAGCTAAATTCTGTTCTACCTCCATTTGCTTTTGCTTTGCCTGCAAAACGTCCAATTGTGTAGTCAGTGTTCCTAGTATATCAGTTTTAAAGTTTTCCAATAAATTTCTGATTTCAGCCCGCGTTACTCCTTCTGATGAAATTTTGTTTTCTCTTGCAAACCGATCATGTTCTGCTGGTTTGATCCGTGTACTACCTCTCGAACTCCTGATGCATAGATCAATTATGTCAGCAAAATTTTCCTGATAAATATCCCCTTTTCCCATAATGTTTAATGTTTCAATCCATTGTTCTTTCATGCCTCTTATTAATGCTGTTTTCAACACATTATCGGGTAAGGGTGATGATGCATAGGGTGATCTTTACAAATTATACTGAAAACGCTCCACATATTCTTCTAATGTTTCGCTTGGTCTAGCCACCATCTGGAATATTTCATCTTTAAGTTCTCTAGACCTGCAGTAATCTTGATATTTTTTTAGAAAAGATTCATTCATTTGATCCCAATTATTTATAACCCCACCACCTAATCCCATAAACCATCTTAAAGCAGCCCCTTTCAGGGTATATGGAAACAGTTTTAGTTTCTGGGGGTCAGTGGTGTAGTCATATCCCCTGCATAGTACATCAAATTCAAATAAAAATGCATCCGGGTCTTCTGATGTAAGTCCGTGAAATGTAGGGATATGTTGAAGGGGAATTACTTTCATGGGGGCATTTGCTGCAGAATCCACTATGGGGTATTTTAATGTAGAGGTTTGGGTGTTTGGTGGATTTTGAGCCATTGGGTCAAATATATGCCAATAACCTTCTGCAATATCTAAAAGAGTGTTCCTTGGTTGAGCAGGAATGGATTTGACAGAATTAGTTTTAATAGCACTTCCTCTATCTGGAATTCCTATCTGAGGGGATTGGATCTCTTCAATAATAATTTTTACCGCACTTCCTTTGTCTAGGCTATTCAATGGCTGAGTTATCCTAGGAGGAGATCTCGGCTCTTCCCCTATTTCCCCTTCTCCTTCACAAAGATTACTAAAATTCCCTTCTTGCAATCACTCTGGAATAGAATTTTCAATTTCTTGAAAGTCCTGTTCGTCAGTTTGACTATGCACCTCAGCAAAGGCTACAGATGGTGAACCTGTGGCCTGAAGGGAGCTAGTAGGCTGTCTAGAAATAACTTTCCTAGGTCCTACTGAAGGCTGAGATTCGGCTTTCTTATAGATTTCGTCTATGAATGTTGTTCGACCAAGGGTCACCGGCCCCTTAGCTTTTTCTGGCTTCGGCAAAGGTTTGGGATTTTTCTCCAGCTTTTTCTGCTTAGTCATGCACTCAATTTAACTACTAAATCTTTCTTAAGCAGATAGCAGCAATTCTGCAGGAAAGCGGGCAAAGGAGCAAGGCTTTTACATGCTCTGTACGTAGGTTCTTACCTTCCGTTTTCAAAACCCAATTCTTCCCTAGCAGGTTCGTACACTACCCTGAAAAAGACAAATGGCTACACTCTTTCCCCGACAACGGCGCCAAAATGTAGAGCTATAAAAAGGGTCTCTTTCACCTCTAGTTACCTCACATTAGAATGTCAATCCGGGAACGTCTTGCTATTTCAAAAGAGTGTCTCAGTCTGAGGCTTAGCACTTGCCAGAGTAATGCTCGTAGTACAGCTACTTAAAGGCTACAAAAGTAAATGGCTGCATGTCTACAACTTAACTACTTCAAAAGGCTCAATCACACCAAGCATTGCATCAGTCGAAGGTTCGGTAGCAATAACCCATCCTTTTCATAACTGATGAGAAAAAATCCGAGGTCTGGGAGCTGGGTAGCAGATGTTGGGGCTCACTACAGCCTGAGATCGTCCTTGATGAATATAAATGAAACTGAAAGTAAAGGAAATAACAATGAAATAGAACAGCACATCAGCCAAGGGTTTGGTGGCAATAACCTATCCCTTTCATAACTGATGGGAGCAGATCAGAGGTCTGGGAGCCAAATAGCAGAAGCTGACACTCACTACAGCCTGAGTCTGTCCTTAAGAAATGGCAAGTAAATGAAACAACAAATCAGCAATCTTGAAATAGACCAACAATTGAAATGGAATAGCAATTCAAAAATGGAACAGCAACTAAATGGAATAGCAATTCAGAAATGGAACAGCAATTCAGAAATGGAACAACAACTAAATGGAACAGCAATTGGAACAAGCAATAACCAATTTCATCAAGCTGTGATTCTATCTAACCACTCCAATCAAAACATCAATCCTGCAGTCTCAAAATATATACACATACTATAGAACAATACTACCAATTCCAATCCTAGAAACATAACGTGCTCAATCTGCTTCTGTTATTGATCTGAATAAACACATGCGATTGCATCTCAAGATATAAACAGTAACATTCAATAATCATCTGAAATCAGACTTCTCAAGATAACTTGCTAAAACACAATCACAATGAACTCTGTACCGGAGTGATAATATCCTGTAGAGATTAATCAACACTTTAATGAATTGGTAACATAATACAGTGTTAATATAAGACTTCAATTTGCAGGAACATTAAACAAGTTAAACATAATAGAGCATGTAATATAATGTTCATAAAACACAACAGATTACCAGATTACGCCTATGAACAAACCACATAGACACCATGCGTAATGGTACAAGAGCAAGTGTCCTCCAGGGCCGCGCCCTTAGCCTCCAGGGGTACACCGCTTAAGATTGATCCAGGATCAAAGATAAAAGAGTAACCAAGTCTGTATTAATGCATGAAATAAACTTACAGCAAAGCGAGTCTTAACAGGACATAAAGATCATAGTCTTGATCTAGTAAAAAGGAATTACAACAGAACCTCGCCTATAGCTAACAATGCTATCACTTATATAAGGATGATGACGGAGATATCTAGATACAGAAAACAGATAAAATAGTGATCCTTTAGGATCTAAGATCCTGAGGGATTCGCAAAATCATTAACCCTGAGTCACTTCTTTCCTTTTCTGCTCCGAACTGGTATCTCCACTTCCTTTTCTGGGTTGGTCCATTTTGATCTGGTCTGTTTGCGGTTCCCCGTCAAAGGGACAGCAGTTAGCTCCTCTTCGTCTTTCCCTTTTGAGATGGATAATTTCTGCTTTTCCTCCTTCCTGCACGTAAGAACGACAATTATCAGTTTTGCCTATTAACCTCACGTGTTTCGTCATTATCTAAGTTTAAAATGCAGAAAGGCTTATATATCCTAATGAAAAAGACACTGAAATAACCATCAAAACATACCTTCTTTGAGACTCTACACTTCTCTTCCTCCTCTTCAAAATCTATGTAAAATAATTTATTCTCAACATACTTATCACCCTTAATATATTTTCTATCACAAATGTAACAAAACCCTCTTACTCTTTTGGTTGGATAGTTGGCATTGT
This sequence comes from Pinus tabuliformis, assembly GCA_031772625.1. Lineage (NCBI taxonomy): Eukaryota > Viridiplantae > Streptophyta > Pinopsida > Pinales > Pinaceae > Pinus > Pinus tabuliformis. Next base: position 753,665,449 of record CM062816.1, read on the forward strand.
ATGGATGGCTAGTGGCTACAAGTGTGTTGGAATTGATGTCAACTGGGATGGACTCCTATGATGTTTGATATGATTTATATGTCAATCTCAAGAGGATTCCTGCTATTTTTGTAGTCTATTGTAGAGAATCATCATAGTAGCAGGCTTACTACAGAAGCCCTAAAAAGATGACTATGGTGGTTAAGATGCCCAAAACTTGGAGGATATTATACCTTAATATATCAGCTCAAATACTATTAGAATTAGTACAGCTGGTTAGCTATCTGACATATCTTTCCAACGATATATGAAAGTATAGAAATGGCCTCCTGGATAATAAAAAAATTGACTGTCGAAGTTAGGGTTTTGATGTCCTCAAAAGGCCGAAATATTAGGGAACATGGCAACATATCAAGACCGCGGGAGGAAAAAATATAGTACTTTAGAGGTTCAGGGATTTTGGAATGTAGTCCATTAGAACCTCAGTGCATAGGGACATCAGAACATCAAAGGATGAAGCAGACGACACATCATAACCTCAGAGCAGGTGGATATCGAAATATCAGAAGGTTGAGGCCATCAGAACGTCAAAACTTCTTAACTATTGAATTTTGAGAAATTACAATACCTGGAGATGTAGATATTATTAAAAGAACTGAGGGATGCGGAGAAGGCTTAGAAAAGGTTTTCCTCACAAAACAAAGGCTTGACGAGACCCTTTCTCTCCAGGGAAAATTTTAAGGATGGAATTTTATCCTAAAGTTTAGCAACCTTGGCAAATCTTACTAGTACTTAATATCGAAATTTTAAAATGTTTGATGGTAATTTTGTAAAAATGTTTAGATTTCTAATTATTTTATATTATAAAATATATAATATTGGCGATTTTTAAGGTAAAATAATTTTATACTTTTTGGGTGAATTCTTTTTTAGAAAAATGGAAATTGGCGAATCTTTTTTTTGGAAAAAGCATGGAATATTAGCCCACCTGCGAATATTAGCCCCTAAAATTTTCCCATTTATCTCTCCTCTAGTAGGACACATGGCGATATGTGATTAGCCCTGTGAATTTGTCATGGAAGATGACATCAACATGGCGCGGCTGTATGGTGGACACATGGTGGTTTGATTCCATATTTTCAGTAATCTATTGGGGAAAATTTGGGTGACATGTGTTACCACTAAGGAGGCGGCACGTGGAGTAATGACGACAGCATGAGTCATCTCAGAGGTTGGAACATCTGAGGTCGGGATTTTGTAACCTCATTTAATTCTTATAAAAAAGCTCTAGTTCGATAAATGAGATTTGATGGTGATTGGCATGTGGTCATGGAGAAAATGATAGAACCAAGGGCACAGGGAAGACCTTAGCACCTAAAGTCCTATGAAGATGTCACGTGGGATATATTTTGGAGGCTGGAAATTTCGAAACTCCTCCATAATTGAATTAAGAGGAAGTCCTGATACGGGGAGCTCTGATGTGGTGGCGCTTGGTCAAGGAGACTAAAGGAACCAAGGGCAGAGAGTAGTCAACAAAGGAAGATTTCCCCCGGCAGGATCTGAAGGACTTAACACCTAAATGCTAAGCCCGCGGTCACAGCACCCGGTCATATAAAATAAAACAAGAAAGGGGCTAAGCATGAAGGGGATCAAACCCTCAAGATTCCGCAATTTTGTAACGTCTCTTTTAACAAAATTTACGATATGGGAAGCCCCAATATTGTTGTACAAAGGAGAAGGATTTCGTCATTCACAACACATGGTCCTATGGTGTATAAAACCAAAAGGGGCTAAATGCATCAAGGTTATGAGATATCGTAACTCTGTTTTCATATAAGTTACGATGAGTGGAGCTCCAATACAACACTGAGTGTATGTGGATGGATGAGTCAGTGGCTAGATAAATGAGTGTAGGAGACTTGGTTGTAGAATTAATGAAAACTATAGAGATCGTTTGGTCAAGATAGAAATGACCATGATTTCGCACGGAAGAGTGTTGGGCCTTCCTTAAACTGAGAAAGCTACCTCTGATCTTCATGTGCACGTCTTAGTGTATTAAATGAAGAATAGAGAAGCCATCTTGAGGTACTGTCAATCTCAAAGAGACATGAATATGCATGGGAGCCCTAGTTGAACTGTGCAATATTGACTGAGAATTAATTATCAGCATGAAGAACCACACAGAGAGTCAGTAAAGTGCTTAGGTGATCCGGATTTAAACAGGAACGCAATAGATTACAGAGATAACCATAAATACAGAGATGCAATAACCATAAACACATAGATGCAGCGGAAATAATGCTTCATTTCATTAATGGAAAATACTGAAATCTGCTTACAACCAGAAATGGAAAGAAACCAGCTAGGGCGATGGTAGCTATCTCTGAGAAGAGATGTACGGCTACATGCCTCTGAACTGTTCCGAACTGTATTACAATGAGGCTCGAAGGCCTATTTATTGTTGAGAAACAATGGAAAACCCTTCACATACCGAAACCTAACCCTAGAAGATGAAACGCCAAATTGTGGGCCCCGTTTGGGTAAATTGGTACATCAATTTCCCGGGGTCGTAACTTTGGCATACGATCTCCATTTGACGCGTACGATAGCTCGTTAGAAAGATCTATCCGAGTACTACCACTTTGGGAGGCAACATTGGGCTCGGTCGCCCCAGAATTCCAAAAAAAACGTCGTTTAGGGCCTCAAAACGGCTCCGGAAGTTCAGGACCCGAAAAACTGCTAAAAATAGTAAACTGTGCTACAATTAAGGAAACTGAAAATGCTGAAAGAGACAGTTGTGGGGGTCCAAATGGGTTGGTGGGTGGCCACCAACATCCACCTGGATCATTCCTCCCCCCTTAGGAAGCAATGGTCCCCATTGCGTTGAGTTCCTCCATCTGCTGAACTTGTCCTGCAATCTCTGATGTGTCCAGTGATGGTGGGAAGCATGGTCGATGATGGTCCACATTGAATACTCGGTGCAAGCGAAGGAATGGAGGAATGTTGTGCTTCAAAGCATTGTTGCCCATAGCCTTGGTACTGTTGTGAGGACCATGTCGGAGTGGTCTGAGCTTCTGATGGGTTCTGGTAAGACGTTCTTTCTGTCGATGCAACCAGACTTTGTTGCCCACCTGAAACTTGTGTGGTACCCATGTGGGTGAGGAGAAGTTGTTCCTGTGTTTTGTCATGACCGTATCCCTTTGCTGCTGCTGCTGCATGGAGGAACCCTTTGCAGGGGTCATGGATGTAGCAATGATCTTCCCCTTATTTTGGGAGTGAGCTAGACAGATGAATTTCCTGGTCTGTGATATGAGCTTGCTGCCTTTCTTGGTAGTGATCAAAGATGTGGCGGTAGGTGGGGCTACCTCCGGTATCCTGTATAATGAATTATTCAAAGAAATAATGACAGCACGAGGCCTTGACTCATACACAGCATGTCGCCTCCACAAGTATGGTTGGCCTAATAATACATCGCAAACATCCAGAGGTGTAACATCACACAATACCTCGTCTGTGAAGGGCTTGATGCTGTATGGAAGGCGGCACTGCTGGCGAACTTTCAGATCTCGTCCTTCGTGAAGCCACCCGATACTGTACGGCTGCGGGTGCGGTGTAGTCGGTAGGCCCAACCGCTTCACGACCTCTGCTGAAACCAGGTTCTTTTGGCTACCACTGTCGACAATGAATCGCAGCGGTGAACCCTTCACCCACATCTGTGAGTGGAAAAGACGCTCCCCCTCCTCTGGATCTTCGGGCTCATTTTTCTTGATCTTGGCAGTGGCCACAGTGGCGCTGGGATCCGCATCAATGATCTGCTTCCCTTTGCCATTCCCCTTGTCGGGTTCTGGCTCAGGGTCAGAACATGCATCTGATTCAGAAGCCTTCAGCTCGGCCACCAGCGACTGCTTGGTCCGACACTCACTTGTGTTATGAGTGGGACTCTTGTGGAACTCACACCACTTTCCTGTGTCCTTCTTCGGCTTCATGGTGTTGTTCTTTTCTTGCGGCTTCGACGGGTTGTCTTGGGTCACCCCGCCTTGGCTTTGTCCTTTGGGCTTCGGATTTGCAGATCCAAAGTCTCGCTTCTTCTGTTTGAACTTTTGCTCGATTTTGACAGCGTATCGGTATGCTGTGCCGAGTGAGGGGATGTCCAAGAACCCCATCTCTTCCTGGATGTATTTGTGCAGGCAGCCACGGTATTTGAGTACCAGATGCAGCTCAGAATCTTTGATACCCAACTGTGTGCGAAGGGTATGAAAAATGCTTGTGAACTCTGATACATCTTGGTCTCGTCCCTGCCGTAATGTGGTCCATTTGATGTATTTGTCCTCATAGGTTCCGACAGGGTAGTACTGCTCCTTGATGGCATCCCGGAAGTCATTCCAAGTGGGTGCGGCTGAAAATAGTGAGCCTGTACTTTCATCCTTCTGCTCGCAGTAGGTTTCCCACCAGTCCTTGACGTGGGGGGCTGCTTTGAGAAGAGCGAAAACAATCTTTTCTCGACTTGAAAATTCATGAACAGAAAAATACCCATCTAGCAGATTTAACCATTTATCTACGGCATCTGCGTCTATTTGACCCTCGAAGATGGGGATTTCAAAATTAACTTGTACCTTAAATGGTGTGGCATTTCCAGAGTCGCTGTTGGAAGCCGATGCGTCGCCTCTGGGTAGCCGCTGAAGGATCTGCGCAAAGCTATCCATCATCGCGTTCCTTTGCCGCTCGAGCGCTTCTTCGAGCAAGATTTTGATAGGATCTCCTGCCCCCTCGTCTTTCTTCTCATCCGCCATGGGAGGCCGTCGGGATTTTCGAGGCTGGTCTTGCAAAGGTTCGACCAGTTCAAGCCCTAACTCCTTATATCCTGACCTCGTTGGGGACATGCAAAGAAAAACAGAGAAAAAGCAGACCGCTATGATACCACTGATCCGGATTTAAACAGGAACGCAATAGATTACAGAGATAACCATAAATACAGAGATGCAATAACCATAAACACATAGATGCAGCGGAAATAATGCTTCATTTCATTAATGGAAAATACTGAAATCTGCTTACAACCAGAAATGGAAAGAAACCGGCTAGGGCGATGGTAGCTATCTCTGAGAAGAGATGTGCGGCTACATGCCTCTGAACTGTTCCGAACTGTATTACAATGAGGCTCGAAGGCCTATTTATTGTTGAGAAACAATGGAAAACCCTTCACATACCGAAACCTAACCCTAGAAGATGAAACGCCAAATTGTGGGCCCCGTTTGGGTAAATTGGTACATCAATTTCCCGGGGTCGTAACTTTGGCATACGATCTCCGTTTGACGCGTACGATAGCTCGTTAGAAAGATCTATCCGAGTAATACCACTTTGGGAGGCAACATAGGGCTCGGTCGCCCCAGAATTCCAAAAAAAACGTCGTTTAGGGCCTCAAAACGGCTCCGGAAGTTCAGGACCCGAAAAACTGCTAAAAATAGTAAACTGTGCTACAATTAAGGAAACTGAAAATGCTGAAAGAGACAGTTGTGGGGGTCCAAATGGGTTGGTGGGTGGCCACCAACATCCACCTGGATCATTAGGTGCCTATGGTCATAGTTTAATGAGGTAGTGTTGTAGTGGCTACAACCACCCTCCAAAATTTCATCTTCGCTTCGTTTTAGAGCCTCCCTCCTCAAATCTTAGTAGCTTGTCTCGCACTGCTCAGGTAGTTGTGCTTTCATTTGCATTTATCTTTCGCTTTACCACTTGTGTTGGCTTAATTTATTTTATGTCTAACAACAAGCCGACCTGTTACTTGGTTGCAATCTGGTTCTTGCACTGCCTTGATTATCTACGCAATCCTTGAGGGCAACCAACCTGCTCTCAGGAAATGCGCAGTACAACCCAAGAGTAAGCTCAGGCTCTAGAATTGAGAAGACGTAGCTCGCAATTTGTCTTTAGCTGGGAAACTGCGCAGACCAGTCCAAGCCACCAAGTGAGCCTTTAGCTCCATAATTTCGTAGAGCCAATTGACAGCCAGCCTTTAGCCCAGGAATTGCACAGTCCAAACCCAGCAGTGAGCTTTGGCTCCAGAATTGTGCAAAGCTAGTTGACAGCCTGCCTTCATCTGGGAAATTGCACAGAGCCTGAGAGGTAGTCCAAGCACCACTCAGCCAAGAAATTGCGGAGAACCATACTGTGCTTAGAAACTATCAGTGCATGAACTAGAGAGTTACTCAATCCTCCCCAGTACTGCGCAATATTTTCGGGCAGTGCATGGCAGGGTTCCCAAAAATCAAGAATATAAGAGGAAAAGCATCCCTGGGAAGTGTTAGAGCCTAGATTTGCCTCAGGCTGAAAAAGACAAGGTTCTAGGTCCACATCAAACCACGCTCAACCTCATAGCTAGCCCTACGAGGACAGGAGAGGGCTCTCTCCGGGTCAATCTCAGTGAAAGATGATCTATGGGGCTTGAGATTACTGTAATAAAAGCTAGTCTTAGGCTAGGTATGAAGTGCAAGGATTAAATTTGAGTTTTTTGGGGGTTTTGTTGGAAAAAAGGGACAGGCAAATTTTGGGTCCAAGGATGAGGCCAGATTTTTGCAGAGTTCTGATTGGGGCAAGGAAGGCAATTGTCTTGATGCTTTGAATTGAATGAATGGGTGGATCAGGCCTATGAGGAGCCAAGGAGGGCAAGAGAGTCTCAAGAGTCCTCCTCAAATAGATGAAAACATGAAGAATTAAACAAAATATCCAGGCAGAGCATAGTAGTCCATGACTTCTACCTTAATCACTCATTTGTTTAATTGCAGAAGACAAGAGAAGGGAAAATGATACACAATAACATCAATTAACTTACAAATACATAGAGAAACACACCATAAAAACATAGAGCCACATGGATCCCAACAAGTGCTACAAAACCCTGGTCTTTCCTTTGCCAAAATTGCAGAGATGAAATGTACAATAGAGTGCCAAGCAATCCCAAGTATCCAACCCTGAAAATGACTTAGAAATTACATAATATAGACAAGCCAAACCTATTCCCTTGCCTCTAGGGTTCAAGCTCATCATTCTAGGAGTTGTTTGAACTAATTCTAAATAAGGAACTGAAATCTAGGTAGTCAAACAACTTACCCCTATATGCTAGGAAATTGATTCATTCATTCAATTTTCACCTTTTAGTGAATGAATCCTCTAGAAAAAGTAAAAATGTGCCAATATTACATCATGGTTATCAAATTACATCATGAAAGGTCAAGTGTAACATCAAAAAGCAAAACTCGTCAAAACTGGGCGAATTTCTAAGCTATACAGTGAAAAATAGGCAAAAATCCTCTATGCACCGCACCTGATTTCTCTATGCGTCGCGCCACTTTGGAGCTGCATTTTAGGCACTTCCCGAAGTCTAAATTGATCCCAAGATAGTTTTTTGGAAATCCCTACCTGTCTACTTTACCCAAGTGGAATCTCTGAATTTGGATGTCATTTTTCCTATCAAAAATCAAATCTCCCAAGACTGGACAAAATGTGCCAAATGAGGCGGCCTCAACGCAGAGTGCTGTTGCAGTCAACTTTTGAAGATGTTACTCAACTCCAAATTGAGATCATGATAGCTCACGAGAAAGATATTTGTGTCTAGTTATCATTTGACTCATCAAGAAAGTCATTTGGCCAACCAAGATAGGATAAAATTTGATTTTCCCAAGGTCACTTCAGAGGTGCATCAATTCTCCCGAGGCAACTGTATTTTTGACATTTCTCTAAAACCATGACACCTATATAAAAAGTGAAGGAGGTTTTTCTTCCTTGGATTATTTTGGACAAAAAAATCTCTTAGATTTACAAATTCATCTTTTATTGCTCAGAACTTCATTTGAGTAAAACCTACCCCGATGTGTGGAACAGGGGATTTGTCAAAATGAAGCGAAATGAAGGGGATAGGGGACTTCTAAATTCTTGAGGAAATTTTGAGAAGTAGGGAGGGATGTTAGGACACGGGGGAAAGTGGAATTTCAAATATTGAGTGAGGGGAAGGGATCCAAAATGGCTAAACACAGGCCTAGCCTAGAAAATAGGGTTTGTAGCAAGAAACTAGGGTTTGTGCGAAAATGAGGAATTCGGGGGGTCTAATTGATGGGAAGTGTTTAATAAGGTACATTAAGGATAGGGGAAGGTGTATTAACATCAGGATACAAGTTTTGCCAATGATTTGACCATCCAAGAGAAATTAGCTTCAAAACCCTAGGAGAGGGAAATGAACCTTGCCTAGGCGCAACTGAAGCATGAACAAGGTGTAAAATGACCCAGTGGAACTTAACATGATGATGATAACCCTCTGAATGATGGTACACTCAGCTGAATGATGACATGGACCAACACTTGGACAACGTTGGAAGGAGTAAAAGCAAACCCTAGACCTAATACCTAGTGACCAAATTTTGCTTGAAGACTCACTGAAATGACAAAATTTGACCTTGACACCTTAAAATCACTTTGTAAGAGCATGTTTGATCATTGGAGGAAGGCTGCAAAGACTGACACTAACATTGGCTCCAATGAGGATGGTATCTCCTTGGAGGTGCCAAGAAAGCAGATCTTTGGGAGAGCGGACCAATGCCTTATCCATTGGGCAATGGAGTCAATAACTTCAGTAAATTAACACAAGACATTAACACAAGACTCTTGACTCATTTATTGACTGAAAATTTGACTCAAACTGACTCAATTTTGAAACTAAAATGACTAAAAAAACTGAGTCAATGCAAAAAGAAATGACTCATGACTGACTTAACTAAAACAAGAACTTACAAAGCTTATTGAAGGGCAACAGTCCATCAAGATTTCAAATCATGATGACAACCACCTGCATACTAATGAAATATGTACAATCATGTGTAATGAGCTTTCCAATGTAACCAATCCAGTAGATGGCTACATACCAAATTTCTGCTCTCACTTTTCTCGAGCAGGCAGAACGATGAACCTGTAGGCAACTCAAAATAACCACTGAAACCAAAGCTTATGATAATGAACCAGGCAATATTTATCTTTTCTAATGCTTGCAGAAGAATGCCGAAGGGATCTTGAAAATCCTGAAGCACTGGCTTATCTTGAGATCCAGCTGCAAAAATACAAGTACTCCCTCCATTTTGATCTGAAAGAACAATTGATTTCCGAGGGATAGGAATGCACAGAGAGGTATGTGCTTCTGCCATCTGAGTGTTAGTTGTAGGTTCCTTGACCATGAGAAATCCTGGCATATTGTCTCTCTCAAGCTCATATTCCTCAACTTCATGGTCTAGGTCATTCTTAAACAAAAAACAATCTTCAAGATTATCAAACATGACAGCCTTATTATTTCTCAAAGAAAATATTATCTGTTTGTTGATCTATAAAACTGATTACAAGACCGTCATTGTTTTCAAAAGAGGAAGAAGTTTCACCAACACTTTCTTGACCATGTGTGCATTGCAAATCTGCTTTAGCTTGGGCTGTAACATGACCTTTCAAGAGTTGATCTATCTCATTTTCAGACAAAGGAGATAATGCTTTTTGTTTCTTTTGCTCAAACAGTAATTGTTTTCATATGACATGGCAATCAGATTATCATTTATCACTGAATTATAGGAAGAAGATTTATCACTTACTCGAACAAAGATCTCATTCTATTTTTCATGGACTGACTGGATTACCTCCTCATGAAGGTTGTGTTCTAATGAATTGAGAACGATCACAATAGAAGAGCTCTCCTTCATGGGATTTAGCACAAGGTATTCTTGATCGTCACTATCTGAATCTAGATCTGAAATAGCTGACTTGACTTTATCACCTTCTGAAATCGAAACTTGACTTTCCTGCATATCGTGTTCCTCTATGGACAGATCTGAAACAAAACTTTCTCTTTCATCATTTTCCATTGTACCAAGATCTTGATCCTGCTGCAAAGCTTCCTTAGCATCTTGATGGGAATCCTCTAGGTTCTCTTCATATTGATGAAATGGATTCTCGTACAAGGCTTCCATGATCTCATCATCCATGAAGTCATCATCTTCATAATATTTCTCAAGGCTTTCAATAAAACTATAAGCATGTTTGCAACAGTGATGAACTAAATTTAAAGATGGATAATATTCTTTATACCTTTCAAAGAACATGGCATGAAAATCCTTCAAACAGTAAATACAAGCAAGTGGAAAATTTTCATACCAAGATCGGGCTTCACCTTCTAGAGTGGCCATGAATATCTTCATCAAGAAATCATCAGGAAAATAAACCTTCAACTTGCGAATATGTATGTGAAATCTAACTAGATGTAAGGCAACATCCTTCCTATCATCATCTTTAAACATAGGCAAATTCTTTTGCCAATCTACCTTGGGAATTTTATTTGGAAAACCTGGAATGTGATCTCAGCTCATGGGAGTGTATCTTCTTGCAACCCATTCCATCTTGAAAATCTTAAAGCTATTGATCTTCCTGCAGTGGAGTCACCATGAAGCATTGATTTCTAGATTTTTCAGTGAATGGAGTCGCCAGGTGAATGATTTCAGCCTTCTTATGTCTGATCGTTTTCCACCATCAACAATCAGATCTGAACTTGATACATGTACTAGGGCAATTAACAAGTTAGATGTCACGTTTACAAGCTAGACCGGAGATTGACTGAAGCAGCGTTTATCTACTTCCGCTAATGCAAAGCAAAAGCGTTTCAAAGGCTACCTGGCATAACTTCAGGCTCTGTCTGTAGCTATAAAACAAATGACATCAACAAGAAAACCATTTTCATCCCCAGTATGGTCGCCACTATGTTAGAGCCTAGATTTGCCTCAGGCTGAAAAAGACAAGGTTCTAGGTCCACATCAAACCATGCTCAACCTCGTAGCTAGCCCTACGAGGACAAGAGAGGGCTCTCTCTGGGTCAATCTCAGCAAAATATGATCTATGGGGCTTGAGATGACTGTAATAAAAGCTAATATTAGGCTAGGTATGAAGTGCAAGGATTAAATTTGAGTTTTTTGGGGGTTTTGTTGGAAAAAGGGACAGGCAAATTTTGGGTCCGGGGATGAGGCCATATTTTTGCAGAGTTCTGATTGGGGCAAGGAAGGAAATCGTCTTGATGCTTTGAATTGAATGAATGGGTGGATCAGACCGATGAGGAGCCAAGGAGGGCAAGAGGGTCTCAAGAGTCTTCCTCAAACAGATGAAAACATGAAGAATTAAACAAAATATCCAGGCAGAGCATAGTAGTCCATGAATTCTACCTTAATCACTCATTTTTTTAATTGCAGAAGACAAGAGAAGGGAAAATGATACACAATAACATAAATTAACTTACAAATACATAGAGAAACACACCATCAAAACATAGAGCCACATGGATCCCAACAAGTGCTGCAAAACCCTGGTCTTTCCTTTGCCAAAATTGCAGAGATGAAATGTACAATAGAGTGCCAAGAAATCCCAAGTATCCAACCCTGAAAATGACTTAGAAATTACATAATATAGACAAGAAAAACCTATTCCCTTGCCTCTAGAGGTCGAGCTCATCATTTTAGGAGTTGTTTGAACTAATTCTAAACAAGGAACTGAAATCTAGGTAGTCAAACAACTTACCCCTATATGCTAGGAAACTGATTCATTCATTCAATTTTCACCTTTTAGTGAATGAATCCTCTAGAACAAGTAAAAATGTGCCAATATTACATCATTTTTATCAAATTACATCATGAAAGGTCAAGTGTAACATCAAAAAGCAAAACTGGGCGAATTTCTGAGCTGTACAGTGAAAAATAGGCAAAAATCCTCTATGCGTCGCACCTGATTTCTCTATGCGTCGTGCCACTTTGGAGCTGAATTTGAGGCACCTCGCGAAGTCAAAATTGAGCTCAAGATAGCTTGTTGGAAAGCCCTGCCCGTCTACCTTCCAACCCCAGTGGAATTTCTGAATTTGGATGTCATTTGCCCTATCAAAAATCAAATCTCCCAAGACTAGTCAAAATGTGCCAAATGAGACTGCCTCAAGGCAGAGTGCTATTGCAGTCAACTTTTGAAGGTGTTCCTCAACTCCAAATTGAGCTCATGATAGCTCATTGGAAAGATATTTGTGTCTAGTTATCATTTGACTCATCAAGAAAGTCATTTGGCCAACCAAGATAGGAGAAAATTTTATTTTCCCAAGGTCACTTCAGAGGTGCATCAATTCTCCCGAGGCAACTGTATTTTTGACATTTCTCTAAAACCATGACACCGGTGTAAAACGTGAAGGAGGTTTTTCTTCCAAAATTCATCTTTTATCGCTCAGAAACATCATTTGAGTAAAACCTACCCTGATGTGTGGAACATGGGATTTGTCAAAATGAAGCGAAATGAAGGGGATAGGGGGCTTCTAAATTCTTGAGGAAATTTTGAGAAGTAGGGAGGGATGTTAGGACACAGGGGAAAGTGGAATTTCAAATATTGAGTGAGGGGAAGGGGTCCAAAAGGGCTAAACACAGGCCTAGCCTAGAAAATAGGTTTTGTAGCAAGAAACTAGGGTTTGTGCGAAAATGAGGAATTCGGGGGGTCTAAGTGATGGGAAGTGTTTAATAAGGTACATTAAGGATAGGGGAAGGTGTATGAACATTAGGATACAAGTTTTGCCAATGATTTGACCATCCAAGAGAAATTAGCTTCAAAACGTAGGAGAGGGAAATGAACCTTGCCTAGGCACAACTGAAGCATGAACAAGGTGTAAAATGACCCAGTGGAACTTGACATGATGATGATAACCCTCTGAATGATGGTACACTCAGATGAATGATGACATGGACCGACATTTGGACAACGTTGGAAGGAGTAAAAGCAAACCCTAGACCTAATACCTAGTGACCAAATTTTGCTTGAAGACTCACTGAAATGACAAAATTTGACCTTGACACCTTAAAATCACTTTGTAAGAGCATGTTTGATCACTGGAGGAAGGCTGCAAAGACTGACCCTAACAGGAAGTATGGAATCAATTATTAGCTTCCCGAAGGTGACAGATTTCCATCTTTAGAAGTTTCTACTAAGCGTCATTGTGTTCTTTGATCTCAAGCATATGCATCATGAACTCCATTTGCTCAAATATATGTAATGGATTCCTCTAGAGCTCACTTATGCATTTGATCATCAAGCTCGAGCTTCTTTAGGAGATTAAGGAGCCTTCGGAGCATTGTCATTGCTTTTCAGGGTGAGTTTTTCTTTTATTTCCTTTTTCTTCTTTTTCTGTCAGTTTGGTTTGTTTAGCTTGTGAGAGTGTTGTTTCTCTTGTTTTTTTGAACGAACACTAGTGTTTCAACTTGTTTTATCTTGTAGAAGTGTTGTTTCAATTTATACATTTCCTTCCCCAAGCGTCGCATGAGTTTTTCGTTTTTGCACCAACATTCGTTGATGCAACAACTCCCTTCACATGCTTTGTGTTCCTTCAGTTTGATCCATTGTTTCACTTGTTTTACATGCATACATCTACAGTTAGTTATATATGCACTCATCCTTACATCATCTATCAGATCTACCTACTTTCACACTCCCCATGGACAGATCTAGGCTCCCCTTTCCTGGGTCTCACATTCACTTGCATGCACTACACAATCTGGTACCTCAAGGCCTCTATCTTGGCTTCTAGAATTCCACTGAGGTGGGTTGGATCCAACTATGCACCGCGTAGTTCCAGGCTAGTATCGTAGCTTGGTCTCTAAGATTGCGCAATGCACAGTCTCTCCCAGACCTTGTCCCAATCTGAATTGTGCATTGCATAGCTCTAGTTAGCAGGCTTCCACACTGAATGTCGAGACTACGTAATTCACAGTTCCAACGTTCATCTAGTCACCCCTTGTGAGTCAAAACTACATAATTCCTCTCATCAGATGCCCTGGCTACTGCTTGATCATGTTGTAAAGCTGTATTTGTAATAGTTAATGTTTTATTTCCATGAGTGTCCTTTCCATCCCATAGGTAACACACTTGTGAAGTGCTTCTCTCCAGCATTCATTGTACCATGGAACCAAAAGAGAGTTGCTTCAAGAGTGATAATTGAAAGCAGTACCAAGGAAGCAGTTGAGAAAGTGCCAGTTTACTTACCAATAATGCAGATGCCCAACTATTTATAGAAAAGGAATCAACACTAACTTTGGAGCAAAACCAACAGTAGCAGAAAAAGGCACCAAGCCAATATAGGATCAGGGAAAGAGGAAATCACTGACATAACTGAGGGAGTAAAAAGTTGCAGAGCAAAAGCACATTTAGTCTTCATGCAAGCAGCTTTGATAGCAGAGGAAAAAGGAATCACAATACATAGAAAGTAGAGCAGAGGAAGAGAAAAGAGAAGAGCTTCAAGGTAGCATAACTGAGATCACAGCAAGAAGAATGAGAGTTGAAAGAAGAATAGGACCAGAGAAGCAGAAACATGAAGACGAACAAAGGCAAGGCGCAATGACAAGGCAACAACACTAATATAGGTTGATGAGCTTGAACACCCAGTATTTGAAGAAGAGAGTGAACAGATGTAGGTTCCCTCACCAAAGTTAAGCACAAGAAAAAAATTTGGCTAGAGGTCGACAAGTACATGGAGCGTTTGATGCGTGAGGCCACACGTGATGACTTCCAGATGAGCATAAACAACATGCAGAAGTACATTGGTGGTCTAGCCACACTCAAGACAATGTTGCACATGCTTCAGGACGAGACATACATAGTTTCCAAGACGACATGCTTGGATGCCACGGAGATAAGAGTCCACTTTCAGAAAGACAACATCAAGCAGTTTGGGGACATCACAACACAGTACCAAGCTTGGAATTAGTACATGACTGAGTAGAATTAAGTGGAGTTTGTCGAGTTGGTCTTTTTCCAAACACCCTAGTCATAGTGTTTTGTCTTGTTAGGCTGTCTCTAGCCTATTTTTTCCTACATGGGTATATGTGGAAATTGTATATTATTGTAAATATGTTGTAAGTGAAATTCCAAGTGTCATTAGTGGAATGTGAATAGTCAGTGTGTAATGTAAAGAGTCATGAGGGTAGACGAAGAGTCACAAAGGGGAATGTCAAGGGTCACCCCTCCCTTTACTATAAATAGAACCTCATAACTCATAGAAAGGGCTTTTGGGAGCCAAGATTTTGGCTAGGCATTTCTTAGAGAAGGCTTGAAGAGTATTGTGATGAGCCTTGGCTTCTCCACAGAGTAGAGCGAGTACATCTCTTTCGAGGAGCAGGCGGTGTTGACTGTAATGTTCCACTATTAGGGCTAGTGGCTGTCAATGGTGTATGTATGGATGGAACTTTCACTTTATATGTATATATAACTAAGCCAACATGTTTTCAAGCATATGTTGTTATTATGTTCAACTATTTTGGTTACTTTAGAAATGCATTTTATTTCACTTACGCATTTGTGTATGAACTATTTTTTATACGATTATACAAATATTGTTGAAGACGTGTTGTTGTATTAACACATCACTTTGGATTGTGGACTATTCTGCTTCCAGCATGTGATTTCATTCAGCTCATGTGTTCCTTTCATGGTGCATACTATTACAAGCTTCTAAGGGACACACTTTCCTTCCCCCTCTGTGTGTTAGAACCCCCATGCATCTCACTTGACTTGTTACAAGGTCATACACTTACTTCCGACAAATTTATCCTACTTACCTCTACGCGCTATTGCAGTCAAGGAACTATTGTACTACCCACTGCTAGAACTCCTACTCCAAACGGTTTGAGGTCTATTTGGGGCTTCTTACTAGGGAGAACCCTTGACATGTTGGCGGGTCCAACACCATCAACATTTCTAGCGCTAGAAGGAGGATCAGATGACAAGTGGAGTCCCCAAAGTCTATTATGAATCTTTGCACATCATACATGACTTACATTACAATCATACCTCCAACATCTTTTTCTCATGTAGAATATTTCGAAGTGTCAAAGGGTGTTCTTGATGACTTGTTACAATTTAAGTATGATGTTGAAGGTAGAGTAGCCTTGCTAAGTCATGCAGTTTCCTTCGTAGGCTTTTATCGCAGGGATGAAGTCCCCTCGGGCAACATTGCCTGTGGGTTGTTCGCTTACACGTTTGAAAGGCACGTACAACAATGGTGTTTCACATTGCCCGCAACCTCCATTCACTCTTTCAATCACATGATTAGAGAGTTAGGTCGTTCTTTCTATCACTATGACCGTCAAGCACTCAATAAAAAAAATTGGGAATTACGAAAAGCACCTAATGAATCTCTTTAACAAATTTTGGAGTGCTTCCAAAATCTTTATTTTCAAATCCCCGAAGATGAAGTTGATAGGAAATTTCTCAAGGAACAGTTTCATTATCTTCTTCGCATATCTGAAAATCCTCATGTGTTAGAATCATTCGAACCCCTCCCAACATACCTCAGTTTTAGAGCTGCCAAATCTAAGATGGACAAGGTTGTTGTCACAGGTGACCCACTATCCACTCCTCATCAAACAACCCTAGCTCTTCAGGATGAGGTGGGAGAAGTTACAAACCCATCTGTTGAATTGTCACCTCCTCCCACCCCACCTTCTTTGGATTTCTACGTAGATGTGCACTTCAATCTTGCTGGTTGTCACGTGGACGTGTTTTCTCAACCTCCATCCTCTTGTTCTGTTGATCCTTCATATTTTAGTGTCTTGTGTTCGTCCATTCCAGACTCGACATGTGACGTTCACGAGGATCAAGTTGTCGACGGAGTTGGTGTTGAGAAGCCAACATGCATTGTCATTTTTTATGATTATGTGTGGGAATATGAAGAAGAAATTTTGGCCAAGGATGACTTCTTTCTGTCTGGACCTCGTCCTCTCTATCATGACATCTTTTGTGATCTTTCCATTTCTGATTTGTCTTATGAAAATTCATTCCCGAATGTTTCCAATTCTAATCATTCATAGGACACACAGGATATTAATCCGTCATTCGATGGTGGAGAGGAAAATTATTCCTTTTTGAATCCAACCAATCTATCATCTTTTCTTTTGGAAATTCATAGGGTGAAAATTTATTTTTCTCATCAACCCCTCTATATGATTCGTCAGATCATGTGTATTTCGATGTAAATCTTGAGTTTTCTAATTATGGTTTTCATGATCTCTTCACTCATTCATTCGATCATAATTCTAATTCACTTGTTGTTGATCTTTCTAAGCCACCATCTTTGATGATCTACCCATTGACAAAGTGGAAACCCCGCAAGTTGTCGAGGCACTTTAGCCCGAGCTAATGGTTATGTTAGGTCCTCGCTGTCTTGAGGTTATTTCTACTCCTGATCACAAATCGGTTGAACCACCTTAGGCTCCTCATCACTCTCTCGTGCACAATGAAAATCAATCTGATCTACACATCTTACACCCTCCATCATAATCTCACCAACCTATCATTCACACATTGGAGGATCCATACGTAGCAAGTCATGTTGCGAAAAGCAAGCTTTCTTATTTCAACATGTTTTCTCGTATGTCAAGGCCAAAAGAGTGTACATGCTTGTTGTCTACACACAGTGCGTTGTCACACCATGGTATGTCCACAAAGTGTTTGTCATGTGATTTCACTTTTTTCTTTTCTGTGGATGCATTCAAACTTCGAGTGTGTTGGTTTTCATTGTTTCATATTTATTATGTATTGGTTTGTCTAAATAACCTTCTTGAAAACCATGCCTTCACTTACATGGGCCACCTAATGCACTGGTGGCTGCATTGGAAATATCACTTCACATGAGTAGGCCCATGCACTATTTAGTTTAGGAGTAGGAATAGTGTTTTCTTTCTTGTTTGCTTTGCTTTCATGTTTTCTTTTCTTGCTAGTCTTGCTTTTGTTTTTCTTATGTTCCTTACTTGCTTTGTTTGTTTGTTTTTGCACCCATAGGTTTAGCTTCCCATCAAACCGTGTTTGGCTTCTTGAGACAAGTTGGATGAAACACAAGAGGACTTGTACAACTATCAACATTTGGTTTTCTGCCTATTCTCTCTCTTTGTGAAGATATTGCATTCTTTCAATCAATGATACCCTGATGGAAAATACTTTCTTTTCAGAGTGAGTCTTGGTGAAACACAATGCTTGCACTTTAAGTAGTACCACCTATTATAATTGGTTATTCTATACTTGGTTAACCCTTATCGAATCAGTAAAGTAGAGTAAGTTGAGGCGGGAAACCTTAACAAGTATGTCAGAGGTATATATAACATACTTCTCTGAAGGGACAACCTCTTTTTCTCTCAATAAGTCAGGATCCCTATTCCACCTCATGAGATAAATAAGTGCTTATGCACAGTTCTCTTAAAAAATGAAAATAATAATACTAATAATAATAAATAAAGGCAAAAGAAGAGAAAGGATTCATGCACAAAGAGGTGAAGAAAGTAACTCCATCGGGGTACTATCCAGGCTCGTTGGTAGCAAAGCGATGCTTGTGTTCCTGAAGTGACTCTACCTACATACTATCCAGACCTGCTAGTAGCGAAGAAACACTAGAGGTGAAGCTTAAACACTGACAGTCTATATTACTTGTGAAACAATATACCCCTCATCCCCAAGTGAAATAATTCAGTTGACATGGCTTGGTATGTGTGATAACCGATCAAGAGAATGGCAGGGACTACATCTTTAACTCAAGCTAGTGAATAAGCCATGACGATTAAAGAATCAAACAATACTTCCAGATGGGTTAGAGTCGCTTTACATGAAACAAGGTCCATACAAAGAGCTGGATTTCTACCAGTGTGTCACCAATGTTGTAGCAGCTACAACCACCCTCCAAAATTTTTCCTTCGCTTCATTTTAGATCCTCCCTCCTCAAATCTTAGTAGCTTATCCCACACTGCTTAGGTACTTGTGCTTTCATTTGAATTTATATTTCACTTTAGAGCTTGTGTTTTCTTAATTTCTTTGTCGTCTAACCACAAGCTGACCACATTACTTGGTTGCAATCTGGTTTTTGCACTACCTTGATGATCTACGCAATCTTTGAAGGCAACCAACCTTGCTCTCAAGAAATGCGCAGTGCAACCCAACAGTGAGCTTAGGCTCTAGAATTGCACGGACTTAACTGGTAGCTTATCTTCAGCTGCGAAACTACACAGAGAAGTCCAAGCCAGCAAGTGAGCCTTCAGCTCCAGAATTGTGCGGAGCCAGCTGACAGCCAGCCTTCAGCCGAGGAATTGTGCAGTCCAAACACAACAGTGAGCTTCGGCTCCATAATTGCAGAGAGCCAACTGTCAGCCTACCTTCAACTAGGAAATTGTGTGGAGTGTGAGAGGTAGTCCAAGAGCCACTTAGCCCAGAAATCGTGCAGAACCATACTGTGCTCAGAAATCATCAGTGTATGAACCAGAGAGTTGCACAATCCTCCCCAGGACTGTGTAATCTTTCCGGGAAGTGCATGGAAAGGTTCCCGAAAAGAAATAAGCTAAGTGGAAAGGAATCCCTAGGAAGTAGGGAATCTATTATTATCTTCCTGAGGGTGACATATTTCCATCTTTATAAGTTTCTGCTAAGTGTTATTGTTGTCCTTGATCTCAAGCATAAGCGTCATGAACTCCATTTTCTCAAATATATGTAATGGACACCTCTAGAGCTCACTTATGCATTCAATCATCAAGCTCTAGCTTCCTTAGGAGATCAAGGAGCCTTCGGAGCATTGTCATCACTTTTCGGGGTGAGTTTTTCTTTTATTGCCTCTTGCTACTTTTTCTGACGCTTTGGTTTGTTTAGCTAGTGAGAGTGTTGTTTCGCTCATTTTTTTAAATGACCACTGTCATTTTAACTTTTTTTAGCTTGTAGAAGTGTTGTTTCAAGTTATACAATGCCTTCCCCAAGTGTCACATGAGTTTTTACATTTTTGCAGCAATAGTCGTTGATGCAGCAACTCTCTTCGCATGCTTCATGTTCCTTCATTTTGATCCATTGCTACACTTTTTTTACATGCATACATCTACACTTAGTCAAATCTACACTCATCCTAACATCATCCATCATATCTTTCTGTTTTCACACTCCCCCTAGACTGATCTGGGCTCCCCTTGCCTATGCCCCACGTTCACTTGCATGCACTATGCAATCTAGCTACTCAAGGCCTCTGCCTTGGATTTTGGAATTGCGCAGAGGTTGTCCTCAGTTGGCTCCAACTGCACACTGCACAGTTCCAAGAGTCAGTCTCCAACTTGGTCACTGAGACTGCACAATGCGCACTCTCTCCTAGGCCATGTCCCAAATTCAATTGCACATTTTGTAGTTCCATTCAACAGGATTCCACACTAACTGTCAGGACTGCTCAGTTCCTCAGTCAGTCAATCACCGCTTATCAGTCAAAACTATACATTTCCTCTCAATAGATGCCCTGGTTTCTTCTTGATCATGTTGTAAAGTTATATTTGTAAGAGATAATGTTTGCTTGCAATGAGCGTCCTTTCTGTCCCATGGGTATTACACTCGTGAAGCACTTCTCTCCAACATTCATTGTACCGTGGCACCAAAGAGAGTTGCTTCAAAAGAAACCACTGAAAATAGTACCAGGGAAGCAGTTTAGCAAGTGCTATTTTAATTTCCCATATATGTAAAAGCCCAATTGTTTACAAAAAAAAAGAATCAACACTAACATGGCAGCGAAACCAGTAGCAGTGGCAGAAGGCAACAAGCTAATACGGGATCAGGGAAAGAGGAAATCGCTGACATAATAGAGGGAGGAAAAATTTGCAGAGCGAAAGTGCATTCAATCCTCATGCACACATCTTTGACAATAGAATCAAAAGGAAGCACAGGACACAAACAACATAGTAGAGGATGAGAAAAGAGCAGAGCTTGCAGGTAGCAGAACTGAGATTGTAGCAAGAAAAATGAGAATCATAGGAAGAATAGGAGTTGAGAAGCAGAAACACGAAGAAGAAAAATGGCAAGGTGCAATGACAAAGAAACAACACTAATACAGGTTGATGAGCTGGAACAACCAATAGCTGAAGAAGAGAGTGAACATATGCAAGTTCCCTCACCAAAGCTGAGCACAACAACCAAGTCTGGTTGGAGGTCGACAAGTACATGGAGAAGTTGGTGCGTGAGGCCACCAGTGATGAATTACAGTTGAGCACAGACAACATGCAGAAGTACATTAGCGGTCTAGCCACACTCAAGACAATGTTGCACATTCTTCAGGACGAGAGAGACAAAGGTTCCAAGACCACATGTCTATATGCCATAAAGGCGAGAGTCCGCTTTTAGCAAGACAACATCAATAATTTTGGAGACATCATAGCACAGTACCAATTTTGGCATCACCATGTGATTGAGTAGCACCTAGTGGAGGTTTCCGAGTTGGTCTTTTCCCAAACTCCGAAGTCACAGTGTTTTGTCTTGTTAGGCTATCTCTAGCCTATTTTGTCCCACATGGGTATATGTGGAAATTGTATTAATGTAAATATGTTGTAAGGGAAATTCCAAGTTTCATTAATGGAATGTGAAAAGTCACTATGTAATGTAAAGAGTCGTGAGGGTAGATGGAGAGTCACAAAGAGGAACATCAAAGGTCTACCCACCCTTTTCTATGAATATAACCTCATAACTCATAGAAAGGACTTTTGGGAGCCAATATTTTGGCTAGGCATTGCTTAGAGAAGGCTTGGAGAGTATTGTGACGATCCTTGTCTTCTCCACAGCATAGAGAGAGTACATCTCTTTGGAGGAGCAGGAAGTGTTGACTGTAATGTTACACTATTGGGGCTAGTGGTTGTCAATGGTGTATGTATGGATGGAACTTTCACTATATATATATATATATATATATATATAACTGAGCCAACAAGTTTTCATGCATATGTTGTTATTGTAGTTTGGCTATTCTGGTTACTTTAGCAATGTATGTTATTTCATTTACGAATTTGTGTATGAACTATTTTGTATATGATTTTATGAATCTTGTTCAAGATGTGTTGTTGTATTAACCCGTCACTTTCAATTGTGGACTATTTCGCTTCCAGCCTGTGATGTCATTTAGATTGTGTGTTCCTTTCAGGCTATGTACTATTATAGGCTTCTAAGAGACACACTTTACTTCCCCCTCAATGTGTTAGAACCCCCATACATCTCACTTGAGTCGCTGCAAGGTCACACACTTGCTTCCGACAAAGTTATCATACTTACCTCTACATGCGACTATAGTCAAGGCACTACTGTACTACACACTACTCGGACTCTTACTAAAAAATGTCTGAGGTCTAGTTGGGACTTCTTACCAGGGATATCCCCTAACATGTTGGCAGGTCCAGCACCATCAACTGGTAGCATAATTGTAGCATCAAACACAACATCAGCATGGAGGAGCGACACAGAGGTACACTTGGGAAGTGAGGCAATAGGTAGGAAAGGTAGCATTGAGTAGTGTGCAACAGAGGAACAAAACCAATGATTACCACTGAGAGAATTGGGGGAAGAAAGTATTGTTTCAAGTGTTGAAGAATGAGAGCAAAGAGTGTGTGAGCTGAGCAACTAGCCCAAGTGTTGCACTGGAGCAGTGTTACAGATGTCCTATAGAATAGAATGCAAGAGTGTAGAGAATAGGGAATTGCTGCATGAGGCCAAGAGAGATTGCAGAACAATGAATGATTGATAATAGCGGAGGATTGAGAGCATAAGTTGATTATGCAGTCAACCACTTTGGTAATTTTCTATATTTGTATGTGCCTATATTTTCAGTTTGAAAATTGTATGAAAAGTAGAACAGTGGAAAGAGTAGGTAGTGGTCTGCATTCATAAGAGGTTGGTGCCTCTCAGCAAGTAGGTGCTTGCTATCCTAAGGGAGTCGGTGCCTCTTGTGAGAGGTTTCTCACAAACATACTGATGTAATTGAGTAGGTGCTTGATTTACATCATAACAACAAACAGATTGGTGGTTTTTTCCTTTTGGGTTTCCACGTGAAAATACCAGTGTCAATATGTGTATGTTTCTCATGTGATTGATTATATATACATATGAATGTTTCATATTTATTCTCATTTTATTTATGTATGAATTCTCTCATAAGTATCATATAATAGAGGGAATAATTAAAAACAAATCCATTAAAGTCTTAAGAACCTCGCTATCACGGATTCACACCCCCCCTCCTCTCAGTAATTCCTTATTCCAACAATTGGTATCATATCCAAGTTCCTTTAGGAACAATCTAACCACTGGAAGGTAGATAAATAAGGAATTATGTCTAGGCAAGAGATTCAAGAAGCTTACTCAAGAAAAATACCAGTCTTTGATGGAATAAATTATGCCTTTTGGAAACTAAGGATGGAAGTGTACCTTATGTCCCTAGGAGTAGATGCTTAGACTTATGTACTAGTAGATTATAATGTCCCTAATGTTCCTCCCACTGATGCAGATGGTAAAAAGTTGTATGGAAATAATGGTAAAGCTAAGAATGCCATTATTTTTTGCCTTAGTTAATCAAAACTTGTAAAATTTATGCACTGTAAGTCTGCTAAGGAGGTGTGGGTGAAGCTCAATCAAAGTCATGAAGGAGATGAAAAAGTCAAGAAGGCCAAAATTCAAACCTTCACAATGAGGTTTGAAAGCTTAAAAATGATTTAAGATGAAACCATAGCAGAATACTTCCTCAAAGTTGATGAAGTAACTATTATGATTAGAGGACTTGGTGAAGAAGTCAAGGAAGATATGATTGTTCAAAAAGTTTTAAGATCTCTACCCATGGAATTTAATGCCAAAATCTGATTAGTGAAGAGATGTTTGATTTACATAATCTCAAGATGGATCAGTTGCTTGGTACTCTCACAACTTATGAGATGAGAGTAGGAAGATAAAAGTATAAACCTAAGGAAGCAACGTTCAAAGTGTCCAAGAAGGCAAAGGAGAACAAAGATCATTAATATTTATCTAGTTGTGTATCTGATCAGGAGTCGACTCAATTAGCCAGGTAACTGAAGCATGGCTCAGGAAAATATAAAGGGTATTTTCCCTTTAAATGTTTTGAATATGGAAGAGTTGGACATTTTTCTTCCAAATTCCCTTACAAGAAAAGGTTGAAAAGGAATATGATCAAAAATTTGGAAACAAGTTTCAAACCACCAAAAGAAGAAGTTATATAAGAAAAAGGGCTCTACTCTAAAGAGGATAGCTCAGCATTAGAGTCAGACAATGAAAATTATTTAGAGGCTGATTCAGATAAGTATTTACTTATGGAATTTGGAACAAACTCCAAGAACAAAAATATTATTGACTCTAAAAAGGAAGAGGAAGAAGGAGTGGTGAAACTTAAAGGGGAACTCATCAGTTCTCTTAATGAGTTAAAGAAAACAAAGAAAAAGAATAAGCAGCTAAGAGAATAGCTACATCGTGTTGAAGAAGATATGTACAACTATGAAGA
The DNA here is from genome assembly GCA_031772625.1 of Pinus tabuliformis. Lineage (NCBI taxonomy): Eukaryota > Viridiplantae > Streptophyta > Pinopsida > Pinales > Pinaceae > Pinus > Pinus tabuliformis. The sequence continues at coordinate 753,689,783 of CM062816.1, forward strand.
TGAGGAGTTTGTTTATCAAAAATAAAAACTTGAATAATCCATTAAAATCAAAGATAGTTTAGCTCTTATACTAGAAGAAAAACAAGGAAAATGTGAGAAACTAGAAGAAGATAATAAGAAATGAAAACACGAGTTGTTCAAGATAAAGAAGGAAATGATCTCAAAAACATGCAAAGATGAAATTTTGCCCTTGAAATTCAAACTAGAATAAGCTAAATGAAAGGAAGAGGTTCTTCAACATTTGATCCATGAATCGGAAGAGAATTGTCAGAGTCTTGAGGCAGAGGATGTCTCTCTAAGAACAAACCTTGAGAAAATAAAGATCTAAAAAGGAATAAATGAGAAATTTGCAAAAGGAACAAGAAAGCTAGATAAGATTCTAAAAAGTCAGAGATCTCCAGGAAAAAAATAGGCCTGGGTTACTCCAGACCTTAGGAATATTCTATGGTAAATATTAACTTTAGTTTTGAAAGATTTGAGGAACCTCATAGCAATGTGAAGATGCATCAATAAAGAATCAAAGGAGAGAAAAAGGGAGAAAACCAGAGAAGAGACCTTCACTGGAATAATAACTTCATCTACCCCAAGGAACCACACCAGCAGAGGATGAATCAATAAGCCAGACAACAGAGGTGCTTTCATGCACAAACGCATGGAACTTCCAACTTCTAGTACTCTCATTTATTCTATGGTCATTGTTATAAATGTCACATATTTGGGCATAAGGTTGTTGATTGTAAAAGGATCAAAGTTGAAAGAGATGAAAATTTCAGATACAATAAGTATCAAAATTTTAGATCTCAAAACTCTACACTCAAAAATCAAAATGCTTTCTCTCCCCTATTGAGTGATGTTGAATGTTTTAAATGTAATAATTTTGGGCATAATGCAAGTGAGTGCAGAAGCAAGATAGAGTATCCATCTAGGTCTCAAAACATTTAGGTTCCAGTTGTTTGAAAGGATAAGAAGAATTGGAAACAAAAATATGGAAAGAACATGGAATGTGGACTCTCTCTATCAGCAAAGAATCAAGAAAATAGATGGTATGTGGATAGTGGATTCTCCAAGAATATGAATGGGGATAAGAGTAATTTTTTTTGCTAAAATAAAAGGACAAAGGGAACAATGTCAGTTTTGGTAACAATGCTCCAACAAGTATTAAAGGTAAAGGCATGGTCAGTCTTGATCAAAAGACAAAATAAAAAAATGCGTTGTATGTGGAAGGTCTCAAACACAACTTGCTTAGTGTTATTCAAAAGTGTGGTAATGGCTATGATGTCACATTTCGATCCAAGGACTGTGAGATCCGCAATGTGAAGAATGGAAATATGGTGGGAAATGCGATCAGAACTCACAATAATTTATATGTGTTTGATGACTCGAGAGAAAATTGGTATTTAAGCAAGACGAATGAAGCACAATTGTGGCAGAGGAGGCTTGGCCATATGAATTTTGACAGTTCAATAAAAGTCATCAAGTTGGGAGTTGTGAAAGGATTACCAAGATTGTCAAGGCATGATGACGCAATCTACAAGTCATGTCAATTTGGCAAACAGACTAAGACTCATTTCAAGTCAAAAGAGTTTCCTCATCTAGACCACTGGAGCTAATTGACATAGATATTTGTGTCCCAACGAGAGAAAAAACCCCAAAAGGAGAAAGGTATTTCATGTTGCTCATAGATGATTTTACCAGGGCCACTTGGATCATGCTCTTAAAATAAAAGTCAGAAACATTGAAGCATTTTAAAAAATTTAAAGCACAAGTAGAAAATGAGAAAGACTTAAAGATAAAATTCTTAAGACCATATAGAGGAGGAGAATACACTTCAAGATAGTTTGAAGATTATGTGAAGAGAATGACATTAGGAGGCAATATTCAGTGGCTAGAACTCCACAACAAAATGGAGTAATGGAGAGAAAGAATGGAATAATATAGGAAATGGCTAGAGCTATGTTGGATGAAGGAGATGTATCTCACATCTTCTAGGAGAAGCGGCTCGAGAAAAAGTTTACCTATCAAACAGAACTCAACTCGGGCCTCATAGTGATTAAACCCACTATGATTTGTGGAAGGGAAGACCTCTATCAGTGAAACACACTAAGGTGTTTAGGAGAAAATGCCTTATCAAAAGGAATGATAAAAATCTCGTAAAATTTGATTCACGGGCTAATGAGGGAATATTACTTGTGTACTATTCTCGAAGAAAATGATACAAGTGTTACAACAAACAGATAAAGAGGGTTGAAGATTGCATTGATGTAGTAATAGATGAAACCGATTCACAAATGGACTCCTCCCAGGCAAGCGTGAATTATGGTGGAGAAGAAAATTCAGATATTAGACCCTCAGATAAAGAATAAATAGACTTAGATATTGAAGGTGAGGAAACAAGCCCAAATCTAAGGCCCAAAACACCTTCCAAGTACATACAAAAGGAACATCCTAAGAGTTAGATTCTTGGATATCAAAGACATGGTGTTTAGACCAGGAGGAAACTTGTTGGTAGTTAAAGTTGTGTAAATATTGCTTTGTTGTCTCATATTGAACCTAAAATTATAAGTCATGCAAGTGAGGACAAGTTCTGGGTGATATCTATGAATGAGGAACTTGACCAAATTGAAAAGAATAACATTTGGAGCTAGTTCCAAGACCTAAAGAGAAAAACGTAATTGGAACCAAATGGGTTTTCATAAACAAGCTAAATGATAATGGTTAAGTAATAAAAAATAAGGCTCATTGGTCTACAAAGGGTATGCCCAGATAGAAAAGGTGTACTTTGAGGGAACCTATGCACCAACAACAAGACTTGAATCTATCAAAATATTTCTTGCCTTTTCCAGTCACAAAATATCAAGGTATATCAGATGAATGTAAAGTTTGCATTTCTCAATGGAGATCTGGAAGAAGAAGTTTATATTGAACATCCAAAAGGATTCACGCTCATTGAAGATAAGGAGTTCGTGTGAAAACTAAAAAAGGTCATGTATTGACACAAACAGGCTCCGAGAGCTTAGTATGCAAGACTGGATCAATACCTTCTGCAACAGGGCTTTAAGAAAGGTATTGTAGACAATAATTTATACATAAAATCTGAAGGAGATCATCTATTGATTGTAGAAGTATAAGTGAATGACATAATATTTGGCAAGGACATGGAACAATTAGGACATCAATTAAAAAATAGTATGTAGATAGAGTTCAAAATTTCCATGATCAGAGAGTTATCTTTCTTCTTGGTACTGAAAATTTCTTAGTCTCAGAATTGAGTGTTTATCTCTCAATCCAAGTACCTATGAGAAACTCTAAAGAAGTTTGGGCTGGAATATTGCAAGCCAGTTAGCACACTTATGGTTATAGGCTACAAATTGTGCAAAGAAGATGAAAAATTGTTGGTATTGGTAAATCAGACTGAATACAAATCCATGATAGGAAGCTTATTTTATCTCACATCTTTGTGACTAGACATCATGCAAGAGATGGGCCTTGTGGCCAGATTTCAAGCTTTCCCTCGTGAAATTCATGTTATCGTTGTCAAAAGGACCTTTAAATATCTTCAAGAAACATCATATTATGGATTGTGGTATCCTAAGAGAAAAATAATTTAAGTTGAATGCCTACACTGATGCTAATTGGACAAGCATTATTGATGACAAGAAAATCACCTCAGGTGCAACATTCTTCCTGGGAAAATGCTTCGTGTCATGGGTCAGCAAGAAACAAGCCTCCATCTCTTTATCAATATCTGAAGCAGAGTATATTGTAGCTTCTACCTATTGCTCGCAAATCGTATGGATGAAGTAGCCCTTGAAGGACATTGGAAATTAAGGTAGAGTTTATTGATCCCATCCAATCATGTGTGATAATACTAGTGCCATCAACATCTCTAAGAATCTAGTCATGCATTCAAAGACCAAGCATATCCCTATCAAGTTCCATTTCTTAAGGGAACAGGTTGCAACCAATGTTGTTAGAATTGAATATGTGGCCACTAAATACCAACTTGCAGATATCTTTACTAATCCACTAGCAAGAGAACCCTTTGAATATCTCAGGCAGCAAATAAGTGTCATGATTCCTCCTCCCAAATGACTCAATTTTGGTGTGCGTTGGCAGCTACTTAGCATGAATAATCAATTTAAGAGTAGGCTACATTGATTTAGGGGGAGTTCTTGAAAGCATCCTCTTCCATTAATGCCAAAGGGGGGTAAGAATATTGTTGCATTGGAGAAGCCATCAAGAAGACCATGTCTAGTTTCAGGGGGAGCTTATGTTGTTGCCATCAATGCCAAAGTGGGTGATTATTATATAGTTAACATTGTATGGATGTCTAGTGATCACAACTGTGTTGACATTGATGTCAACTAGGCTAGATTCCTATGGTGTTTGATATTCTTGATATGTCAAGCTCAGGAGGAGTCTTATGGTTATTGCAGTCTATTATAGAAAATCATCATAGTAGCAAGCTTACTGAAGAAGCCATAAAAATATGACTACGGTGGTTGGGAGGCCCAGAATTTGGAGGAGATTCTACCTTAAGATATTATCTCAAATAATATTGGAATCAGGATAATTGGTTAGTGCTCTAAAATAGATTTCCGATGGTATGTGGAAGTTTAGAAATGGCTTCCTAGATCAAAATTTATTGATTGTCGAACTTAGGGTCTTGAAGTCCTCAAAAGGCCAAAATATCGGGGCACATGGAAATATATGGGGACCTCAGGAGGATAGAATATAGGAGGTCAGAGTCTCAAGAGTTTTGGAATGTAGGTCGTTGGAACCTCAAAGCATAGGGCCATCAGAACATCAGAGGACGAAGCAAGTGACACATCGGAACCTCGGAGCAGTCAGATATCGGAAGGTCGAGGCCATTGGAACCTTGAAACTTCTTGAAAAATGAATTTTTAGAAATTACGATACATGGGGCTATCGATATTGTTAAAGCATTGAGGGATGTAGAGTAGGATTAACAAAGGTTTTTGTCACAAAACCAAGGCTTTAAGGGAACCTTTCTCTCTCCTCTGGTAGGACACATGGTGGTATGTGATTGGCCTTGTGAAGTTGACATGGAAGATTATGTCAGCATGATGTGGACATATGGTGGACACGTGGCGGTTTGATTCGAGATTTTTAGTAATTTATTGGGTAAAATCAGGGTGACACGTGTCACCACAAAGGAGGCACTACATGGAGTAATGATGACAACATGACGTTATCTCGAATGTTGGAACATTGGAGGTCAGAATTTCATAACCTCTCATTTAATTCTTATAAAAATTCTCTGATTCGATAAAGGATCTCCAATGGTGATTTGCGTGTAGTCATGAAGAAACTGATAGAACCAAAGGCGCAAGGTAGAAGTTAGCACCTAAAGTGTCATGAAGATGCCACATGGGATATATTTCAAAGGCTAGAAATTTTGAAACTCCACCATATTTGAATTAATAGGAAGTCCTGATACAGGGAGCTCTGATCTAGTGGCGCTTGGTCGAGGAGACTAAAGGAACCAAGGGTGGAGAGTAGTCAACAAAGGAAGATTGGCCCCTGGTAGGATCTAAAAGCCTTAGCACCTAAACTCTAAGCCCCTGCTCACAACACCCAGTCATTTAAAAAAAAAAGGTTAAGCATGAAGAGGCTCAGACCCTCAGGACCCCACAATTTCATAACGTCTCTTTTAATAAAATTTATGACATGGGAAGCCCCAATATTGTTGTATAGAGGAGAAAGAAGTCGTCATTCACATCACATGGTCCTATTGTATGTCGAGAGAAAATGGGATAAAGACATCAGGGTTGTGAGATATCATAACTCTTTTTTAATATAAGTTACGATAAGTGTAGCTCCACTACAACACTAAGTGTATGTGGATGGATGAGTTGGTACCTAGAAACAAGTGCAAGAGAGTTGATCATAGAATTAATGGCGATTTCATAGATCATTATTTCAAGATAGAAAGGACCATGATTTCGTAGGGAAGAGTGTTGGGATTGCCTTAAACTGAGAAAGCTACCTTTGATCTTCATTTGCACGTCTCAGTGTATTAAATGACGAATAGAGAAGCCATCCTAAGATACTGTCAAGCTCAGAGAGCCATGAATAAGCATGGGAGCCCTGGTTGAAGTGTGTAGTATTGACTGAGAATTAATTCTAAGCATGAAGAACCACACAGAGTCGGTAAAGTGCTCAGGTTCATATATTCAGAGTTTAATGAGGTAGCAAAATTATAGCATTAGATGCAACAAAATCAAGGACAAGCTACACATAGGTACACTTGAGAAGTGACAAAATAGGTAGGAAAGGAAGCATTGAGTAGTTTGCAGCAAAGGAACAAAACCAATGATTTCCATTGAGAAAATTAGGGGAAGAGAGTATTGTTGTAAGTGTTGAAGAATAATAACAGAGATTGTGTGAGATAAGAAACTAGCCCAAGTGTTGAACTAGAGCAAAGTGTTGAACTAGAGCGAGCTGATTTTTGACTCTAGGGATGTATGAGATACAAAAACTATCAAAAGAGTCTTTAAGTCTCCATACCTCATCTATATATGCTTTCAGCCTTGGGTGCTTTGCTTGAAACGTTTTGTTCACTTGCTGAATGATGAGATCAACATCTCCAAACACCTTTATGCTTCTAATACCTCTATCTTTAGTTGCATTAAGGCCCAATATCAGAGCCTCATACTCTGCTATATTGTTGGTTACTTGGAAAGCCAACTTAAAAGACAAATGTGTGCTTTCTTGTTTTTAAGAAATCAGTACGACCCCTACTCCTGCAGTCTCCCTTGAACATGCTCCATCAAAGAACATCTCCCAAACCTGACTTCCTTGTTCTGCCTCAGCCTGGACTATTGCCTTCTTGAGCTATAATGAGGCCTTCTGGGATTCTTCAATTTGGAGAATGCATGCTCCAAAATCAGTGTCCACAACATAAATGGGATGATTAGAGGGATTATTCTCATCACTGATGATGTAGGCCAATTGTGCTTCTCTATACAATCTCCTGCTTTCTCCTCCAAAAACTGGGACAATGGCATAAGATAAATCATTTTTTAAGGTTCCACCCAGCCTCTTCATCCACCCTCTGGACAGCAGCATGCCAAACTTGGGGGGAACATCTGCTACCACAATGTCCATAATCATGCTCTTCATGGGCAGCTGAGTTAGGGTAATGGCTAGGTCTTTGATTAATCCTAGGCATTTTACCTTTCTTGAATCAAATGAGAATAAATCATGATATGGTCAAGTGATATCAAGGCCTAACTCTTCCATGACAACTTTGGGCATCAGATTGTGACTGGCCCTTGTGTCCAACATGCAATTGTGGAGGATTTTGTCATGAATGGTCAAGGAGACATAGAATGATGGGGAGCTATTATCAGGAGGTTCAGTCATTGGGCTAAGCACAACTACAGGCTTATCATCTTGCAAATTTACATAGTCATGAGAGGCTTGTGAGGCTTTTAGCTCAAGGGCATCAAGGATAGGTTTTCTAAAAACTTCACTCTTTGCAAGTTCTATCAGAGGCACAGATATTTTTAACTTTTGGACTTCTGATTCAAGGCTAAAAGGGGAAGGGGACTTGTTAGGACCTCTTACCTCTTGGGCTATTGCTTTGAGGGTGACTGGATCAGATGTTGTTCTTTTCTGTCTGATATTCTATTGCTCTGTTGGGACAGCAGCTCTTTGGGCAGGATTCTCTTTGACATTATTTGTTCTTGACCTCAGATTATATCTTTACTACTCATCAGTCTGCAAAACAGCCTCTCTGTCCCACTCTTGATTGGTTTGGTCCTGTAGCAATGATTCTTTGTAGGAAGCCAATGTCAAAAAGGCAGCACTACCTTTATCTTCCATGTAATGAATCTCATCCTCTTCTTCAAACTGCTCCTCCTCCATGACTACGTTCTAGAAAGGAGCCTTAACCCTTTGTTCTTCACCAACTTCTTTACCCCTCTGAATGATCTGCAATTGATCATTTGCTCTTCTGAATTAATTTTTATTTCTGGGGGCAAATGTGTTTGGAAGTCTTACCTTCCCAGAGCTCTGCTCAACCTTCAGCTTAGATACCTCAGCAGCCAATGACTCTATCATTTTAGTCATTTTGTGTAATTTAGGCTCTGAAGATGAAGCAGACGAAGAAGAAGCCTCACCTCTATGCCTCCTTCTATAAACATGACTTTTGAGCTTTTCTGCAACCATGATATTAGATTCCACCTCTAGGGCTGCATCTTGCATGTCAACTAGAGTGGCACACCTTCTTTCTCTTAAAAACAAGCAGAAATTAGAATCAAAAGCATTGGCATAGGTGAGTTTGGCAGAGGTGGGGGTAGGCCTTACTTCAGCTGGTATTTTACTATACATACGATTAAATCTTTTATTAAAATCAAGCAATGATTCCCCATTCTCCCTCTTGAGGCTTCCAAACTCAATATGGTAATACAACAGATCCTTTTTGTCTCCCCAGTGTTTCAAGAATACATCATCTAATGATTCAATGTCTGCTATGGACCTAGGGGCCAATTCTCTGAACCAATTTCTAGCCTCACCATCAAGGCTCTGGACAAACACTCTCATCCACACATCATCTTCATTGATATCTAGGTTATCAGCATAACAATAAAAAGACTCAAGGTGTTCTTCAGCTGTTACTCCCTCTTTAACAGTAAATTTAGGCATGTATTTCTGATACTCTCCTGGAGGCATGGAATTCAAAGGAACATGCAAGACCAGGGGTCCATACCTAGCAGTTATGATCCTTTCCATCTTCGTGGGTGCTTGTTGGCCTACCATGACTGGGGTAGGTGGAAGGATACTGGCAATTTGAGTGGTAGGGAGCAGTGAAATAGATGACAGAGACAAAGGAATGTGATGGAATATATGGGAGGCTTTCTTTGGACTGAGATCCAAAGGGGAACTGGATAAATAAGGAGCTTTTTGAATCTTTGAGGGTATTTGTTCACTAACAATGCTAGGCTCTATATCTTCAAACTGTACATTCTCAGCTATAACCTTCTCTTGCAGAGATACATAATATTTCTTAGGCTTACCTGATCCTGATGCTCCTTTCTGTGAGGTTTTCCTCTGCTTGGAAATCTTCTCAGGGTCAGGCACTGGGTCAGCTGGTGATTTCTAAGGATTCTTCCGAGTATGCCTCACAAACTGAGCCAGAACTGTAATGTGGAGTCACCACTAGATTGGTCCTCTAGTAGAGTCGCCAGATAGATGATTACAACCAGAAATGTGTCCAGACTTTGTCTATCATCAAAGTTGGAGCTATGTTGTTCTCCCAGGGAAGTTGAGCTTCAATCTCCTCTCCCTGGCAACGGTGCCAATTATGTTATCACCCCAAGAAACTCTCCTAGGTTGTAGCTCAGAGATGCCTGGGAACATATAAATTCAACTTATTGTTGCAAATGGATGAATGGAAGGAATGATGCTTGTCCAAGCCAAATAACCACTTCTACTTTGCTTGACTCCAGACATGCATGAACACCCCCATACTACAAGGCTTTAGACCACCAACTACTCACAGTTTTAAGATAGGGTGAAAATGGAGAATACTGACCACACCAGCAGATGCACAAGACCATGTGATGGCCGGCTGCAACCAGTAAAGAAGTCTGAAAATCTAATCTACTAATGCACAGACATGATGACATCTCTCTGGAACCAGATGAAGAGAAACCTGAACAACTTATTCAATGACAAATACAATATTTTAACACAGAGGTAGGATGACAGCTACTCTAATGCTAAACATCAAGAGTTTAGAAATACAGCATATCAGGCACAAATTAGAAGAGAAGAGAAATGGAAAGTGAGCAATTAACAGCAAAAGAAGCAGCCTTGTATTAGTTGAAAATGAAGGCGAGATGCTGCAAGCGTCAAAATAGTTACAATCTCCAGAAGTTGAACCTTACATCAAAACATCAACCATCAACCTTGATTACATCTTGTTTGTGGGTATATATAGAGTTTCATTACAAAGGCACTTGGCCATTCGAGGTATGGAGGGGTCGTAATTGACCACCAACCGCATTTAGTTGCTTGATGGAGCTTCTGAGTGCATTTGCTTGCTTTAGTAGATGAATCTGATCTTTTCCTGTGCTCTGCAGTCCTCTTGGGCAGCTGGAGTGCTTTGTATAAATGAGGCCCCATAACTGTTAAATGCAGCTACCTATTTGTGCCTCATCCTTTCCCTCCTCGGCCATACTGTCTGTTAAATATAGTGGTTGAGGAACAACTACAAATGGTATTGGAGATTGGTCACCTTCGTCCTCCGGGTGCACAGAACAGTCAAAGGACGTGGACTGTGTAGTGGGTGGACGAGTCGGATGAAGGAGCAATGTTGACCGTCGAATCGGGCGGATAGATGACGGAGATGGCTTGGCAGGGTCTATCGGAAGAAGCGGAAGAGGAATAATCGTGGGTCGTTGGATCTCAGGCAGACAAATCCAACAGTGGGCGGGTGGAGAAAGTGCGTGGATGTTATTGGGCGGGAATGTGGGACCGAGCGGTAAGTGGTATTGCTCGCACCGGCTTAGGATGTTGGGCGGTAAAAGCATAATGGTGTGTGATTCCACTCAGAGTGTTATGTGTGGCGGCGGAGGAGAGAGGAAACCACTCTCCATCGCGCATTATCATTCCGACACTTTGTGGAAGAGGGGAGAGCGAACGTCGTCCGATCGTGGCGGAGATGATCGGATGGTGGGGTTTAATCGTGCAGGTTTTCCATCGGGCATGACGGGGGCCATTGGATTGGGGTGCGGCAATCGACGACCATAATTAAAGGCGACGATGGATTATAGAAGTGCGAGGTCAAGTGGATACGGTTTTATGGGGTTTTAATCTTTACGCTCGGGACTTGAGGAAACAGAGGTTTATGTTGGGTTTTAAAGAAAACTGGAGGCAACGGGGGTAAAAAAGGATAAGTGGAGTAAAGGAGAAGAAGGAAGGTGACTGTTGTGAGCTTTCTCTTAAGCACCACCACTGCAGCCGAACTTATCTCCAGCCTTCAAAACCTTAGTTATGTAGCAGGGCTAACACTCCCTCTACCCACTTGGCTCGAAATTCCCCCCTACTGGAGGTCTCTGCTTGAGTAGATGTCTCCACTCAGTCTCCTCTCTGCTTCTCCAATTTTGGCTGCTCCACAACTTGTTGAGGTTGCTTCTAAGGCTACATGTTGTGAGGTAATTCATGCTCCCTCTCAACTACCAAATCGGTAGTATCTTCCTTGCTCCTTAAGGCTTTTCATGTAATAGCTAAATCTGATCTACTCATATTGTTGTTTCTTTCGCACTACTTCTACAACCACTACAATAATGAGTTTTATCTTCCCAGATCCTGAAGTACTAGCTTCCATAGGGATGCTCCCTCTGAGCTATACTCCCTCTGAGTCTCAATCTCCCTATAGGAAATCTCTCTGCTCCTAATTATACCAATATCAATGATCACAACTCCTTTTTGTGTCACTAAATATTGGCTCATTGATCTGCCCACTAGCAACCTTCTAGCTCCATTTAGAAGTCCGCACATAGCCTCTTCTGGATCTGCTATGAACTAGAGCTCCATCAATATGCAAGGACAACTTCGAATTCTTCTCTTCTATTGTGCTTTCAGCTCTGATACCATGTAGAGATTTCTACAAATATAGCTCTAATACCATGTAGATTTTTCTACAAATCTAGCTCCAATACCATGTAGAAATTTCTACAAATCTAGCTCTAATACCATGTAGAAATCTCTACAAATATAGCTCCGATACCATGTATAAATTCCTTGTACATTCAAACTATAGATTGTAATATGCCAAAAAAATTGACTTGAATCTACTCTACTCATCAGTGGAAACAATAAATGATCGATGAAATCACGAAGCTTATAAGAGAAAGAATTCAACCACACACAACACAATGATTTTCTAGGGAAATCCACATTTAAAAACCCCAAGTATCTGTATATTGCATCAGTCAAAGAATCTGAATGAATACAACATTCTCTGATCAAACTTGACCTCAACCTGCACAAATATTTTCTATCCTCTACCCGACTGACTGCCTTTGGCCAATACTTAGCCAAATTTCCAAGCCTTAAAGCTCCTAATTCCTTGCACTCACAAGATCGTGCTCACCAAAACAATGATTCAACTTGTGCCTTTATTCCTCCTTTTAAAGGCAATTCAAATGGTTAAAATTAGTGATTTTTCTAATTAAGGAATGATTTGTTTTAGGAATTCCTCTAATTGCATGCATCATCTATTTAATTTAGATGATTTTAGCACTGATAATACATTGTCCCCGAACTCCAATATCAACTGGGTGTCTTTCTCTAATTTGACATTCATGAGTTAATTATAAGTGAATCTTTAGTTTACTGGTTGATCACTGTAGGTAGCACCACGCTAAACTTTAGGCAACACCCCACTGTTCGATGACCATCACCCCATGTAGAAAATCATGTAGATTCACAAGCTCATGCAACATACTAAAGCACAAGACAAGAATCTACATCTACTTTCAACTAGTCGAAGCCAGTATATCAATGAAAACAATATGAGCAAGAAGGAGATAAATCAATGGCACATAACACAATATGTATTTGGGGAAATCCATGGCTCAAAACCTCGCTATCTGTATTTCATATATCAGAAATATGAGTGAAGATACAAAGCTTCTCACTAGAACAATTCCGCACAAGTATGCTCAGCTCTCTCAACTCACAAGCTAGATCTTGGCCAACACTTAGCCAATTCTGTAGATCTCCAAGCTCCTAATCTCTTTCATAATTCTAGGATGAATAACCCGTATTCAAAGGGAATTCATGCTTCCAAAACTTTGCAATCCAAACATAAGATCAATCTTTGATCCATGCATGATATTTACACTCCAGTAAATAATACCATTGATAATACAATGTCCCTGCACTCTAGTCTCAACTGGGTCTTTCTTTGAATTGACATGCATGAGTTTCTCATGAGGGAATCTTCAGTTAATTGGAGTAGCACTAGTGGATGCATTAGTGCACCAACTGACTGTTAGTCCTCTATTAAATATTTTGGAACTAATTTAACTGAATATAACTCAGTAAACTTAGTGATCTAATTTCCAACTCAATTTAAACTCATATTGGACCCCTAAAACTTAGGGAGAACATATACATGACTGCAGAAATACTTCCAACTCGAAATTCCTAAGCTAATTAAGTTAATTAAACTTAATTAACTATTTACAAGTTTCTATGAGAATAAAATCCAATTTTAATTCTCAGTTTAATTCAAGGACAAATTAAACTGGAATTTCTTGTTGCCATTTCTAAACACTCCCTCTCAACAAGAAAGGGATTATCAGCTACCCCGATCATGTCTCTATGAAACTCGAATTTACATCTTAACAATGCCTTTTTCAAAATGTTAGCATCTTGCTCATCCGTGGGAATGTACTCTAACAACATGATTCACCTCAATACACAATCTTTGAGATGAAGATATTATATATCAATATGCTTGGGCTGATCATGAAAAATTGGATTTTCATAGAGTTTTATACAACTCTGATTATCGCAGTAAATCACAGTTGGATCCATCTACTGACCAAACAAACCAACCATGGTCTTCCTCATCTAGATGACCTCACATGTTTTCTAACTTGCAGCCATGTACTCTGCCTCTACCGAACTGAGTGCAACCGATATCTATTTCCTATTGTACCAAGAAACTGTCACTGAACCAATACTGAAAATCCCTCCTAATGTGCTCTTCCTGTCAAATGGACTCCCTGCCCAATCTGCATCGATGAAGCCTTGAAGCTTCACTCAATCTATTTGTTTGTACCATAACCCATACTGAGAAGTGCCCCTGAGGTATCTCAACACATGCTTTGTCGTCTTCCAATATAGCTTGGTAGGCCTAACCATCGCTTGACTAAGCTGGTTAACTGCATAGCACATATCCAGTCGTGTGTTTACCAAGTACATGAGTGAACCCACAAGTTGCATGTAACCAGTAGCTTCCACTAATTCCCCTGAAGTAGCATCCTCCTTCCTCCAGTTACCTCCTAGAGGAGTCTCCATGGGTTTTCTTCTCTCCATGCGGAATCTTTTGAGTATCTCATTGGCATACTTTCCCTTAGACACAAACAACTCCCCATATCCCTGCCATACCTCCATGCCAAGAAAGTAATGCATGAGCCCCATGTCCTTCATCTCAAACTCTCTTGCAAGGTCCTCCTTGCAAGACTTGATCAGATAATCATAACCTGTCAGTATGATATCATCCACATAAAGTATAATGATCAACAACTTACCTTCCACCACAATGTGGTACAGGTTCGCATCTACTTCACTCTTCGTGAAGCCCAACCTGGTGAAGTAGCTATCTATCCTAGTGTACCAAGCACGAGGTGCTTTCTTCAAACCATACAACGCTCTCTTGAGCTGACACACACACAACTCATGGTCAAATGTCTCAAACCTTCAGGCTGCTCTATGTACACCTATTCCTCAATGTCATTAAGGAAGGTTGTCTTCCAACCCATCTATGTTGATAGTGCCAATATAGATCTAATCGACGAGTACCTTGCAACAGGAGAAAAGGTCTCATCATAGTCAATCCCCCCTACCTGTGAAAATCCAAGAGACACAAATCTAGCCTTATGCTTCTCCACACTACCATATGCAGCTTTATTTACCTTGTAAAGCCAATGGGAGCTCACCACTAACTTGTCCGCCGGTCTCGGGACCACATCCCAAACACAGTTACAAACTATGGAGTCATACTCCTCCACCATGGCATCAACCCAAAACAGATGTTGCACTGCTTCCTTAAAGGAATATGGCTCTGTCACAACACTTTCGCCCATAAGAGTCATGTATGTATTGTACCTCTCAAGTGACCTCCTCTGCCTATGCTGAGAAGTGGGTGCTGCCACATTCTCCCGTGCATCATCCAACAATCTGTCAGCCTCTCTGGTGCACTTTCTTCCCTCTTTGGAATACTCTGCCTGAGTGGATGTCTCCACTCCCAGATCCTCTACATGTGGTTGCTCCACATCAATCTTAGGCTCCTCAACCTTAGGATCTAAAATCTCCTTATTCGTATGTAGCTCAAGCTCCCTCTCAAGAGAAACATGCATGGCCTTCTCCTCATTGAATCTGACATCCCTGCGAACCACTGTCGTCCTGTTAGTTAGAAAGTACACTTGATAGTTATGAGGTGTATCAGTGTACACCACAAATATCGCCAACTCTATCTTTGGCTCAATATTCTTCCGTGCATCTTTGGTCACATGGAAATATATCAATGACCCAAAAATCCTGAAGTGACCAACATCTGGCATCTTATTGGAATAAACCTCCTTTGGTGTCTATGGTTCTGAACATAAACCGTAGTATTGCATGCCTCAGCCCACAATTGTAGTGGTAGGCCCTGATCATGCAACATCGCCCTCACTTCCCCTACTATGCTTATATTATTCCTCTTGGCCACCCCATTTTGTTGAGGGTTATGGGGTGTCGTAAACTCCCATTTAATCTCGTCCACAGCACATAAGTTCTTAAACTCATTTGAGACATACTCACCATTGTTATCACTATGTAGAGCTTTAACTTTCTTGCCTGACTCTTTTTCCACCAATGCTTTAAACTCACAAAACTTTGTGAAATTTTGATCCTTTTTTTGCATGAAAAATATCCAACATTTATGAGAATAGTCATCAACAAATATAACATAATACTTGTGTTTAGTCATGGATGCTGTCGAGAATCATCCACACACATCTAAATGGATTGTCCCTATCGTGAAAGGAAAACTTGGTGTATTTTCCAAAAGTACACCCCTTGCATGTATCAACTTGCTCAAGTGTACCTTTGGGAAGATCAGTAGAGATCTGCTGCAATATCTTTAAAGCCCCATGATGCAAGCGGCCCAACCACCTGTGCCACAACTCACCAATGTCTTAGCTATGCACCCTTTCTACTTTTGTGCTCAAAGCAACACACTCCTCTACCTCCATCTTATAGAGATTCTTCACCCGAATCCCTATCTTCTTTACTTGACCCATGGCTATGTGTTAAAGGAACACATTTCCTTTCAAGAAGATCACATCATAGCCTCTATCCTCAAGCATGGAAATGGATACCAATTTCTTCTTCATCCTAGGCACATACATAACATTCTTCAAGGTGAGTGGAGCCCCTTGCTCCCTCTTAAAAGTAATCTTGTCCAATCCATTAATGTTATACTTCCCATCGTCACCCATCTTGATATGCATCTGGAGATTTCTCCTCCAGGTCACTAAATAACTCTTTGTCGCTAATCATGTGGAATGAAGCTCCACTGTCTAAGTACCATAGACTTCCCATCATTGATGACACCATGCATGCAATGAGGGAAATGTCCAATTTGAATTGAGAGGCCAAAGCCTCACCCGCTGCTCCTCCTGAGGACTTCTACTTAGACTTCTTGAGTGGAAAATTTGTAGAAAAATGACCTAGCTCATGAAAATGAAAGAACTTAACTTTCGTCATGTTTTTCTTCTTACCTCCATAAGAAGACTCCAATTTGGAATGGGAAGCTTTCCCTTTCCCCTTCTTCGCCTTAATCGCTAAGGCATAGTTCTCTTCATCATCAATCTTTGATGAAGAGCCATACCTAGTGTTCCTTCTGATCTCCTCCTGCATCAAATACGACCATTGAGAGAGTCCTGATAATTATGCCAACTCTTTGGGAGTCCTAGAAGAGCAAGACTCGCCATATCATCCTCAACAACTATGATTCCAACACTTCCAAGTTCATCACAACATTGAGTGAACTTGGTCAAGTATTTTGGAATAGTCTCACCTTTCTCCATTTTGATTTTTCAAAGTTTTTCCTTCAGTGCCAATTTCCTTTGGTCACTGTTGTTGTAATATAAGTTCTTCAATGCTTTTCACATATCATATGGAGTTTCCTTTCCATGGAGACTCGAGACAATGTGGTCGCCACACTTCTTCCATTCAGCCAAATTATGTTCATCCGATGTTGCTGACTTAGGAA
Source organism: Pinus tabuliformis (assembly GCA_031772625.1). NCBI lineage: Eukaryota > Viridiplantae > Streptophyta > Pinopsida > Pinales > Pinaceae > Pinus > Pinus tabuliformis. Next base: position 753,706,809 of record CM062816.1, read on the forward strand.
TTTATTAATCAACGAATTCCTTCAAGCCATTATCCTCTAGAACAACCTCCATTCTGTCCCTCTAGGCTATAAAATTCGAGTTGCCTTCCAAGGCATACTCGAGCTGCAAAACCGTAGAACGCCATCTGCTGATCCTAAATTATGTATTGCAAATTCGAATTTCACCTGTAATCCAAAACTCAAAACTTTGAAATATCCTCTAGTATATTGTTCTCAACTCCGATACCATGTAGAGAATCATGTAGATTCACAAGCTCATGCAATGTACTAAAGCACATGGAAATAATATACTTCTACTTTCAACCAACGGAAGCCAATAGATCTATGAAAACAATTTGAACAAGAAGAAGATAAATCAATGGCACATAACACAAGATGTATTTGGGGAAAGCCACAGCTCAAAACCACGCTATTTGTATTGCATATATCATAAATATGAGTGAAGATACAAAGCTTGTTCTCACTAGAACGATTCTGCACAAGTATTCTCAACTCTCTCAGCTCACAAGATAGCTCTTGGCCAAGACTTAGCCAATTTTGCAGCTCTCCAAGCTCCTTATCTCTTTCGTAATTCCTAGGATGAATAGCCCGTATTTAAAGGGAATTCATGCTTCCAAAACTGCACAATCCAAACATAGGATCAATCTTTGATGCGTCCATGATATTTTACACTCCAGTAAATAATGCCACTGATAGTACACTATCCCTGCACTCTAGTCTCAACTGGGTCTTTCTCTGAACTGACATGCATGCGTTTCTCATGATGGAATCTTCAGTTATCTGGAGTAGCACTAGTGGATGCATTAGTGCACCAACTGACTGTGTGTCCTCTATTAGTTCCACAAATAGTTTGGAACTAATTTAACTGAACATAACTCAGTAAACTAAGTGATCTAGTTTCCAACTCAATTTAAATTCATATGGGACCCCTAAAACTTAGGGAGAACATATACATTACTACAGAAAGACTTCCAACTTGAAATTCCTAAGCCAATTAAGTTAATTAAACTTAATTAACTATTTACAAGTTGCTATGAGAATAGAATTCGATTTTAATTCTCTGTTTAATTCAAGGACAATTTAAACTGGAATTTCTTGTTGTCATTTCTCAACACCCCACTATTGCAAGTTACATCCCACTACTGCAAGTTACACCCAACTTCTTCAAGTTACACCCCACTATTGGACCTCCCACTAATTCCTCCATCCGGTGGAACTAGTTTAACTCACTTTAACTCAATTAGAATGAATTAAATAATTACAACTCAAAATAAACACAACTAGTGCTCCTAATTGTAGGATACACTCTACATGACTCTAGTTAGACCCTCAACTCGAATTAACTAAGCTAACTAATTCAAATTAACTTAGTAAACTATTACAAGTTGTCATGATAAGTGGAATTACAATTTAATTCCCAATTTAATTCAAGGACAAATTAAATTAGGATTTTTCTTGATGTTATTTTCAACATTTCTTGTTGCAATTTTTAACAAGTAGCTTATCTTTGAGAAGAGATGTGGTGACTAAATGCTTCTGAAATGTGTTACAATGAGGTTCAAAATCCTATGTATTATTGAGAAACAATGGAAAACCCTAAACATCCAAAAACCTAACCCTAGGAGATGAAGCACCAAAATTGTGGGCCTCGTTGGGGTAATTGGTACATCAACTTCTCGAGGCCATAAATTTGGCATACAATATTCATTTGAAACACACGATACCTCGTTAGAAATATCTATTCGAGGAATTTCAGGACCCAAAAAACATCCAAAAATAGTAAACTGTGTTATAATTAAGGAAGCTGAAAAACTAAAAGAAACAATGGTGCGAGTCCAAGTGGAATAGGCGAGTGGCCACTGTATCCACCTAGATCACTTGTCAATCCCATTATCCCAGAGGAGGGAGGATCACATCATGACCCATAGAAAGAGTAGTCTAAATGTGGAAAACCTGCAAAAAAGACTATGATAAGAGAATAGATCCACCTTATCCCTGATGAATAGCCTAGTTTGGGTTTCATTTTCTTTTATATTGTGTTTCTCTAGGATGAGGAATAATTACAAGTTGTAGTAGAAAATATTCACCCTATGTTTGATAAATAGCCTAGTTTAAGTTTCCTTTATTTTTATATTATGTTTCCTTGGGATGCGAAATAGTTATAAGCCTCTAATTGACTATTAAGAAATGTTTTGTGGGTTTAGCCTGTTTAAACACTTTAAATCTCCTCATGGTATTTTGACACTTAGAGTAAAGAGTGATTAGTTTCCCACATAAACCCAATACTCCAATATTTATAGTCTATAATATAAATACACGCATATATATAATTAAAAAAAATATATTATAATATTATTTTTTATTCATAAATTATTTTTTATACTAAAAATAAACAAAAATATTATTTTTATTTTATTTTTTTCATAAATTTGACTATATCTATAGAACAATACACCTACCTCTTGTACCCATGTTTTACTATCAAAGTTAAGAAATGTGACTTTCAAACACCTAATAATTGAAATAATAGGGATAAACCATACTTAAAGCATTTGTTAAAATTCAACATAGATCTTTCTTAAATCTAGATCTACCAAAATGTTAAGGGGATCAAGTACAGAGTTAAGAATGATCTAACCAAGTACTTTTGCATTCCATAATGAATTCCATAGATTTTAAATAGGTTTCATCATAACAAATACCATCACCAATGCAATACCATGGACTTGTAAACCACATTAATTTTATAGTTTAATTTAACTTTATAATTTTATAGTTAAAATTATAATTATTAATTTATTTTTTTATTTTTATAATTTTAATTATCAGGATATTTGGACTTCTTATTATTTTATTTTATTTTTGAGAAAGTCAAAATTTTTATGTTGATACTTGAGAGTGACTCTCAAGCCAATAACAATATGGGAGTAGTTCACATTATATCTTTAAATGTATTATTTTTGTATTTATTAACATATTCAATGATTTATTTTATATATATTTATATGTGTGTGTGTGTGTGTGCCTTGAATAGTGATGAGGGGAGGGATTCCTTTTGCTTGTCTACCCTCCATCCCTTTGCACCACAACCCACATCATTGCTCATTGATAAGGAGAAGGGGCTTGGCACATGGCCTTATACAACAAAGTTAAAATGAAGAGGGTTGCGAAACCCTCCTCAATTATTTGTAATAATGTATGTTAATGGAATGTAGTGGAAGCTCGTTCTAAATTCAAGTGATGTTATATGTGGGAAATAATGAAATATGCAAGTCACCTGCATGATGGCCCTAGAGAACTTAGGCCATGGATAACGGATAATGCATTAATAATGGAATGACAGATGAGAGATAGGATCTACAATCAACCACTTGGAGGGTGAACCAATAGATAATAGAGTATAATTTTCATGAAATTTGGCGGGTTCCCATCTATTAACGGACCTTGGGAGAGATATACAAGCACAAACTAAGAATTTCTAATTTGCATAACCATTTCCCAAGGGAAATCATGAGACGAGGTCTTGGAATTGGGAGTAGGCCAGGGCATAGAGCCAAAGTAATCCACCAATCAAAGGTCAACATTATATTATCAAGGATGCTTCTGTGGTTTAGAAGGAAATGTCAAGTGGTGATTATGGATATTTGGAGCATAATGGTTAAATGTTTGGGGTCCTCCTATGGTGGTAAGAAAAAGTGTGGCCATGATGGACATGTCGATTTTCCTTGTCCTCCTATCCATCTCAACTCACCATAGTAGAGTGGAAGGTTAAGGAAATGATGCACATGTTTCATATACAACTCTCAAATAGGGAAAATTGTTGTTGGAAGATGTGGATGCATAGGTGGCAGTGAAGTGCAATACCTTATCAAAAGAGAAAATCATGGAGGAAGTCAAGCGGTGGAAATTTATCTCAATCCATTCTACGACATAGGATAATAAATTTTACAAAATAGATGACTAAGGTCGTAGTATCCCATGCATCAGGGAAAACACAAAGCATCAAGGAGGACATCATGAACACTCTTAATACTTTTGAGTACAAATTTAAGGTAATGTGTAGAGGATTTTGTTAAATCAATCACTCAATAGCACTAATCACCAATTAGGACATAGGACAACACCATGAAGATATAGTTGGAGGCACCCTTGTGAATCCCATTATCTTGGAGGAGGAAGGATCACGTCATGACCCATAGAAAGAGTGGTATGAATATGGAAAACTTGCTAAAAAGACTATGCTAATAGAATAGATCCACCCTATTCCTGATGAATAGCCTAGTTTGGGTTTCATTTCATTTTATATTGTGTTTCTCTAGGATGAGAAATAATTACAAGTTGTAATAGAAAAGATTCACCTTATGTCCGATAAATAACCTAGTTTAAGCTTCCTTTACTTTTATATTATGTTGCCCTAGGATGCAAAATAGTTATAAGCCTCTAATTGACTATTAAGAAATGTTTTGTGAGTATAGCCTTTTTAAACACTTTAAACCTCCTCGTGATATTTTGACACTTAGAGTAAAGAGTGATTAGTTTCCATATAAGAGTCACCTGATACTCCAATATTTATAATCTATAATATAAATACACACATATATAATTTAAAAAAAATATTATACTATTAGTTTTTATTGATAAATGATTTTTTATAATAAAAATAAATAAATATATAATTTTTATTTTAATTTTTCATAATTTTGACTATATTTATAGACAATCCACCTACCTCTCGTACCCATCTTTTACTATCTCAAATTTAAGAAATGCCACTTTTCAAATACCTAATAATTGAAATAATAGGGATAAACCATACTTGAAGCATTTGTTAAAATTCAACGTAGATCCATCTTAAATCTAGATCTAACAAAGTGTTAAGGGAATCAAGGCCGGAGTGAAGATTGATCTAACCAAGTACTTTTGCATTCCATGATGAATTCGGTGAAGCTTTTAAATAGGTTTAGTCATAACAAATACCATCACCAATGCAATGACATGGACTTGTAAACCACACTAATTTTATAGTTTAATTTAACTTTATAATTTTATAGTTAAAATTATAATTATTAATTTATGTTTTATTTTTATAATTTTAATTATCCATATATTTACACTTCTTGTTATTTTATTTTCTTTTTGAGCAAGTCAAAACATTTATATTGATACTTGAGAGTATTAGTGGGCCAATAACCATATAAGAATAGTTGCCAGTATGGATGAGATGTTGTTGGAAGAGATGTTGTAAGGCTATGCTATGTTATGTTTTGTAAATATTTTGAGTTGGTCAAATTACATAACAATATAAATAAAAATAAAAATAAAATATAATTAAAAAATAGATAAAATATTGTTAAAAATATAAATATAATTATCTATTAAATATTTTGACCACAGTCAAATTACATAAAAATAAAAATTATATTATATTATATCAATAGTTATAATTATTAATAATTAAACAAGCCTAGATCAATCTTAACTCCACATCTACCAAGCACCGAGATTGATCAAATCTCTTGAGGTGCAAATCTCTTTTAGAGTGAAAAGAGATTTTATCCCCATCAACTCTTGGTAGATCTGGAGTTAAGATGGATCTAGGTTGGTTTAATCTATCAAGCTTAAGTGTTTAGAAGATTTTTTTAAGGTGTTGAATATATTTATGATTTAAAAGTGCATTTTAAACAACAAGAACCCACAATATTGTTAGAAATTATATTGTCAGGTATGTGAGGGAAAGATAAGATTTCTAATTTTATGAAAAAATTATATTATAAAAAATTATATAATGTTTTATTGAATAAATTATTTATGAAAATTATATATATATATATATATATATAGTTTTCAATTAGTAATGAGAACATTGATTAATATGGATTGACTCATCATCCTTATTCAAGGAAATTCACATTCCTTGAAATAGTTTGTTGGTAGTCTATTATAGTTTCATTCCTCATATTTCCCTAATCAAAACTCATTTTAAATTTTATCTAAAACCAATTATATTAACATTTTCATATACATAAATTATATTTACTTTAAATAAAATATTATACTATGTTAATCATCATAAATTTATTTACATGATTAACATTTAAATTCTTAATTATTATTTATTTATCACACATGATTTTATAAACACAATGAACTCTACAAGTATCAAATTATTCAAAATAATGTTAATTGATATTTCATCAATAAAGATAACTTAAACCCTGGATGGGGTGATTAAGTTCATCACCCCTTGGTTTCCATTGCCCCCCTGTGACAAATAGGCAAGGGGCGCGACAACACACCCCCTGCATATGTAAAAAACATGTAAGTGATGATAACACTTTGAGCCATGGGCCATATGAACAGCCATTGACAAAATGAGGGGACTGTACGCATGTGAGGAGAACGACATTAATGTTATACATGCATGTAATAATTCATAGGAGGGATGTCGATAGCCAAAGAACATTGGAGACCATTTGGTTTGAAGGTCAAATTGAGGTTGACAAGGCGGATTTGCAGAGAAGAGGGACAGGCAAAACCTAGGAAATTTGTAGAGTGTGGCGACACTCCTCACCTGAGACCGTTGTGTCAAGGAAGAATGGTGTCTATAGGTGGCGGGAGGTTTTAAGTTTGGCATTTCCTCCTCCTAGTGAGCACATGAATTACCTAAAACATTAATAAACTAGTCTTTAGTCGAGGGAGTGAGACACCAAATGGAAATTTACTTGGAGGTTCAGACAAGTGCAACAGAGGCTCCTTTCATCTCAACTAGGTAACTACTATTTTGGAATTGGGCCTTTTTTGTTGTGTTTGTTTGTTATTCGTTCTTTCTCCAATCCTTTGAGGGGACCACCTCCCTCCTCGATTGTTTGCTGAAGTAAGTTGGGAATTTCCATTTAGCTTTTTTCCTTTATTAAGTTGGAAGTGGAGCAAGGAGAGGGACCTGAAGGGAAGTTTGCATATAATCACTTTGGTGGGTAATAGTTGTTGTGGGATTATGCTTAGTTATATCTATTATGTAGTTTCTTGGTTGTGTGTTGTTCTTAGCTATTAGTGTGGTTGGTCTAGTGTTATTATCCTTACCAAGCATTGGTGGAGTTGAGTGTGGTTTGGAAATATGTGGGGCGGAAAACGATACCTAACAATGTGGGATGTTCTTACCTTGACTGATATAACAATTATCATCCTTGGGTGTGGGTTGGGAGGAGACTATGGCCCTATCCTCTTGAAGTAGTGTGGGTTGGGTGGAAATTATGTCATTGTTTGCTAGGTCGAGGCTTGAAGCCAGATTAGTGTAGTTAGTGGTTGAACAAAATGATGGATAATTAGTGTTTGGAAGCTGGTAGAGATAGGAGTTTGGAAGAGGCATCGACCGATGCTGGTCTTCCTGGACAAAATACCACTTTGGCCAGCTTACATACCACACATCATGCGGTCTCTATCCACTTATAGGTGAGGTAGATTAGGGGGAGAGAAGATGTTGTAACATAGGATAGCTCTTGCTTTCTAGTCCAAGTCCTTTCCATGGTATCCACAATGCCGAGATAGAGAGGTTGAGTGAGGATATGGGCGACCTATTATGAAGAGAGAGCCCATAGAGGAAACACCCATTTACATAACAGAGTGGATGGCTTTGTAGCTAGATACAGGGAGTTGATTCATGTGCAAGTGTAGGAAGAATTGAATAGGTCTAAAGGGGAAGTCTTATTTCAAAGAACTTCCCACTCAGATCTCGAAGTGTACAAGATGGATCTCAGATACAAGTAATACAAGAGGCAGAGCAAATCAATATATGCAGATAGTAGGTTTGTACTGGCAGATGAAGTTTCTCTTGGGGCGCATGTTACTAGACACCCAGGAGGCTAGGAGGGGCCTGATACAAACCTTGGATCATATGAATGGACACATGAAACATTGTGAGTATAGGTTGGACACGGTGGATCACACGTTGGGCGAGGATTGGAAAGCATCTCAACATTTCTCGAGTAGCTACTAGATCCTCAACAAACCCAACTCGCCCTATCCCAATAGCTAACTCATATTCAGAACCGCTCCCTTGACTTTGTGATGGATTGAGTTTATGTATTTCTTTTTGTAATTGACTATATATATAGGCCCTATAGACTTGTTTGATGTTGGTTTTTTTAGAGTCTAATTGTCTCTTATATCCCTTATAAAATTACAATTTTGATTGTAATTAAAATTTTAATATTTGAAATCAATTTGCAAATAATCCCACTCGTATTCTCCTTTACAAAAGACTAAAATAACTTATAAAAACATTTACCCTGATATCCTAATTTTAAAATTAATAAAATTCACCTTTAAAAAAATCCAACAAATCATACCCACTTTAAAATTTAAAAAAAAAATGCAACAAATCATACACACTTTAAAATACAAAACAACGGTTTTAAAATTTTCCCCAGGGTAAAAGACAAAACGATTCCCAAACCTTTTTCCAAAAAGTGATACACTCCCCCAAAACGCCGTAACATGTGGGTTTTAAAGCGGGAAGTCCCATACAACATAAAACTTATAATTTGGATGAAAGACCTAGATAGCCTACACTTATAATACATTTGCAATCACATTTATTTATTCAACATTTTAATTTTACATGTTTAAGTTTACAATGTTAATTATTTAATAAATTTTTTTTATTATAATATATATTTTATGATAATGTTTATTTTATTTTTTTATTTTTATTTATTTAAATTTAATATACAATTTTAAATTAATCACATATTTTTTTATTAATTTTAATTTTTGAAATTCAGAAAATACAATCAGGTTTTTTTTATTGAAATATTTGTTTTGTATTTTTATTTTGTTTTTCAATATAAATAAAAACAATAATAATGACGTTTATAAATTAAATTGATGATTAATTTTTATATTTGTCATATTAATAAATAGAGTAAAATTATTTGTTGTAATATTATTGGAAAAATTTATGAAATAATTTAAAGGTTATGTTTAATGTAATATTATCCATTATTATTTTTTCTACAATTACATCATTATAGATTTTGAATATTTAAAAATGATTTTTTTTAAATAATTTTAGGTTTAACATAATAAAATAGAGATGAATATGAATTTTTATTGCCACACATTTTTTAGGGTGATAAAACAATTTTATCATTCTTAATGCTCGAGAGTAGTATCTATATCTTTCTTATTTATTTATTAATTCAATACTTTAATCATGTTAATTACAAGATAGCTCTTAAGAAAGGTATTAAATTTGAGGAAATGCAAAAAAAAATTATTGTAATTTCCATTTTTAATCCTAATTCTATAAATTACTAAAATTTTTATTTGAATTTGTCTTTTTCTATTACCATAGTAAATCCTGGTTTGAATTTGTCTTTTTGTATTACCAATATATTTTTATTTTTATTTTTATTTGTCTATTTGTATTACCATTACAATATGGCATGCATCAGTTTTTAAAGAGTATGGGGAGCTTTTTGGATTCCTTTATTGTGGTGTGGTAGGAGGCTTTTATTCCCAACCTTATTAATGATTAAAATCTTTGTTTGGATTTGTCTTCATATATTACCATTACATTATGGCATGTACAAATTTTTTGGAGCATTGAAACATTTTAGATTTTTTAATGAGAAAGTGGTAGGAGGTTTTTTATCCCAACCAACTCTATTAATTATTAAAATCCTTGTTTAGATTTGTCTTCATGTATTACTATTGCATTATGGTATGTATTAGTTTTTAAAAGTGTTAGGGAGTTTTTGATATATTTTTATGAGTGGTAAGACACTAAAAAGAAATAGGAAAGATTAATAAAAAAATCAAACTTATGTGATTCATAATCATTGGAAAACCTCTTTAGGAAGAATCACATATCATTTATTTGGTGTCAAACCCACTAGTGGGGTTTATAAAATTTGATAATAAGACATATCATTTATTCGGTGTCAAACCCACCACTGGGGTTTATAAATTTTGATAATAAGTATATCTAAGTTTTAATATTATAAGATTAAAAATTGCTATTTATTTGTGAAAAAAATGATAACATTATTTTGAAATTTTATTTGCTTAAATACAACCATAAATGAACTTGACACAATTTTAAATTAATAAAAATCCAAAGTTAAGAGGAAAATTCACAAAATAATACCTATATTTGTTGTTATTTTACATATTGTAATTTATTTTATTTTTACTTATTTTTAATTAATTTTATTTAAAATTTCACAAATTTTTTTATTAGAATCACAAAGTAGAATCATGAAATTTAAATGTTAGGAAATCCATTTATACATTTAAAACCAAAAACACAAAAGATAAGAAAGTGATTATAGACATTTTACTAACTATAAATTTCTAAGTGCAGTCATAACATGAGTAAGGCTGCTAACATGGGTAAGGCTGCTGTAAATCTTTCGAAACACTAAAACTCCAGAAGCCAGATTCCAAACACTAAAAGTTCCAGAGGCCCAAGATTTTATACTCCAAATTAAATAGATTAAAATTTATTTGTTAATTTTATTAAACATTCATTAACATCCTCCCTGTCAGATTTTATTCAGAGTAGAGAAGTCAAGATGAATACTGAATTATTCCATGCATGTACCATCATTTCTTATAATTTCTGCCGCATTGTTTGTGCGTATGTGGATCAATTGTACTGAAGATATAACGCACTTGCAGGGCAGTTGCAAATAACATGGGAATCATGCCTCAGGAATCTTCAAAAGCCACAGCTTGACTCAGTAAAGTATAGAGAATCTTCAAAAGCCCAAGGCAGAAATTGACACAGAAAGAATTTCCAGGGAAAAAAAAAAAACACAAAACGATTCTTGTGAGAATCGATCTTGGCACCTTTTAAATCCAGCGAAAACCAAACACAATAAAGAAATCTCGAAGAAAAGCATTAATAATGTATTCAAAATTGTATCGGCGTGAGAGATTTTCACTATCTATATGTTATAATTATCTCTGTAAAGCCGAGAGAATATTTACAGAAGAAGAAGATGAACAGAATTAATTCTAATTGTTGAGACCCCCAACAAATATTCATTAATTATATACTCGCCTTCTATGCCACGAGAAATGGTGATTAATTAATTGATCTATCGCCAAAGAAAGCAGCAAAAATTGAGGCCAGCGAAAATTCTGATTCTCTAAAGCCACAGAGCCCCGGCTTGCTTCAATTTGGGCACGAGCTCGCCGCTGATGTGCGCGGCCATGAGGCGATCGAGGCCGCCGACGAGCTCTCCGCCGATGAAAACCGCCGGCACGGCGGGCTTTTTGCCGACCAATCTCACCAGAACCTTCTCCATATCCGAGTTCCCGGCGCCTTCCCCTTCCTCGTCGAGCTCGAAGACGGCCGGATTAACCCCGAGGCCGCAGAGGAGGCGCTTGACCACGTGGCACATGCAGCAGTAAGTGACGCTGAATACGAGCACCACGTTATCGGAGGCGAGGCGCTGCACTCTTTCCAAAGGGTTCAGGCTCATCGTGGCTATCTTCGTGGTCATCGTTTCCTCCTCGGCGTCCTCCACTGAGCTCCGCCCCAACTGCAGCGTAGCGGTGGCTGGCCTCCTGCAGGCCGCGGAGGCCACGGTGCCTGGAGCCGATGATCCGCCGGCCCTGTATTGCAAACCCTGCATCATGATGACAAAGATGAAGGCAACGATTCCCGCTTCCCAGCAATGGTGAGGGATTATGAAACCTCGGCTCTGCTCCGCAATGGACGAAACGGTAGGAGAAACCGAGGGGGGTCTTATAACATCAATAATCATGCAGCTGGTTGTTGGAATTCCAGGCAGGCAGGCACGCACGCCTTACAAACAAACAGTAAAAGTCTGAAACAAGAAGACGTTAACAGCGCTTATTCCCCACTTCCCTCGCCCGCGACTCGCTCACTGTGCGATTCGATCCCTCGTTGCGGGATAAAAGATAGAGGCGAACGCGATGGGATGGGATGGGATGGGATGGGATGCCGTGGGGCGGCGCATTGGCTTTTCCCCGTCAGTCACGGCTGCGACTCGCGAGTGATCTGCCGTTGAGTCATGGTGGGGATGACGGAAAAAAAGGTAACGTCGGCTGCCGTCACTCCGTGGCCCACTGACGCCGTCGGCCTCGTCCGTGTTATTGTTGTCGTTGTTGTTGGTGCTTCCGACGGGGGAGTGGGCCCCGCGCACGTTGCACCTCGTCCCGCCGTCACATCGCGCTCCAGTGACGTCGTCGCTGACGATGCCGTTGACGGTGGACTATGCTCAGTGACGTCATCGTGACGCCGTGAAGGGAATTGCCACACCGCTCCTCAGACGGGGACCCCATGCTTTGCTTTACTTACATCACATGCTTTACTTACATCACACCCTACGCCAGCGGCCACACCATCCCAATTTCCTCATCGGTCTCCGATTCAAAATCGGGCGTACCTTTGTGGGGGCCCCACTTTCCATGGAGGGCAGCTGCCAGCTTTGTTTTTTTTTTTATAAAACACGCTTTCACATTCTCGGATTGGTTCCGAAGGTTCATTTCAACCACTTACCTTTTAAAAATTACCTATTCTTACCCAGCCGAACATGGAACCCATAATTTTGGAAGTTTAACCACTCTGGTCAAAATAATGCGCTTTCAATTGCTCCAATCATTTGCATGGAAAATGCAGTGAACATAATCCCAAACTTATTTTACACTTTATGTTCTTACAATAGTGAATTTATATGATTTTTAAGTTAATATACATAATTTAAATTAATATACATAATTTTAAATTAATGGTAAATTTTTAATTGTATCGATAAACGTTTTTATTGTGAAAATACAATACAAAACTCTAAAATTAAGTTGCGAAAATGATGTATTTTTTTCTTTCTAATATTTAATAATTTATTTTTTAATTATAAAATTAGATATGTATATATTATTAGCGAATGAGGAATATTTAATTTGCCCCTAAAAGATGGATAATTGTCTCTATAAATAGTTACCATAGGTTAGTGATATAGATGTACTAATTTTATGTAATTGTAGGGTTGTCTAAACCTATGTAGTTCTAAATAATAAAAAAGAAAATCAACAGCTTCCTCATTTTCATGTACCAAATTTTTATGTTGATGAACTTTCATCTAATTTTTAAAGATTTGATTTTTCAAAATTAGATATAATTTAAAATATTGTCTCATATGATATGAATTTTGGATTCTAGTGAATTAATGTTAATATTTATTAGATTAAAAGGAGATTTTATTTATTTAGCTTTTATTAGAGGGAATATATAATTATTGTTGTAATTAAAAATTATATAGTATTATTAGTTTTTTTTTTACCTAAGAAAACCCTTAACTAAATATCATAATTAACAAACCATATCCAACCAGGTTAGTTAGGATTGAAATCTAGGTAACAACCATTTGGGCCACCTAAAACAAAACTTTATTACAATATAATTTTAAATGTCTTTTTTTTCAAAATATAAAAAATTTCTAAAGAAATTTTACTTACTAAACTTATACAATGAACATGAACATAATCTCTCATATCGAGTGGGCAGAGATGTTATAATGGAAACATAAGGTTGGGAGATTAGCAACTCCAACAGTGGGAGGGGCGTAACCGCCCATCTCCCTTAAATGTTAATACAAATGTGTACCTCACTTCATGATTAATGATGGCTCGTAATGGATCTTGAGCATATCAAGCATGTGGTGGATTGATGGCTAAGTTATTCAAAGAGGTGGGGAAGTTTCTCGATGTCTAGTCGACATCCTTCAGGTTGGTAATGGATTCTAGGATGTGTAGTATTCATTTTTTGATTCTGGTGCTTGATCAAAATTGGGTCATTATATTGTTTTTCATCCATCTTGATGCATTCAGAGTGGAAAAAGTGGAGGAATAAGCTCATGGGATCATTTTTACCGGCAGGACCCAGTTTGGCGAAGCAAGGGTCTGAAACCTTTTGGTAGCCTTTTGAGGTATCAAACGACATTTTTTTTGGTGGACTTTGTCTATTTAGCGTGCACCTTTTCATGTTATTCTACACATAGATATCTTTCCAATAGCATAAGAAACACATCAATTAGGGTCTGTATGCAAAAGTTATGCCACTCTGAAGTTGACCTTCATGTTTTCATGCCTATAGTTTGAGAGGATGTCGCATCAGCCCCCATTATTCATGGAAAATGGGCTAGCCACATGTTCGTGATGTAAAATACTCTAGAAGGGTTTATATTATAGGTCTAGTTAAGAGTTGATGTAGTCAAAATTAACCACTAGTAGGCTATCGGGTTGTGTTGTAACTGGGCCTCTAAGAGGAAGAGGCATTCCTTTCTTTCGAGATAATTTTGTTCCATAACTGAGCAAAGATAGCTTGGAGAGATAGGAGGTAAAGCACACAAAGAGAATCTATGCATTGTAGCAGCCCATGGGCCACAGACATTACTTCTTTGTACTTGTAGCCATATTTCCTAAACAGAGAAAGAGAGTGAGGTGGCCTCACCTTCCAGCTGGGTTTTCTCCTGAAAAGGTATCTCATAGAATATCTTGTGGTTTATGTGTGTGTGTGTGAGTTTATTTTTTTGTTCTCTACTTTTCTACATAATTTCCATTCACATGCATGCAATAATTATAGTTAAATGTACAGATCTAGAGGTTTAAAAAATTTGTAATGGTGTAGAAATTCATAATTTTAATATATTATAATCAGATCTATTATGACGAACTACCCAATGGAATATCCATGACAGTTTACGAATCAGTGCTCAAGATAGCTCTTTGTTTGTCCCTATTGTTTTCATGAAGGAGGATATGGTGGTTTCTAGCTCAAATCTTAGAGGGACCAAGCCCTCCAATTATTCATTCTTCTTCATGACCTCTATCCCTTCTATTGGTTTTCCTCTCTAGTCTATTGGGTATCTCACTTGTGAAAGGTTTCTTTTTATGGTAATGCAACCTGAATGTTTGGCTTACACTCTTTCTTTCTTGGTTGTGTGGCTATGGTTTCTCTCTCGTGAGATACGCTCTTGCATTCTAAAAATTTTAGCCTTTCTTGTTGTCATCTCTCTGATTTTCCTTTTATCCCCATATTCTCCTTAGTTGGGCCCTTCGTTTGGCTTTGTTTTGCACTCTCACTGGGAAAATATAATTTTATCTCCAAGCAAGTTGATTTACAGGGGGTAGAGTAGTTTAATTTAAAAGGTGTGCGAGTGGACCCATTGGTTTGGCTTTTATTGGCGCACTTGGTGCTATGGCTAAGTTCTATGGCTACACTTTGCATACAATGCCCTCTCTTTGGACGAGCTAATTTACAGGTGATAGAGTGGTTTAATTTTGTGTGGTAAAGGGGTGGAAATGTTAGTTTTATATTCATTAGTGCACTTAACACTCTAGCTGAGCTATGTGGCTAGGATTTGCATATCATGCCTTCTCTCCAAGTGAGTGTATGGGTAGGAGACACATTGGTGTAAGCAGTGTGCCAATGGTTTATCTGCATTTTTAAGCATGGTGCAATTGTGTGTTTTTTCTCAGCATAGTGCTAGCCATAAGGACATGATGGGAAATGATCATGCTCACACCTATGTAAGGTACAAGGTACAATACCCCCCAAATATTCAACAGGAACTCAAGGATATTAAGGAGGACATGGGCAATGAACAAGGTTGTCATTGTAATTTTGAACCTAGGGCCACTATTCAGGACAGGGTGGTTGGATGACTAGCTCAAATTGAAGTTGTGTTATGGCATGGCAAAGGTCCAACAACTCTGAACAATCATGGTGATCTTGATCCCATAGAAGTGGAAACCTCCACCTCTCATTAAAATCTAATTTCTCAATGCTATTATGATATTTTTCCGAGTATTATGACAAACTCTTTAAGCAATTTTAGGGATATAAGCATGTTTCAATGACTCATGGATAGTAAATCTTGTAGTATTATAGATAGTGGTAGACAAGATGACCACTTGGTATTTTTCAAGGCTCTCTTTGATTTTTGTATATCCATTCTCCTATATTTCCAATGGTTTGGTTTCTCGTAGTATTTTAGATAGTTGTAGACAAGATGACTACTTGGTCTTTTTAAAAAATCTCTTTGATTTTTGGACATCCATTCTCCTATATTGCCAATGGTCTAGTTTCAGTGGTAGGCCAGAAGCATACAAGTGAGTAGTTGATATGTAAACTTACTCAAATAATAGAAAGATCTTTTAACTAAAAAAAAAAAACTCATATTAATATAATTTCCAAATTAAAACAAATGCCCTAGTCTAAATCTTCTAAGCTTTTCCCCCTTTTTGGACATATTTTTCATGTCAATTTTGTTCGACATCTAATAAAGATATGTTGAAATCACAATTTTGAATTGTGAAATCTACATAATAAGTGTTTTAAAACATTTTTATGGGACTAAATCCATTTATGGCTAGATTCCAACTAAAAAATACAAAACACAGAATAGATAATTGTACCAAAATAAAATTTCAATCCTCCATAAACCTTATGGGATTTTTTTTAATTTTTTTTAATCAAATAGAATTAAAATCTATAAAATTTAATTTTTGTTTTGGGAAAAAATGTTTTCTAATCATTTCCATTAAAAACAAAATTAAAAAATAAAACAAATTCATCATATATTCCAAACTTGTATATTATTTTCATATTCATATAATTATTTGATTAATATTAAATTCTTAATTTTAGATAAAAAAATAAAATAATTTTATACTCTTAATTTTATATAAAAATTAAAATAATTTTATACTTTATAATAAAAAAAAAAAAAACCTTTTTATTAAGAAATTAACTACTTTGCAATTTGAAATTAAATTTATATCAAATATGATTTTCAAAATAATAATAAATTCATATTTCTATATAAATATTCGTCATATTTTAAATTGATTATATTTAATTTCTATATTCTTTAAAATTAATCTTATAACATATATTTTGTTTAAGTTATTCTCATCAAAATATAATGGAGAAAAAACCTTATATTTATTTTATATTTTAATTTTATACATTATTCTCATATCTACATAATTTTTAAATTAATATGAAATACTTAATTATAATTATATATATATATATATATATATATATATATATATATATGATTTTATTTAATAATTATATTAAAAAAATCAGATCATATTTTACTTTTAACTTTGTAGTTATTTCCTCATTGACATGATTTCAAATTTAATAGTAAGTTCCTATTCCTATATAAACCCTTATGTCATGCACCTCACATAAGCATGGAAGCATGAAAACGACTATTAAGTGTGCCCAAGTTTAATCCTTGTTTTCTGGTAAATTAAAACTAAGAAAAGAAAAAATTCCAAACATACGGTATCTTTTAACGTTGTAGTGGGTTCCATATTGACATGATTGGAAGAAGCTTGGTGAAGTGAAAATGACCTCTGTCTTGCAGCCAAGTTTTATTTAATTTAATTTATGAAATAAAAACATAAAAGCATAGGAAAATTCCAAACATATCCTATGTTTTTTGTAAAATGAAAACCTAATATGTACTCCAGACATATTCTACTTTTAAAAAAGTTTAATCTTTTTATTTGTATATAAAGACTTAGAACCAAAGGGAATTTTCATACATGTTTTTCTTTTTAGCATTGCAAGGAATATCATAGTGACATGATTAAATTCCTATCTTAAACATATGGGTTTCTTGCATCATATTGAAATGTTTTACAAGTTGATATACATATTTTCAAATTACGATATATAGAATATTTTTAGTAATTATCTCTATTAAGTGATTATGGTTATTGAAACAAATTATATAAATATTTGTTTCAAAATATGTATTTTATATTTTAGTATGAATAGATATGGGATATAGATAATGTTGTAATTATATATCTATATATATATATATATATATATTTTGTAAGTTTGACAATACTACATTTTCATTTTGTCTAATATATTATTTTGGTGATTTCATATTAAGGAGTGTCTTAAAAAAAACATGATCACTTTTTATTTAAGATTTGGTGGACCTTAAATATAATATTTAAGAAAAGTGAAATATATTATTAAAATTATATGTCAAAAATTTAATCAAATAAAAGTAAATTAATAAAATTATAGTCTATGGATGTAGAATAGATGATAATGGTGTGTATTGTTAAAACACTTTGTGATGGCTCAGGTAAGGTGTTATATCTAACCATATTAAAAATTAATATGACCCAAGTCAAGTATTATTCCCAAGTAATTTTGACTATTTAGATGCCCCTAAATCATAATTTCTCAAACCAAAAATTAAATATACAATCATCTCAAAACTTATACAACTTAACCAACAAAAAAAATTATAATAAAAAAATCTTTTTAACCTAAAAAAACATAATAATAATATTATTACTATAATTTCATCGCAATTCAATAATAATAAGAATATAATTTCATCACAGTCTAATTTTAATTTTAACGCAGACTGGAACTCTATTACGGGGAGCGTTAACCAAATTTTAAATAAACCAAAATCCTTAGAAAAATCAGTGGGTGTTCCAAATCATTTGAAACTTTGTCATCTCATATTGTTGAATTTTGATAATAGAAGGTAAGTACAAGGTTAGATGACATTTAGTCACATACAAATAAATAATGGTATTAAATCATTTTAATTTTAATTATATTTATATATATATATATATATATATATATATATATTATTTATATAAAGTTGAATTTAGTGGGAGGATTTTATTTGTTTTCCCCATTTAAGTGGATATAAAATTTATTTTAATCTTATTTTTATTAGGTATTTTTATTTTTTTACTATAATTATAATTTTGATTTTGTATATCTGTATCAAGAATGCAACAATACATTAAAGATAAAAAAAAAATGATTTAAAATTTGTGTAAATGAGTTTATTACAAACTAAATCTACTCATTTCAATTTTTTTTACAATTCTGTAAATGTAAAATTTGCAGCTTATTCAATACTTGGGCTAAGTCTTGGGGCCTTTTGCTAATAGTAGGGTCTTACTTGTCCTCTTGTCTCATCTCATAGTTTGTCATCTCATTGAGGTATGGAAGCTCTAGATGCTCCATTATCACTAAGTTAGCTGAGAGGAGTGCGTCAATGCTTCTTTTGAAGAATTAAAGATATAATTCCTCCAGTTGAGCATTGACATATGCTCATTCACCTTCCATTTTCTCTAATTGAGATTTATGTTCAATAAGTTGCTCCATGGCCATAATTGTTGTTGGGAAAAGTATCCATTCAGAATGCCCCTATCCCACTCTAAGGTGTGACAGTGCCTTAGCAACAAACAAGGAAAACTATTCTCGTATTCTTCTTTATGAAATGTAAACGAAGAGGAAGGATGTAACTAACCTGCGTCTTTCGCTAGTTTGTTGATCCAATCGCTCTCTCCTTTGTTCGCTTCCCGCTGCCTACTCCCTTACTGGTCCAGCTTCACCAAGTTCCTGCAAGATCACAAGAGAGGAAAACTACACAAAAGACGTAGATTTACATTCATAACTAGTTTAGGATCAGATTTAAACTAAACATGCAAATATAAAAAAGCATCATTGATATACAAGCATATAGGAGAAACTCAAATAGTTTTATTGATATGATAAGAAAGTCCAAGAGGAGATACAACCAAGTGAGTCCCGATCCAGCATCTTGTTTAGTCAATTTAGTGTTGTCTAAATT
The DNA here is from genome assembly GCA_031772625.1 of Pinus tabuliformis. Taxonomy (NCBI): domain Eukaryota; kingdom Viridiplantae; phylum Streptophyta; class Pinopsida; order Pinales; family Pinaceae; genus Pinus; species Pinus tabuliformis. The sequence continues at coordinate 753,726,485 of CM062816.1, forward strand.
GCTATCATAAATTGTCAACCCGGGGCTCGTAAGCTGATGAAGTGAAGGTGTACAGTATGTACTTAAGTAACCTCTTAGATCTTTTTGTCGTTTGGGGGTGTTGTGGTCAATTTAACTTCCTAAGATGGAGTGATGATTTTATAAACAAATGAGTGATTTGTGTGTGTATGGTGGTTTCTAAATGAGTGAGTGTGTGTAACTGGTGGTTTCTAACTACCTTCTAAACTTGCAAAGAAAGAGCTTGAAAGAAATAGCTTGAAATGAAACTGAAAGCAAAGCATAAAAAACCACTTTCTAATGGCACTAGTCACTACTCATGCTGTTGCAATAAAAAGGTAAGAAAAAACACTTTAAAGACCAATTATAATGTTCATCTCTTCCTAACACTTTGTTTCCAACATATAGTACTATGTGAAACACGATTAAGAAGTAGTTAGATATAAGTCTAAAAAGTAATCAAGCTCTAAGATGACAAATTATAACACCACTGTGCCTCTCTCCAACATTCTGCTTCCAACATACATTGTAATGTGTAACAAGTGAAGAAAGAGTTAGTGATATAAGTCAAAAAAAACTACCCAAAGCAAGCTGTGATTTATTAGTATTCTGATCTCTTAAAGATGAACAACTTATGATAAGGAGACCATCAATATGTTAGCATACAACTTGAGAAACTAAACTAGAAATCAAGCTAGAAAAACAGAGTAAAGGCAGCAACTATGAATATGACAACTGAAAATACCATTAGAGATAAAGCAAATACAACAAAGACACACAATCCTGGGCTAACACCTGCAGAAAACAATCCTAATCAGTTAAAGTAAATGCTGGAAATGAAAGTAAATCAAAACTGTACATGTATTAAAGAAAAGGAAAATTGCTGAATTCAAAAGAAGGAAATGGCAAGAACATAAAGTTAAATTTACTGTACAAAGGCTGTTATGAATGGGGGCCCTCCATCCACAAAACCCAAGGAAAGATCAGCTACTTGAAGAAGTCAAAACAGCACAGTCTTCTATTAACTCATATGTAGAAATTACAGTAAAAAGTGCTGAAATAGCAGCTTCAAAACAGAGTTTCTGTATACACTAAAATTGTAGCAATTACATAAACAAAGCAACTAAAGACTAATCCTTAAGCGTGCGCAGACGCTGGATTTTATAGGCGTATGAACAACTGCCTACTGCGTAAAACATGAAACTAGAAATTAACTGACAGTCATGCTAATTAAATGGTACAGCAACACGTAAACAGGTCCGTGTGTTATCTGGAGGGTACGGTCGTCATGGAGTTGAATCCAAGGTTGGATCCTGTCTCCCATAACCTGTGTAGCGTGGAGGAATCGCCATCTGGAGTGACGTGACCTTTCAGCTCACGCAGCACCGTTTGAGCTGGCTTTGTTGACCGAAGTTTAATCCATGTTGACCGGAGGTGTGCGTGGCGTTGCTGACCGAACCAATAGCATAGGAACCTTTAACACCTTCATTCCCACGTGCCCATGTGATTCGTTTTTCAAAATGACACGTGGAACATAGAGATCAATGAAAAGGCTGCGGAATTGCTAGATAGCTGCGGAATTGCTGAATGGCTGCGGAATTGCCAGACAGCTGCAGAATCTCTGTGCATATGTCAAAAATCTAGACAAACAGTCAAACATTAGCAAAGTTAACCAATCATGCTTAAAGACATCAAATGTAATGATCTGGATAGGTTTATGAGGAAAATAGGGCAAAAGAGAGGGATAAGTGAGGAAAAGCTGTAGGTAATGATAGGTAATTAGGTGCGAGTTAGAGGCTCTACACATCTACCTCCCAGCAAAGGAATCCCTTCCTCACCTCCAACAAAGCATAAATCACCCAATGCACTAATCTCAATCTCAAACCAACAGCAATTCTCTGCAAAGTACAAAATTCCAGCCTCTAGATCTCTGGGATGAGGGATCCATATATAGATGTAAGCAGAGAGGATGAGTCAGCTTATGTTTTGACTTGTGGCTTCTCTCTGTCAGTTCTTGCTTCCACTTGGAGGCTGAGAGCCTCTTACTCATCACTGGTCGAATTCAGTGAAGCAAGTGTCATTGGAGAAGATTCTGGAAGCTTCCATTTATCTCTTCCTACTCTCCTTTTTCTTTTGAGCAGCCTCTTGGACAATTTCTTGCAGGGTTTCTGTAATGATTTCTTGGGCTGTTTGGTCAATATCTATAGCAGGCTCAGGGTCATTTTCTTCTTCAGAATGATGTGCAGCAATTTCTTCTTCAACAAGGTCTTGGACAGTTTCTTCTTGGACAACAATTTCAGGGACAACAGTTTCTAATTGGACAACAATTTCTGGGGTAATTTCCTCTCTTCTTTTCCTTCTACTCTTTTTAGGCACTTGAGGTGAATAACCAGAGGCTTCCCCTATCTCTTGGAAATGATTCCTTACAAGAAATCTTTCCCATGTATCTCTTTTTGCTTTCAACTGTTCTTCAACTAGTATCTTGACAAGCCCATGATGATACAAATGTGGCTCAATGTTTCTTGGGTTTCTTTCGACTATTGAGCACATTTTTCTAAGGCTTGAGAGTAAAAAATATGGAAGGTTAATGTCATGCTCTCCTAAGAAGTGCATCATAATTTTGGCATGGTAAACATATAGAATTCCAAACCTTCCCTCACATGTAAAGAATTTTTGTACTAGTAGAAGCAAAGCTGTCCATTCTTCTTTGACAAGATTAACAGGGATTCCCTTTGTAAAAATGCTAGTGTCCATACCTGGATTCTTCAGAATTTGCTTCCATTGCCGGTCTTTTACTGATCGGTTTTTGAACCATCTCTCCCCAGTTTGTGGTAGTGAAGTGGCCTGTGCTAAACTGCTTTCGGTGACTGTAAATTTCAGATCTCCTATCTCCACTTGGTTGTCTTTGTCTTTGAAAGAACGTGCAAAAGCCTTTGTGACCTCTCTATGGTAACCCTTGAATTTTTGGATGCACTGGAGCCAATTTGCCTTCTGCAAAGCGTCTTTGATTTGGGGATATCCTTCCAGAAATTTGGAGCCCTCTGGCTCTGCCCTCAAAAGTTTACCCATCAGCTCTCTGGCTTGCCTTACGGCTCTGTTTTAATACTTTGGAGAAAGGGTTATACGGCTTCAACAGTGGCTTTAACACAATAGATTTACGGCTTCAACATAACAGCCGTAATACACTCACAATCAGTGGTCAAAGTTTAGCAGAGGAGAAAAAAAATGAAACAGAGTATGGTTATGGTGGCAGAGTAGTGAAAAACAAGGGAAATGCGGAAGTGAATCAACAGCGTGAATGAGATTATACATGCGTAGGAGGGTTATGAATAATGGGAAGAAACGGTTAAGTCCCTTAGACATCGGTCATGAGTGTACATTTGGCTGCGGAATCATAACGCAGAGAGCCGTAGTACAATTGTCTACGTCACTCAGGTACAAGAGTTTAAATGGAAGAGCAGTCGTGTTTGAGTTTTAAAATCGTGATGAATAGGGACCGTTAAGGCTGAGAGATACGTGGATTTCCGGTCGAGTAATGGAAAGGATTGATAATCATTACATTAAATGGCTAAAAACACAATCCAGAAACCATGCAAAATGTTATAACCATAGGTTTAGAAATTAGATCATACCTTATGTATCCGCGCTTTGATTCCTTTTGCTCATCTGACACTAACCTTTCATTGTTTATTGCTGCTACATGACCCTTTTTTTCAATTATTGCTGATGACTTTTTGGACTGCAGATTCCTTCTTAAAACAGACTGTGTTTTTTTATGCAGGTGCAGAAAGTGTATCGGCTACGGAATTGGGATGTTGGCTGCGGAATTGCTCCTCAGCTGCGGAAACTGCAGTGATACCCTTTTGTCTGCACAAAACAACTTTAGCTATATGAAATAAATCTGACAATGACTTTATTGATGAGATGGAATGTAATGGATGGACGGATGGAAAGAAATGAGGTGGAGTGAGAGTGATTGGATGAATGAGATGGTGAATGAAGTGGATGAAATGAGATGGAACAAGGAGGAGAGAGAGATTTTTTTTTGGAAAATGTGAGGTGTCAGGTGAACCTGATTTTCACCTCAGATTTTCTGCATAGGACTGCCAATCAGAGACTGGTTTTCAAGCCTATACATTTGTATTTTTTTTTTATTTTTTATTTTATTTTTCAAAAACCAAAGTTTAGGCTGATGGAGGAGAAGAATCCTTCTCGACCAACCTGATTGCAGAATCTTCTTTAAACAACTTGACAAATTCCTCTTTTGAGAGTGGCTTCTGGTAGATCTTCAAGCGATGGCCATTCACAATAAGAGGAGTATGAAATTCGTCAATAGTTTTCACTCGAACTGCTCCATTGCTAAAGACTTCATCAATCTCATATGGCCCAAGCCAATGAGTTTGAAATTTTCCTTTGAAGTCTTTAAACTTTGAATCAAACAATAGAGCCCAATCTCCTTTCTGAAACTTTCTTTCTTTGATGTGTCGATCATGCCATTTAGTTCTTTGGTGCTGAACTAGATCGGTCCTTAGAATTGCATCTTGTCTTATTTCATCTAGCTCATTTAGCTGGTCCATTCTGTGTTTTTGGGCTTCCGAGAGGCTCATCCCCAATTGGACTGCCATCTTGAAGGTCTTGATTTGGAACTCAATGGGGAGTAGGACTTCCTTCCCATAAACAAGTTCATAGGGAGAATGTCCTGTTGTGTTCCTCCATGTAGTTCTATAGGCCCATAAGGCTTCAGGAAGCCTTTCTGCCCAATCTCTTCTATGAAGATGAACAGTCTTGGTGATAATGCCTTCAAGAACTTTATTGGTAGATTCCACTTGGCCATTTGATTGCGGATGGTATGGAGTAGATGTTCTGTGCTTGATCTTATATTCCTCCATCAGATTCTCCATCAATTTAGATGTAAATTGGCTTCCCTGATCTGTCACAATTTCTCTTGGGACACCAAAACGAGTAAAAATATCCTCAAAAAGAAATTGAACAACTGAATTTTCAGTGGCAGAAGGCAATGCCTTGGCTTCTACCCACTTAGTAACATAATCAGTACAAACCAATATATACTTCTTTTGCTTTGATGGTGGATTAATAGGTCCAACGAAATCTAGAGCCCATTTCTCAAAGGGTTCGATGCATACCTGTGGCTGTAGTGGCATTTCATTTGAAGGAGTTGGTCTCCCAACTCTTTGGCAGCTGTCGCACCTTCTAACATACTGCTTTGCATCTTTAAAGATAGAAGGCCAATAATATCCTAGAGAAAGGATTTTATAGGTTGTCCTCTTGTCAGAAAAGTGTCCGCCGCATGGTTCATCATGACATGCCTTAAGGATGTCAAGCATTTCATCTTCCCGAACACATCTTCTGATTATACAATCTGGTCCTGTTTTGAACAATTCATTAGAAATCCAAGAATAATGTGAACTCTCCTGAATGATTTTCCTTTTCTCATTAGGAAATAAGTGTAGAGGTAGCTTCCCTGTAACTAGATAATTAGCAATATCTGCATACCAAGGAGTCTTGGTAGTTACTGCAAACAAGTATTCATCTGGAAACTTATCTTCTACTGGAGAATCTTCATTAGTGTTTTGGATTCTAGACAAGAAATCAGCTACTGTGTTTTGTTTCCCAGGTCTATCTAACACAGTAATGTTGAATTCTTGTAAAAGTAAAAGCCATCTTGTAACTCTGCCATTAGTAACAGGTTTGTTCATGAGATATCTAATTGCAGAGTGATCAGTATGGACAAAAGTTTCATAGCCGGTTATATACTGTCTAAACTTGTTGATTGCATGAACAACGGCTAGAAATTCTTTTTCAGTCACAGTGTAATTTAACTCAGTGGGAGTCAAATTTTTACTAGTGTAATAAATGGCATAAGGGATCAAATCCTTTTGTCCCAAGGCAACTCCTAGAGCCGTATCTGAAGCATCAGTAGAAATGTGGAAAGGGAGTTTCCAATTTGGCCCCCTTAAGATGGGTGCTTCAGATATTCTAGTCTTTAAAGTTTCAAAGGTAGACTGACACTCAAGATCCCATTTGAACTCACAATCTTTGGTAAGCAATTTGAAAAGAGGAGATGCTATCTTAGTGAAGTTTTCAATAAATCTTCTGTAATATCCAGTAAACCCAAGAAAACTTCTAACATCTTTCTGCCAATTTGGAACAGGTAACTTGGAGATGACTTCCACTTTGGATCTATCAACCTTAATCCCATCTCCTGCAATATGATGTCCTAAAACAATCCCTTTAGTAAACATCATAAAACACTTTTCATGACTTAAAGAAAGATTTGTTTCCTTACATCTTATCAGTACTTTTTCCAAATTTTCTAAAGCTTCTTCAAATGTATTACCATAGACTGTAAAATCATCCATATAGACCTCTACACAATCATGGATTAGATCTGAAAAGATACCTAATACAACCCTTTGAAAAGTAGCAGGTGCATTGCATAATCCAAAAGGGAGTACTCGGTAGGCAAAGGTTCCCCATGGACAGGTGAATGTGGTCTTATCTTCATCTACAGGTGCCACCTGAATTTGATTATACCCACTAAAACCATCCAAGAATGAGAAATACTTTTTACCTGCTAAGGTGTCTAGTACCTGATCAATAAAAGGTAGAGGAGAATGATCCTTTAAGGTTGCCTTGTTCAATTCTCGATAATCAATGCAAACTCTCCATTTACCATTCTTTTTGGGCACTATAACCAAGGGAGAAACCCATTGGCTATCTGAAATGGGGTAAATGAAGTTTACCTTGAGTAATTTCTGGAGTTCTTCTTTCACGATTTCCCTAAGGTTTGGATTCATCCTTCTCTGCGGTTGCCTAATAGGTCTGCTATTTTCTTCAATATAGATGTGATGAATACAAGTCTTAGGATCGATTCCTTTCATGTCAGTGTATTCCCATGCAAATGCAGTAGAATGTTTTTGAAAAAGTTTGGTCAATTTTTCTTGTTGTGGTCTTTCCAAGTTTCTATTAATGTTCAATGTTTTTCCTGGAAGGATTTCAACTGTAGAACTACCAAACTCTTCCATTGAGAAGAGAGACATCTGTCTAGAGGAGAGATATTCAATTTCCGCATCTAACTGAAACTGTGTAGAGTCATATTCCAAAGATATTTCAAAATTTTCTAATGTATTTAGGATTTCACTGTCTTCACTGATCTCAGAGATGGTTAGAACAGGTTGTACAGTACCCTCATCATCGACCCACTCATCTTCTCCTATTTCTGTTATTGCCTTTGCTGGAGGATACAAGTTGAATTTCTTGGTGGAATTACCATCTGATATATACATGTCCCGAGACCTACAACTGATAAAAGCATCAACTGTTGCTAGCCAAGGTCTTCCTAGGATAAGAGGATGTCATCCTAGATTGTTCTTGGGAGTTAAAATCATAAAATCAACTGGATATTCCCAAGAGTCTAGGGAGACTGGAATGTCTTCCAATACACCATCAGGTTTAATGATTGATCGATTTGCAAGTTGCAGTAAAGTAGGTGTAAAGAGAAGGTTAGGAAGCTTTAATTGATCCATGGTCTGTCTACTCATGATGTTGATAGCGGCTCCTAAGTCAATCAAAGTATTTGGGATTTCAACCCCATTAATATGAGTTTTGACAATAGGGCTACTGGGATCCACATACTTTTGCATGGTAATCTTACCCATCATAATGTCTGCAATTTTTCCAACCAGATGTATCCTTTTGGTATCTCTGGTTCTCTTTCCTGTTTTCTTCAAACTCAACTCCTTTATTGTCTTTGCTAGAATGGGAATTTCCTTAATGGCTTGTAACAAGGGAATCTTGATATAGACATTCTTCAATTCATCTATAAAATTATAGTCAGGCACCCAAATTTGCTTTTCCACTCCTTTGTCAATTTGTAATCTTTCAGGAAAAGGAGGTGTAGCTAAAGATGTAGGTTGCTCAACTATGGGAGTTGTGGGGGTTGATTCTTTTTCTTTTTCTTTTTGGATATTTTGGTTTTGAAGTGATACTTCAGAACCCTTATTGACTTTAAGATATTCTTCCTCAGAAATGCTTGGCTGTTGAACATTTATAGAAGGTTGATCTAGGATTCTACCTGATCTGAGTTGTACTTCATTGAGAGGAACAATCATATAGGTAGGGAATGGTTGACCTTCCATCATGTAAGCATTTTGAGGGTTCCTATTATTGGGATTTGGTAATGGCTGAGAGGGAAGTTGATTTGACTTCTGTTGGGATTGAAGCAAGAGTTGAGAATTTTGATTTTGTGGAGGAGGTTGTTGTTGTTGAGGGTATGGCAATGATAGTTGTTGACCTTGATTTGGAAGTTGTGGAGCTTGCTGGTTCTGAAAAGATGGAGGATATTGATAGAATTGAGAAAATCTCCCATAAGGATTTTGCATGCTTTGCATCCATGATTGAAAAGGATTTTGAGGTTGAGACCAGGGCTGTTGCTAAGGATTCCAATTTGGTTGGGGTTGAAAATTCATAGAGTTGTTAAACCCTTGATTCTGTTGCCCTTGCCAAGGTCTCCTTGCAACAAAACAGAGAGATTCAAGTGTATTTGGATCTTCTTGAAAGACTGCTTTGAGGCCAGGAATTGAAGGACAATCCTTGGTCTCATGAGTTTCTGAGCAAATTACGCATGTTTCTACAACGTGTGCATCCAAGGGACATTCCCTTAAAGCATGTTTCTTTCTACATTTCGGGCAGAAGATGGCCAAAGCCTCAACTTCTGCTTTTTGTTTATTGTGAATATTAAGGGTATCTAATTGTTCACTAAGACTCCCTAAGATGTCAGTTTTGAATTCATCAAGCATATTGCCGATTTCAGCCCTACTTACTGATCTCATTGCAGATTTATTTTCTCTAAGGAGAGAAGGATCTCTAGGCCCTTTTTGAGTTTTTGATTTGCCCCTTGAGAGATGGATACATAGTTCTGCTATATCACTGAGTGAAAGTTGAGATATATCCCCTTTCCCCATCATGTTCAAGATATCTATCCATTCATCTCTAATGGCTTTTAATAGGAGGGCTTTTAAGGTCTCTTCATCCAAGTTACTCATTTTTGCTCTTTTCAAGTTATATTGAAATCTTTCAAGTAAATCTTCTAAACTCTCATCTTCTCTTTGTATCATTTTAAATACCTTGTCTTTGTGATTAGTAGGCATACAATAGTCCAGATAACTATCCAAAAATGTTTGTTTCATCTCATCCCAAGACCTAATGGATTGAGTGAGTAACCCCATGAACCATTTCAAAGCTTGATCTTTCAGTGTTGAAGGGAACAATTTGAGTTTCTGAGAGTCATCCAGATAGTCATAAGTTCGACACACAACTTCAAACTCAAATAAAAATGTTTCAGGGTCCTCAGTTCTTAACCCATGGAAATTTGGGAGGACAGATGGCGATATGTTTTTCATAGTAGCTCGGGAATCCTCATTAACAATAGGAAACCTAAATGAGTTATCCCCATCTCTATTTCCTCCTCCAAGGGGACCTCTACCTCCTCCATTGTTGTTGTTGTTTCCTCCTCCTCCTCCTCTACCTCTACCTCTACCACCTCCTTCTTCCCCTGCCATGATGGTTCCCCTAGGGATTTCAAAATCTTCTGGTTCTTCTACAAAGGGTGAATGAGAAGAGATTTCCCCTTCTTCTTCAGATGATTCTACTTCCTCAATTACAATTGGTCTTTCTGTAGGAGAAAGAGAAGGGTCTCTTCCTGGTTCAAATTCAATAGAAGGTGTGGGAGAGTCAATTCTTGGCTCTTGAATTCCAGGAATTCTAGGGCTAGGAGTGTCGGTTGGAGATGAGGGAGGTGTCTCTTGTCTATCCCTTGAAGCGGATGGACTTGTAAAAATTGAACTTCGAGCTCTAGCTAAAAACCTTCCCCTAGAATCTCTAGCTCTATGCATGTCATTTTTTATTTTTCTTCAAGTCAAGTTAATAGTTCTTTTTCTGATCTTCCAGGTCACTCTAGGTGCAAGAAGAGAGCATACTCAAGAAACTACTAAATCAATAACTTTCTCTTTTCTGATCCTCCAGATCACTGTGAAGTGCAAGAGGAGAGCATACTTTGATAGGTTATCAACTTCTTTTCTTGAAATTTTATGTTTTTTTTTTCTAAGAATATGGCTACTTAATTTCACTTCCCCGGCAACGACGCCAAAATGTTTAGTCAATTTAGTGTTGTCTAAATTGCTATCATAAATTGTCAACCCGGGGCTCGTAAGCTGATGAAGTGAAGGTGTACAGTATGTACTTAAGTAACCTCTTAGATCTTTTTGTCGTTTGGGGGTGTTGTGGTCAATTTAACTTCCTAAGATGGAGTGATGATTTTATAAACAAATGAGTGATTTGTGTGTGTATGGTGGTTTCTAAATGAGTGAGTGTGTGTAACTGGTGGTTTCTAACTACCTTCTAAACTTGCAAAGAAAGAGCTTGAAAGAAATAGCTTGAAATGAAACTGAAAGCAAAGCATAAAAAACCACTTTCTAATGGCACTAGTCACTACTCATGCTGCTGCAATAAAAAGGTAAGAAAAACCACTTTAAAGACCAATTATAATGTTCATCTCTTCCTAACACTCTGTTTCCAACATATAGTACTATGTGAAACATGATTAAGAAGTAGTTAGATATAAGTCTAAAAAGTAATCAAGCTCTAAGATGACAAATTATAACACCACTGTGCCTCTCTCCAACATTCTGCTTCCAACATACATTGTAATGTGTAACAAGTGAAGAAAGAGTTAGTGATATAAGTCAAAAAAAACTACCCAAAGCAAGCTGTGATTTATTAGTATTCTGATCTCTTAAAGATGAACAACTTATGATAAGGAGACCATCAATATGTTAGCATACAACTTGAGAAACTAAACTAGAAATCAAGCTAGAAAAACAGAGTAAAGGCAGCAACTATGAATATGACAACTGAAAATACCATTAGAGATAAAGAAAATACAACAAAGACACACAATCCCGGGCTAACACCTGCAGAAAACAATCCTGATCAGTTAAAGTAAATGCTGGAAATGAAAGTAAATCAAAACTGTACATGTATTAAAGAAAAGGAAAATTGCTGAATTCAAAAGAAGGAAATGGCAAGAACATAAAGGTAAATTTACTGTACATAGGCTGTTATGAATGGGGGCCCTCCATCCACAAAACCCAAGGAAAGATCAGCTACTTGAAGAAGTCAAAACAACACAATCTTCTATTAACTCATATGCATAAATTACAGTAAAAAGTGCTGAAACAACAGCTTCAAAACAGAGTTTCTGTATACACTAAAATTGTAGCAATTACATAAACAAAGCAACTAAAGACTAATCCTTAAGCGTGCGCAGACGCTGGATTTTATAGGCGTATGAACAACTGCCTACTGCGTAAAACATGAAACTAGAAATTAACTGACAGTTATGCTAATTAAATGGTATAGCAACACGTAAACAGGTCCGTGTGTTATCTGGAGGGTACGGTCGTCATGGAGGTTGAATCCAAGGTTGGATCCTGTCTCCCATAACCTGCGTAGCGTGGAGGAATCGCCATCTGGAGTGACGTGACCTTTCAGCTCACGCAGCACCGTTTGAGCTGGCTTTGTTGACCGAAGTTTAATCCATGTTGACCGGAGGTGTGCGTGGCGTTGCTGACCGAACCAATAACATAGGAACCTTTAAAACCTTCATTCCCACATGCCCATGTGATTCGTTTTTCAAAATGACACGTGGAACATAGAGATCAATGAAAAGGCTGCGGAATTGCCAGACAGCTGCAGAATCTCTGTGCATATGTCAAAAATCTAGACAAACAGTCAAACATTAGCAAAGTTAACCAATCATGCTTAAATACATCAAATGTAATGATCTGGATAGGTTTATGAGGAAAATAGGGCAAAAGAGAGGGATAAGTGAGGAAAAGCTGTAGGTAATGATAGGTAATTAGGTGCAAGTTAGAGGCTCTACACATCTACCTCCCAGCAAAGGAATCCCTTCCTCACCTCCAACAAAGCATAAATCACCCAATGCACTAATCTCAATCTCAAACCAACAGCAATTCTCTGCAAAGTACAAAATTCCAGCCTCTGGATCTCTGGGATGAGGGATCCATATATAGATGTAAGCAGAGAGGATGAGTCAGCTTATGTTTTGACTTGTGGCTTCTCTCTGTCAGTTCTTGCTTCCACTTGGAGGCTGAGAGCCTCTTACTCATCACTGGTCGAATTTAGTGAAGCAAGTGTCATTGGAGAAGATTCTGGAAGCTTCCATTGTCTTTCCACCTCGTTGAATGAGCTTTCCATTTGTCATTTCCCGCTCAACGCACCCTGGTAGTGCATTCACCTGCGTTGCAATGCACCTAGCCAGTGTATTTGGGTGCTTTGCAACGCGGGCAGCTAGTGGAGCCTCTGAATTGATCCCGATTTGACTAGTTTTGGGCAGTTTCCGGTGGAGAACTTCTGGGAGAAGCTGTCATTTGTTGACCTTGTTCCTTTAGGGGCAGGAACAACACTTTTAGGGACTTTGGATCCCTTGGATTATGGACATTTCATGCTCAAAGCTGTAAGGCACAAAAATGTCTATAACAGTTGCCCCCTAAAGTATGAGGCCGTTTATCGGGTGAAATGCTTTATTAGGAGGATCCGAAGTTCTTTCAATGCTGGGAGGAGACCTGTAATAAGATACAATACAATACAATATTTTCATACTGTTTTCATGATCTAGCTGAGGCGGGAATTCCCATCCTCAGCTTTATAAATTCGTTTTTATGTACATAGGACAGACAATCGTCTGATGGTAGACTGATGATTTTGATGAAATCATCATCCTTTTGGTAGGATGATTATCTGTGCTGCAATGCTATACATTTCAATGTCTTTATTTTTCCTGAATATATATCGTAGTCCGGATAGATGAAACTAGATCTGGGGTCTTCAATCTCGTCCGATCTTCACTCTAAGTACAAGTCGATCCATGTGAGAAATGTTCTGAAGTCGAATATGGAAAGACATCCCTTGATTACCAGTCAATGATGTAAACTGTTAACAAGCGCAAGAGGAATCACCGATAATGATAATGATTCTCAAGGTACTGCAGTACAATTCGCGTGGTGTGAATAAAGGACTTGGCGTCAAACACCATGCAAAATCTTTCGGTCGAAGGTCATTGATGTATACCTGTCGCCGGAAGTGAGAAACTTGCCATTGAGGCATGCAAGCTTCAAAGTACTGAAGGGGGTGTTCCTAGATCAACTTCTTGGATAATGAGCTGATGTCGACAAGAAGCGATCCATCAAAGGAGGGCCTTAATGTATCCCACACAGTGACATGGAATGGAGAAAATGATTTTGATGGAGGTGAAAACGATCTGATGATATATGGTTTAGGGTGGCGGTCATGAAAGGATAATGTATGGTAGTGGATGGGACACGGTTGACTTCTCTGAATGACTTCTCTTGAACATATCGCGACACTTATATGATGGATTGGTAGCATTTACCCCAAAGGTGGATGGTATGGCGAGACCATGGTGATGTGACCGGCGAATGAAACAACCCAACCCGACTCAGGCACGGAGTGGAAGTGTCATGTTCAAGAGCGACTTGCTACCAATAAAGGTTCTTTGAGTTTCTTCCCAATTTTTCCCCAGTCATTGTTGACCAGTACCTCTTTATTTTTGTCAAGCTTGAGGAGGATAACATATGCTTTTTCTATAATTTGCCCTTCGGGCAAACCCATCGCTATGTTTTAACGAACCTAGCGATAGTGAAACTCGTTCTCGTCTAAAGACAAGTTTGTCGCTATTAATGTTTTTAACGAGTTTAACGACAAAGATAACTCGATCCTTTTCATTTTTAGAGAGTCTGAAAAGGAACGTAAAGGTAACTCCGGAATTCCTTTTTCGTCATCTAATCCCTTAAGTCCGAAAAAGTATAAAACAATACAGAAGGGATGAATTTTCGATAGTTTTAACGAGCCGAACAAGACAAGCGCTCGATATTTTTGTGCAATAATCCCTTAGGTCCAAAAAGATTAAAATCTAGAGGAGGGATAGCACTTCCGGTCGCTTTAACGAGCTGGAAGGCCAAAAATCGGCAATCTTTTCATATTTTATGAGTCAGATGAAAAGAGCTTAAAGAAGACTCGTCTTTTGAGGAACGAGTGATAAGACAGGTAGCAGCTGATTCCAGGTAAGGGTTGGAATTTTCCAATCACGGCAGTGTCACAAGGATGGCTAGTGAAATCACTCTTCGCAGCTGTTCCTCAAAATGGGTAAACAATCAAATGGAGGCGAATGATCGGCCAATGGAAAAGTGGAGGTGACGGTGCAAACACGACCAAGGCTTTAATGGCTGATAATCTTACATTCACGGTGGTTATTTACCGGAGGATAGTTCATTTTTTAACGAGCTTAAACGCGGGTTGAAACACTTGCTCGATCTTATGTTTATTTTTTAACGAGCATGAACTATGTGTTCAAACTGCTCCATTAATCCAGTCATATGATAAGAATGTCTCATTTAAGATGCCATTTTTTATGGATCTTGCACCTTACAAAGCTTTGCCCCGAATCCTTTTGTTATGCAAGTTCGGAAACGACTAATCCTACGAGTTTAAAGGGTTAGACCTACAGGTTTAAAGGGAGGACCTAAAAATTTAAAAAATAAATAGCCGCCCCTTGCTTGCACTCCAAAAGGTTTGCATGCCCCCAGGTATAAAGTACGATTTCAAGGTTACCCCTACTTCACTTCCGCCAAAACATTTGTTTTACCGAGAGAGGCCTACCTCTTTCAGGTTACCAAAGATTGTCTCATTCGCGCAGCAAACAAAACATTTCTTCGGCAATGTCCACCGAGATGAACAAAGGTGAGTGACAACGAGCGCCAAACACATAACTTTGACAAAAGAATCTTATTCTAGAACAACCCCTCTTCCAATCACGGACGGGGTACGGACTAGTCATATTCTCCCGCGGAAACCTACCCTATACCCAAAGTTTTCCTGCCGAAGCAGACCAGGACGCATGCCCCCTGGGTTCCAGTCATATCCTTCCGAATTACTCGTGCTCATCGAGAGGAAGGACCGTGGGTTGAGACATTTCTTGCATGAAGAGACCATTTAGGGATGGTAAATGACTATTTGCGATGCGTGATCCGGGAAATGAAAGTTGGTCCACGAGCTTGACCACTCTTCCTTCGTGCGGAAAACACATTACTCTAAAGAGTGAGGAGACGATGGCTCCCATGCAATATATATAGTCTCGTCCAAGGAGTAGGTTATAATCCAAGGGTCCTTGAACGACCATCACGTTCATTTGAACGGTCTTCCCTTTCAATGTGATAGGCACATTGGGGAGGATCCCTAAAGGTCGACCGGTTCCTTTATCGAAGCCTGTCAGATTTCTCATTTCAGGCAAAAGCAATGGCGAACCAAGCGCTTTCCAAGCAATAGAGGAAAGGATACTCACAGATGCCCCCTCATCAATGATGGTGCCAGCCATGACCATTCTGTATATTTGAACGATAATTCGGAATGGTATGCTTGCTGGCAAACGGGGTCTGCCTAGTTGGTTCCAGTCGAAGGATACAACTAGGTTGCTTGGTGGTGGGACCGAGTAGACGGCCGGGTATCGCTCTGACGAACTTCCTTCCTGTGATAAAGGAATGGGTGGATTGCCCCCGTGTTCATCGAAGTCTGTGTTGATGAAGAGAATTTGGATGGTGTCATCCTTATCCTCTTCAGTGACTGTATCATTCGAAGATAAAACCTCTGAAGGCAAGACCAGGTCAACTGCCGCCTCGACCTTTTGACTTTCGTCTGGTATGGATTCGGTTGGTTTATCTTCAATGATAGACGCTTCAGCTGACCACTTGAGCGGGCCAGCTGGATTCTCAACTAACGAAGGACTCGGCAAGAGTTTTTTATATCCAGGAGGAAGTCGTAACGGTGAAACCGGACGATCCTCCAAGACTCTTTTAGCCTCGTCTAAGAAGGGACAACGGTGGAGGGCATGGTCGCCTTCGCACAATATACAGGGATGTCTAGCTCTCCCTTTTTGTCCTGGAACTTCACTTTCGCTAGTTGACGGTGTACTTTCAACATGGCCATCAGAGGTTGACGACACCGGATTGTGCAAACGGGGAGACCAGTCCCTTAGTATCCGAGGGATGCAAGGACAATCTCTGTGAAAGTGGTCTCCCTTGCAAATGACACATGGCGATTTAGGCCTGGTCAGTGCTGTGTGTGGATTTTCATTAGACGACACTTGTTTTCCCTTATTTGCCTTTGGCTCCTTCTTCTTTTTCTCTTTCTTCTTCTTTTCCTTTTTCTCCTTAGGAACTTGGTTTTTAGCTTTACCAGTCCCGTCACGTGAAGAGGAAGGAAGAGAGGAAGAATTAGAGGAAGTAGAAGGTTGGTGGGAAATTATGGACTTGTCTAACTTCTGATTCGATTGTTCAGGAATAGTGGTGTTCTGAACGACATTGGTTGAGAAGAGCCAGACCGGCAAGCCAATTGTCAGTCCTGGAAGCGACAATGTGGCCATATGGGGCGCACCAACATCTCCCCAAGAGGAGAAGGGACTAGGATTTCCACCAAGGGGAATTCCTTGGTTGGTAGGCTCCATTTTCTCAACCTAAAGATCAACGCAGGAAAAAGGGTATGAATATTCCGTTTAAAATAGATTTTAACGACGCTTGGACACAACTTGCTTTTTTAATTTTAAAGAGTCGAGAAAAAGCAAAAGATGACTCTAGTCTCCTTCGATTTTTAATGAGCCTGAAGTGACAAGTGCTCAGATGGACCTTTTCCATTAAGGAGTCTGAAAAGGAACGAAAGGGACTGCTCTGGAGTTCTAGGTAGAGGGTGTGCCAAACCAATTGCATAACCGCAAAATACTTTTTAGGGTACGTGCGGTCAGTCTTCCCGAATGCTGTGTTCAGTGCATTGCGATCAGTAGGGCGGCCGACACGACTTCCTATGGATAAAGGTTTTATGTCTATAGGGGTCTCCCAATATATACTCGACGGTACGTGGGAGCACAATCCGTACTGGCACTTATTGTCTCTCAGGAGGAATCACCCAACCATCAGTGAGGCAACAGCTACCAGGTTTTACGACGTCGGAACACGTCTCTAGCCTAGACCTCTATGTTGTGCGTTAAGTTACGAAGCGTTGTTAAGTTCATTCAATTTATTTTAGGTTGATATTTCTTAGAAGTTTTCCTTTTTGGATCACCACGAGATGTATATACAATTCCTAAATGCAGTCTAAAGATGATAAGCAAGCTTTTATCTCTTTTCAACAATGAAAATCCTAGCTACAAGGGGAAAAGAAAGACACAATCTTTTCTCAAAGAGCATAGAGCACACTGTAAATGCACTTTTCCTAAATCAATCCATACAAAATGTCAAGATGCAAATGCACATATGCATGTATTTGTTTTCACTTTCTTAATATTGATGCCTAAAAAGAAAGTTGTTGTACAAATTTGAATTCGATTTCAAGTGAAAAACACAAACAAGCTTCTTTTCGAAATCAAAAAGACGATTACGAAACTTTATGATTTTGAAGTAAACACTTGTTTCGACACTAGAAATTCACAAATTCAAACCAAAAGACAAAAGTAAAAGCGTAATCAACTGTCAACAACAAACAAACTTACTCCTAAGATCAAAACGACACTTACGACAGGTCTAGATCTAAGGGCGACAGTATGACCAGTTTACTTTTGTAATGGGAAACTGAAAATGATGTAACAAATACACAAAAACAAATACAGTTTCTTTTATACAACTGAGGTGGAATTGAGGCAAAGAAAAGGGGTTTCAGATAGGTACACACACTGATAACAGGCTGCAAAAATCAGAGACAAAACTGAGCAAAATGAAGCAAAGAACCACAGCTGCACAGGGCAAAGGCTGATCAACGCACCTGTTGCACAGAGAAACTGAATTGCAGTGCAGGTAGCCCTCTCGGGACCTACGTTGAAATGCAGAACCTCTTCACAGAGCCTTCGCTGAAGCAGAAACGAGAATTGTCTCTGGGTTCTGGGTCACGGTTTGCAGTTTAATCTATGGTTTTTGGCCGGATAAAAGCTATCAATAAGGTACAATTAGAGGGATGATTTAAAGGAGGACTAATAGCTATCACAAAGGGAAGTTAGAGCATCTGTGGATCAGCTATTCAGATCATAAACAGGCCCAGTGAATGGACTAGAGTAGCAGATCTCTACTTTGCATTTGTAAATGGAAAATGCAGTTCGATTCGGCACTCCCGAGTTTATGAGATGAACAACAATGGAAACACAAATAAAATAACTAGATACGATCCCCAACAGAGTCGCCAATTTGTTGTTGGGAAAAGTATCCATTCAGAATGCCCCTATCCCACTCTAAGGTGTGACAGTGCCTTAGCAACAAACAAGGAAAACTATTCTCGTATTCTTCTTTATGAAATGTAAACAAAGAGGAAGGATGTAACTAACCTATGTCTTTCGCTAGTTTGTTGATCCAATCACTCTCTCCTTTGTTCGCTTCCCGCTGCCTGCTCCCTTACTGGTCCAGCTTAACCAAGTTCCTACAAGATCACAAGAGAGGAAAACTACACAAAAGACGTAGATTTACATTCATAACTAGTTTAGGATCAGATTTAAACTAAACATGCAAATATAACAAAGCATCATTGATATACAAGCATATAGGAGAAACTCAAATAGTTTTATTGATATGATAAGAAAGTCCAAGAGGAGATACAACCAAGTGAGTCCCGATCCAGCATCTACCTCCCAGCAAAGGAATCCCTTCCTCACCTCCAACAAAGCATAAATCACCCAATGCACTAATCTCAATCTCAAACCAACAACAATTCTCATTAAAGTACAAAATTCCAGCCTCTGGATCTCTGGGATGAGGGATCCATATATAGATGTAAGTAGAGAGGATGAGCCAGCTTATGTTTTGACTTGTGGCTTCTCTCTGTCAGTTCTTGCTTCCACTTGGAGGCTGAGAGCCTCTTACTCATCACTGGTCGAATTCAGTGAGGCAAGTGTCATTGGAGAAGATTCTGGAAGCTTCCATTGTCTTTCAACCTCATTGAATGAGCTTGCCATTTGTCATTTCCCACTCAACGCACCCTGGTAGTTCATTCACCTGCATTGCAACGCACCTAGCCAGTGTATTTGGGTGCTTTGCAATGCAGGCAGCTAGTGGAGCCTCTGAATTGATCCTGATTTGACTAGTTTTGGGCAGTTTCCGGTGGAGAACTTCTGGGAGAAGCTGTCATTTGTTGACCTTGTTCCTTTAGGGGCAGGAACAACACTTTTAGGGACTTTGGATCCCTTGGATTATGGACATTTCATGCTCAAAGCTGTAAGGCACAAAAATGTCTATAACAATAACGATGAAAGAAGCTAGTTTATTGTGGTGGAGTTGAAGCCTCAAGATGGCAGTGACCACATCCTATTCTTCACCCCACATTTTATCAATAATCTCTAGCAATTTGAAAATGAAAGGGAAAGGAAGGAGAATAACCTACACAATTGAATTACCAAGAAATTACAAGCCGCAACATTGGTTGAAAATAATCAGAAGGGAGACTAAGCCTTAACATGGGGGGTTAGGATTCTTGAGGTCACTGAGATGGACCTGGGTGGGTGAGATTAATCACAAAGGAGAGTTTGAAAAGGTGGCACTATGAAGGAACTGTAACATGCCTCTTTTTTCTCCAATATTTGATTCCATGATACCAACCACCATAACTATAAGCACAAGACAATTGAAATCTTAGGCTAAGACTTCCTGTTGGGCATGAATACACATGAAATCCTTTGTGAGAGTGGCTAAATTATATTACTACCAAATCTTCTAAATTTCCATGATGTTGAAATACCATATAAGCCTAGCTCCCTCCTGCATGGGGTTGATCGTTTCCACGTCCAAACAACTCTATCCATGATCATATTCCTGTCACATCATTTTGGGCTCATACTAAGAAGCTCTATGAACCTTAACTAAACCAACATGTCCATTAGCCTCCTGAACAAGTGGAAACGATGGAGGATGCAGAGACACGAAGGAAATAAGTAAGAATGACTGGCATATCTACCTTGAGGTCACATGAGCACATTCCTTCTAACTACCATGCCACTAGCATCATACTCAACTAGATGCAATGATCCCTAGGCCCTTTGTAACTTTGTTTGGAATGGTGTTTATTGTAATTAGGGGATTAAACACTTGAAATTGTGGTCATTTACCATAATCTCTCCTTTCCTAGTTTGACCCCTTGATTTGCTAATTGGTATGCCTCAATGTTGTTTTGCCTTAATATGTAGAATACCTTGAAATGCTCAAACTTATGCAGCAAACCTCTAATCCTTAGAAGATGATTCTTCAGTCTTAGATTGTAAGGAGATGAGTCATTTTGCAAGTAAGAAATACGAAGAAAGAAGTATCCTACCACAATTAGCATGGATATCTTAAGGGAGAGAGTTTGGAGAAGGCCCTTGCATAAACTACAAAGTTATGCTTGTTTTTTTGTATCTAAACCAAAACCCCAAGAGTACACTTTTTTTCCATAAGAGATTATTAAATTTTTAAATCCTTTAAGAAGCAAATATTTCCTAAATTTATTTGATATCAAAATGTTTTTTACTTTAAGTTTCCATTTTTTTTACCTTAAATTATTTTATCTTTCTTAACATTTAATCAATTTAAAGTTAAGATAAGCCAATATCAATCAATAAAATTAATAAATAGATAAATAAAATAATAAACATTTATATTAATTATACACAAACTCAATATGATTTATATTTGTATAATTTTTATTTATATATTTGTATATTTTTATCATAGGGATAATAAAAATAAAAATGAAAAAATACTTGTTAGTGGATAAGCCTTATACTTTCCCATATGCACTTTGCATGAGCTCTAAAACATAATACTTTATATAATATGCCTTCATCCTTAATCGATTTCTTCTCTTTGAAGTCATGGATCGATACTCTTCAATCTCCCTAATAGATCTCCTATCTCTCACTCACAAGGGCTTCATTAGGGGAGCAATACCATACCACGTGCATTCATATTGGGGGATATATATTGAGGAAAAAATGACATAATATATTGGGCATATAATAGGGGGTAAAGGGTTTTTATATTAGAAGTTATAAAAAATGGAGCTCAAAGTTAATGAAAAAATATAAAGGGATATTAAAAATGTTAATGAAAAATGGATACCTACAATATCTAGTGAAAATAGGGGTTTTTTAAATTTGGAAGGTGTATTGGGTTCGTATTGGTAGGGGGTTAAATAATGTTATATTTAGAGGTATTTTCCAATATGTATTCAAAGTATGGGTATTGTTTAATATGTCATGAACACACGTGCTATGTTAGAGGTTCATTGACTGAAGCCCCCTGCTCTCACTCAACAATCTGTTGAAATGTGGCAACAAAAATATTCCAATTTAATTTGTCCTTAAATTAAATTGTGAATTAAAATCGAATTTAGTCTTAACAACTACTTGGAAATAATTAATTAAGTTATTTTGACTTAATTAGTTGGAGAAATTCAAGTTAGAAGTCTCTTTGAAGTCATGCAAGAGTTATCCCTTAAATTAAGAAGATAAGATTGAGTTATATTTGAGTTGTAATTAGTTAACTCAGTTTACTGAGTTAACTCCAGTTAAATTAGTTCCAAACTGTTTGAGGAACTAATGGTGAGTTAATAGTCAGTTGGTGCATGCATGCACTCAACTAGTGCTACTCCAGTTAACTAAATATTCCCTCATCAGAAACTCATGCGTGTCTATTCTGAGAAAGACCCAATTGAGATTAAAGTCAAGGACATTGTACTATTAGTTGCATGTGTTTTATCAAAGAGAAAACTCATGCATGAAGCCAAGGATAAATCTTTGAAGATTGCGCAGTTTTAAAGTGTGTGAGATCAGAGTTATCCACTTGGTAACACGAGAATCATCCACAAGGAACATCGCAGGGAAATAGGAGCTTGGAGGGCAGAGACGATGGCTGGAGAGAAGCCAAGATTGCATGTGAGCATCTGTGAGGATTGTACTGAGAGTTGGCTAGCTGTGAGAGCTAAGGCTTTGTATAATTCCTATGTATTTCCACCTTGTATGATAATACAATAGAGTGGGGTTTTTAGCTGAGGCTTTCCCCAAAGTATTCTCATGTGTATTGTGAGATTGATTCTTCTTCTTATGGTTATATTGTTCAGCTCTGTCTTTAAGCTTCTGCAAAATTGATAGTAGAAGTAGGTTATAGGATTCTCCTTTGATTTATATTCATTATCGAGTTAACCTACCAATAGATTTTCTACATGGTATCATAGCTGGATTTGTAGAGATTTTCTATAGGAAAACGGAGCTATGAACAACATACTGAGAAGAGAATTCAAAGTTTTAGTTCGGGGTTGTAGGTGCAAATCCAATTCATATCATACTTCAAGGTTGGCCAATGGCATTCTATGGCTTGAGACTCGAGTATGCCTTGGAAGGTAGCTCACATTATATAACATGGAAAGATAGAATGGAGGTTGTATTAGAAGACAATGGATTGAAGGAATTCATTGATCAAGAAATCCCAAAGCCAACTTCAACTAATGCACAATAGTTGGCTGAGTGGAAGAAGTGTGTGGCGAAGGCGAGACAGATCATCCTTGAGGGGGTTCAGGACCATATTGTCTTGAGTCTCCATGGGAAGGATACTCCATTTTCAATGTGGAAGACATTGAAGGACCTCTACTAGAACAGTAACAACCAGAGGAAATTGGAGCTCAAGGATAAGATTCGAAGAATCAAGATGGATAAGTGTGATACTATTTCCACATATCTGAACAAGTTCACCACCTGTAGAGATGAGCTTGGCAGTGTGGGAATAACTACTATCGATGATGATATGGTGAGCCTCACTCTCCTTGGCCTTCCAAAGAGTTAGAATATCTACAAGGACTCTGTGAATGGAAGGGAGAAACTACCGGATTGGGAACAACTGTGGTCGGATCTCATGCAGGAGGATATCAGGAGGAGCACATGAGATGGTTCTTCATCCAAGAACGATGATGAAGAAAATGTGGCCTTAGAAAGTAAGGAAAGGAAAGGGAAAGGGAAGGCTTCCCATTCCAAATTGAATTCTTCTCATGGAGGGAAGAAGTGTGACACATCTAAAGTAAGATGCTTTAATTGTCACGAGATAGGACATTATGCGACTAATTGCCCATCGAAGAAGTCCAAGAAGGGATCCTCGGAAGGATTGGAAGGTGAGATTTTAACCTCTCAGTTCGAAATGGACTTTACCCTCATCGCATGCATGGTTTCATTAATGATGGGTTGCGTCTGGTATCTTGATAGTGGAGACTCATTCCACATGACTGGTGATAAAAATTTATTCAGTGCCTTGGAGGAGAAAGACCTCAAGATGCGTATAGAGATGGGTGACGACGAAAGGTATAGTGTTTCAGGAGTTGGCATAGTTATTTTTCACAGGGAGCATGGAGCTCCTATCACCTTGACAAATGTGATGTATGTGCCTAGACTAAAGAAGAACTTGGCATCGGTTGTGATGTTGGAGGACAAAGGCTACAATGTTGTCTTCAGTAAAGGAAAGGCGTTCCTAAGACACATAGCCATGGGTTAGGCCAAGAGGATATGGATTCGGGTGAATAATCTCTATAAACTAGAGGTAGATGATTGTGCAGCATTGAGTACAAAAGCAAAATTGGTGCAAAGCCAATACATTGGCAAGTTGTGGAACAAGCAGTTGGGCCATTTGCATCATGGGGTTTTGAAGATAATGCAACAGATATCTACAGGACTTCCCAAAGGTAAACTTGAGCAAGTTGACACATGCAAAGGTTGTACCTTGGGAAAGTACACCAAGTCTTCCTTTCATGATCGAGACAGTCGAGCAAAGGCTATTTTAGAGCGAGTTCATACTAATGTGTGTGGACCATTCTCGACAACATGCACAATGAAGCAAAGGTATTATGTGATTTTCATTGATGACTATTCTCGTAAATTCTAGATTTATTTCATGCAGAAGAAGGACTAAACTTTCAAAAAGTTTTGTGAGTTCAAAGCTTTGGTCGAGAAAGAGTCAGGGAAGAAAATCAAGGCCTTGAGAAGCGACAATGGTGGAGAATATGTATCTCAAGGGTTTAAGGACTTCTGTGCAGCAGAAGGAATTAAATGAGAGTTGATGACACCTCATAACCCACAATAGAATGGGGTGGCCGAGAGGCAGAACAGAACTATTGTAGGGGCAACACAAGAAATTTTGCATGACCAAGGGCTACCACTTCACTTGTGGGTTAAGGCATGCAACACAGAGGTCTATTTGCAAAATAGAAGCCTGCATCATATACTTTGGATGAAGACACCAAAGGAAGATTTCTCCGGTAAGAGACCAAATGTGGGTCACTTCAAGATCTTTGGCTCATCAGTATATTGCCATGTGACAAAGGATGCACGGAAGAAGCTTGAGACGACAACAGAGTTGGGGATATTTGTGGGGTACACTGATACACCTCACAACTATCGGGTGTACTTTCCTACCAGTTGGAGGACAGGGTTCGCAGAGATCTCAATTTTGATGAGCATAAGGCCATGCGAGTTTCCCTTGAGAGGGAGCTACAACTACAGGCTATGGAGGAAATGTTGGTTCCTAAGGGGAGGAGCCTCAAACTAATGCAGAGTGGCCGCATGTAGAGGCTCCAAGAGTGGAGACATCCACTCAAGCAGAGTCTTCCAGAGATGGACGGAAGCGCACAAGAGAAGCTGACATATTGTTGGAGGATGCGAGAAAGAATGTGGGAGCACCATCTTCTCAGCGTAGACAGAGGAGGTCACTTGAGAGGTACACTAGATACATGGCCCTTGCTAGGGAATGTGTTGAGACCAAGCCATCTTCCTTTGAGGAAGCAGTGCAACAGCCGATTTTGGTTGATGCTATGGTGGAGGAGTATGACTCCATAGTTCGTAACAGTGTTTGGGATGTGGTTCCGAGACCGGAGAACAAGTCAGTTGTGAGTTCCCATTGGCTTTACAAGGTAAAGCAAGCTGATGATGATGGGAAGATCATGTTGTTGCAGTATATTTCGACAAAGGAGCAAGATGCTGACATTTTGACAAAGGTATTGTCAAAGTGTAAATTCGAGTTCCATAGAGACAGGATCGAGGTGGTAGATAATCCCTTTCTTGTTGAGAGGGAGTGTTGAAATGTGGCAACAAGAATATTCCAATTTAATTTGTCCTTGAATTAAATTGTGAATTAAAATCGAATTTAGTCTTAGTAGCTACTTGGAAATAATTAATTAAGTTATTTTGACTTAATTAGTTGGAGAAATTCAAGTTAGAAGCCTTTCTACAGTCATGCAAGAGTTATCCCTTAAATTAAGGAGATAAGATTGGGTTATATTTGATTTGTAATTAGTTAACTCAGTTTATTGACTTAAGTCCAGTTAAATTAGTTCCAAACTGTTTGAGGAACTAATGGTGAGTTAATAGCAAATTGATGCATGCATGCACTCAACTAGTGCTACTCCAGTTAATTGAAGATTCCCTCATCAGAAACTCATGCATGTCTATTCTGAGAAAGACCCAGTTGAGATTAAAGTCAAGGACAATGTATTATCAGTTGCATGTGTTTTCTTAAAGAGAAAACTCATGCATGCAGTCAAGGATAAATCCTTAAGGATTGCACAGTCTTGAAGTGTGTGAGATCAAAGTTATCCACTTGGTAACAGGGGATTCATCCACAAGGAACAACCCAAGGAAATAGGAGCTTGGAGGGTAGAGAGGAAGGCTTGAGAGAAGCCAAGATTTCTTGTGAGCATCTATGAGGATTGTACTGAGAGTTGGCTAGTTGTGAGAGCTAAGGTTTTGTATAATTCCTATGTATTTCCACCTTGTATGATAATACAATAGAGCGGGGTTTTTAGCTGAGGCTTTCCCCAAAGTATTTTCATGTGTATTGTGCGATTGATTCTTTTTCTTATGGTTATATTGTTCAGCTCAATCTTTAAGCTTCAGCAAAATTGATAGTAGAATTAGGTTATAGTATTCTCCTTTGATTTATATTGCATTATCGGGTTAACCTACCAGCAGATTTTCTACACAATCAAATTTCTACGTACATATGGTGGTTAACAGCTTCTCTATCTGAAGATAGTTCTAATCGTGCTCTTTCATATAAAACTCAATTTTTCTAATGCAAAACCTCTAATTTCCCAAAAATTTGAAATGTGGGAAATACAATCTATGCATTGGATACATCTTCGGTACGGATACTATGGTGAGTCTGGATGTTTTTGTTAAACACATACATGGCGAATACTGAATATGAATGATAAGCATGAGATTTAAGATTGTTCAACACTCTAACATACCAATATTGGTTAATTGTCTGTGCACTAGGAGGATTCAGTGATGAAATTATGCAAGAAGTACCGGAGCACATGCAAAGGCACCAGGAGTAACTCCCTAGAGTCTCCTACATTGAATTTAAAAAATTTAAGAAAATTTTCAAGCACTACATTGTTAAATTCCAAAAACAAAGCAACACAGGGTTGTCTTAGGATAAAGGAAACAGTTCCAGTGAGGTTAATTACATTAACGCAGAGGGATATGACGTCGGTAGGGCTTACTGCACATGTTGTATTATGTGTGACAGGATTTTCTTTCCATTATTGTTGAATGAGATGGATGCAATGGTTTGTTGCTTCAATACGCGTACAAAAAATTATTAGAATTTCACATTGCCATTGATTTGGGAAGAGGAGCGCTACGGATAATTTTAAAAACGATTCTTGAAAATTGAGGTCTGCAAAAAGACGGTGAGGGCGGAAGATGTGACAACATTTTGGGTTTCAGTTCTTGACAAGAGAGATGTCGCAAGATCAGGTCATAGCAATGGATTTCCTGGGGATCGAGAAGGGCTCCGTGAAAAATGAGTCTCAAACAGATGAAAATCCTGTCACTGCACAGGAAAAACAAGAACCTAACACTACTAAGAAAATGACAACTCCCACTGCGTCCGCCCCTTGGTTTTGGGAATAGGTGATATCATTCATATTTTGCATTCACCATGTATGTGTTTAACATGGTATCAGAGCCGACATTCTCCTGCCCTACTCCAATTTGAGCCACTTTTTTTGTGGTCTCCTAATTAAAACTTCCACTTTATAGAGCATTTGACTCTATTCATACCTATCAATCCATTTTCCTTGCCACATGCCTATTGATCTGACCTCCCAACATGAATCTTGTTGAGCTCTCTACCACTATATCTTCCTTTTTCTAGTTTATCTATCAGAAATTCGTTTCCTCTGTGTACACCTACTTTAACATTCTGAAATCTGCGCCTACTCTAACGCTCTTTGTACCAATAACATTAAACGTTGTTTGAATGCATACCCCCCCAACAAACACTGCATCACATGAGAGGGTTTTATTAGGTGTTAGATGTTGCGTTGAACATGTATACATTGAAGCAGTTGTGAATTCATGTGACAAAGGGGATTGTTCACAATTTCAGTTTGAACTTTGGACATCTTCGTTCACTGAATTTTGAATCATTGATGAAGTTTTCTGTTATCATCTGGTAAATAATTCCCCATTTTGTTTGAAATCATATTTTTTGACTTAAAAATGTCCGATGTAGGGGAAGCATAAGAACGGACCATGGTCTATGTGTTTGAGATGTTGATAGACATGAGCCGAGACAAAATTTTGTTTGGAAAATAATGTAACTATTTCCTGTCCCTCACCGACGTGGATTGGTGGAAGAGTTAAATGTGCAAGTTTAAAGCATGCAGTAGATGGAGAGTGAAAAGTTTTCATTTAAGATTTTGAATCAGACTGGTGGAGATGTGAGGTATTTTCACGAGGTTCAATATTGATTTAGAAGTTTGAGTCTTTGATTCATTCTCTGCATTGTTCCATTTAAATGTGAGCCATTTACATGTGCGTTGAAGTCTATTTATCTTCTAATGTTTGTGCGAAGAGTATTGATGAAGCTGTTGCAATGTCGATACATTGAATGCTTTATATATGTGTTTTTGAATGGAATTTGGTACCATTTAACATTAAAAGAGGTGAATTTATTATCTCAATGATATCACCTGTTCCCGAAACCAAGGGCTGGATGCAGCGGAAGCCGTCATGCAACCTGTGGTTAAATATCCCTTCTCTACATTGTGAAGTTGCAGACATTGGCATACACAATGTTGAAATGGTATGTTTATTGAGATTTAATTGGATTAGTTTGTTGGCTACTATACAAGTATCATAAAGATATATTTTATGTTATAGAGAGAGTAAAGTTCTGATTGCAGTGGAGATTGGAAAATATTTGTAATCATTGTGATTGTCAACTAATACTTCTTTTCTAGAATGGCTATGATTGGTGATGTATTAGAGTTATTAAATATTCTCACTCATTCAATTGTTGATGAGATGGTGAAAATCAACAAAAACACTCTCTGTGATATTAAAACATGTCTGCAGAATGCACAGGAAACGATTGATTTTTTGCAGCTTGAATCCCAGCTTCAACAAGATGAATTATAGAAATATAAGTATCATGACACCCATCAAAAACAAGAAATGACAAATGTAGTATCCATTTCAGGAGAAAATTTTCATGCAAAAGTAGAAATTCAATCTGCACTTACAAAGCCAATCATCAGACCTTGGGAAGAGCTTGTCCATAACAAGCACACAACTAGTCTTGGATATGACAAGGATTCATCCTTTCATATTCCAGATTAATAAAAGCCCATCCAGTTTCAGAGCATTGGATTCCTTCATGATAGTTCACCTTCAACTGTTCCAGATTCTGTTCCTCCACATTCACAGCCAAAAGTTGTTAAAAGCCAACACTATGACTACGTTGGCCATATGAAAGATCACTATTTTGATCTTCATCCATGTGAACACTATCATAAAACCACTCACTCTTCAAACAAATGCTTCAGAAACAAGCCTCCTACAAGAACAAAGATTCGTTTTGGATGGATCGCTTCTTGGAAATGGGCTTCAACTACCAAGAAGATATTTCAGTCATACTTTAGAACTTGTTCTAGAGTATTGAACAATCTTGCAGTTAAGTTTTCTCCATCATCTCAATTGGGAAGTGATGGTCATCTACAAGTTTCAAATCCACATCAAGCGAGCCTGAGCCACAACCTACTATACCAGATTCATGGTTGTAGCCGGAGACAAAGATTCCCCTGAGCATGCCTTCGGTTGATGATTAGAATTAAATCATCTATGTGGGGTTGAGGAATCTCTTCAAAGGATTGGGGACACTTCCTCCAGAAGACTTCAGATTCTTTCCAGTTTTGGAAGAGTTATAGGAATTTCATTAAGCATTCCAAAGTTGGTGGTAATCCTTAAACCATCATAGGTTGAGACATCCCTTTTTAGGTTGAGGTTATCCCTTTTATGCTGGTGAGACCCCCCTTCAAAGATTGAAGGTTTCCCTCTTCAAAGCATTAGGAGCACTTTCTCTAGCAGAAGACCTCAACTTCATGTCAGACTTGGAAGATTTCTAGCAACTGCACAAAGAATTCTAGTGTTGGTGGTCATCCTTAAACCATCACCTTATACCAACATTCTAGAGAGAACATTTAGCCTAGTGCTACCATGCATTTTTTCACATTTTGTATTACAACTCTTTTCTTGGACTCATACATACCCCTTCGGATTAAGGGGGGAATGTTGGACACCTAATCCTCTAAGGGTATGGTGTAGAAGTTAAACAGTCAAAGGAGTCTAGGAGATGTTGGAAGATGAATCCAACAGTCATGTACAATGTATTAAATGAACATCTTGTGAATAGTAAAGGAAATCTCATGCTTATCATTCATATTCTGCATTTTCCATGTATGTGTTTAACAATTTTACTTTAATCTAGATGTCCCCAATATGGTCGTTGTGAATTCTAGACTAACACTTTAATTTAGATTGGCTTTATTCTGCATACCATTTCATTTGTATAATATTTAATCTGAGGTCTGGCCCTCACTTCCCTTTGAATTTAATGGTAGGGCCACTTCCCTTTGAAATTAATGGTTAAGAGCATTTGTTTCTTCCTAAGATGTCACAGGTTCAAAACCATAGGGGGTAGAGTATGTATGCCTTCGTAGACTTAGCAGTCAAATCGTTGCGCAGAGGTGGGTCCCTTATCCCATAAACAAAGGGGTCTCATACGCTAATTTGGTGTCTAGCTTGGTCGTGACCTTAGAATTGGATAATAATAATAATAATTAAACCTCCAGATACTTTATGATCCAAATAACACTTAAAATTTTGTTGTGGGGTCCCCACCTCCTTAGAGTTTGATCTCACTCTTTCATCTAGAATTCATTTAAAGTTTTTGCATACACTTTGGGTTATGAACTAGATAGCTCCTTAAGCCTAGTATAATAGACTTCCTCGAGAGAACTATTCATGTCTTCATTTATTGGGTCCAAATGTTAAAATAGGTCCTCTCCATATCTAACCTTCAATTCTATGTTCTACCTTGGATAACTATAGAACCTGATTTAGAAATGTGCATAATAGACTTATAGGTTGAATTCGAAACTGGTTACATTGTTTGAGTGTCTCTATGAAGGGATCAAACACGCTATGTTCTATCTTCAATCAATTGTAAACATATAAGAATAATAAATAACACAATATATATATATATACATAGTCTTCGTCCTTTACACTTAATTCCACTAAGAACTCTTAAATATCTTCCCTCTAATTCTGAATAATCATTCAATTACATTGAAAAACACTGTTACATAAAATTTCTCTTTCCCAATTCAACAAACTCAATTTGTTTCCTGAATTATCTATCAAATCCCTAAATTGAATAACTATGTACCTTAACATAACTATCAAATGACACTCATCCTATCTTTTTTAACAATATATATTCTTCTAGATTATAGCTAGAAAAATAATACAAAATTAAATAAATTAAGGAAACCAAATTCCTTTGGTAAATGGGTTTTTTTTACCATAGGAGGTCAAAGACAAATTTGGCTGGTAGATGCTCCCACATCATACTCTTGGGGAAGAAAATAAACGTTCATCAACTTTTTAATTCTAGTGCCATCTTTGGAATTTTTTGTTTCTATCAGCCAAGTAGAATATTTTGCTAGTTGGTTCTTCCATTTGACTAAATATTGAAAATATTCTTTGCCTTTGGTTCCCTTGACTACCTTTTGATACAATATTTCCTTAATTTTTTTCTTAGTTGCTTTAGGAAGTTGTTTCTTCCATCCACTAGTATGATATTCATTACATATAGGTTCATATGCCATAACATTGTTTGTCTCCTTGAAGGGATACAAATATGCAACATTAAAAATTGAA
Source organism: Pinus tabuliformis (assembly GCA_031772625.1). NCBI lineage: Eukaryota > Viridiplantae > Streptophyta > Pinopsida > Pinales > Pinaceae > Pinus > Pinus tabuliformis. Next base: position 753,757,872 of record CM062816.1, read on the forward strand.
GAAATGCTAATATCATTTGAGAGTTCTAACTCATAAGCATTAGAAGAAAATTTCCTTAAATTTTACTTGGACAAATTTTCTTAAGTTTTAGTTTATTGTATGTCCCTATAAAAAACCTATCTTTCCTGAGATATTCCATCTCTAAGTCACCAACTTCAAAGTCTAGTTATCTTCCTTTTATGTTTTCTCTTTGTTTATACTTGATGTTTTACTATAATTGGTTCTTGACTCTTTCCTATAACTCCTGCATGATTTCTACAAATTCTTGACCATTAGCACTTCTTATCTCCTATTTTCCAAAATTTCTCAACTCATAACCTCCTCTTGGATGCATTCCATTCAAATTTTGGAATGGACTCATCCTTGTGCTTCTATTAGATGAATCATAGTAAGAAAATTTAGCTTGAGCAAGTACCTAATCCCACTGTTTGGGATGTTCACTCACTAAAATTCTTATGATATTTCCTAAACTCTTGTTTATCACTTTTGTTTACCCATCAATTTGATGGTGTTATGTTGAACTTAAATTTAACTTAGTGACAAGGTCCTCTAAAAATGACCTACAAATCTTGTATCTCGATTTGAAACAATGCTTCTATGTAAACCATGCAACATTACGACTTCTCTAAAGAATAAATTTGCAACATTAGTTGCATCGCGAGTCATTATACAAGTTATAAAGTGTGCCATATTTGAAAACATGTCAACAATAAGATAAATAGAATTGTTACCCCTTTGGGTTTGAGCCAACCCCAAAACAAAGGTCATACTTATTGAGTCCCACGATTTAGTTAGAATTGGAAATGGATGGTATAACCTTGTATTCTGACTTGTTCCTTTAACCTACTGACATACTCTGCATCTCTCAATAAATATCTTTATATCAGCTTGCATACCTAGCCAAAACTAAAAATAATTCAACACCAATTTTTTTTTTATCTTGTCCAAAATGTCCTAACAGTCCTCCACTGTGTTTTTTGACTATCAAATTATCTCTCATTGAACATTTTGGTATGCAAACCTTATTGTCTTTGAACATCAAACCTTCTTGAATCATATAACTCAACCATTAGGTTTTACTTATGGTAACTGGGTCTTCACATGTTACATACACTTCCTTGAAATCCACATCATCTCTATACATCTCCTTTTTCTCATCAAATCCCAAAAATTTAATATGAAATTCATGTAGAATTAAATTAATTCTACTCAATGTGTCAACTACCTTATTTGTTGAACCACTTGTGTGTTTAGTTACAAAAGTGAAATTTTATAGAAATTTTGCACATTTCACACATATTTGATTCAATTTTGGTTAACTGTTGATAAACTACAAAGCACATTTTTCATTATACAAAAAAAAGTCCATAGACCTAAGATAGTGTATCCATTTCTTGAAGTATTGAATTATAGCATAAAATTTCTTGTCATAGGAGTAATAGTTATGTTTTCCTTTATTCAATTTCTCACTTAAGTATGGAATAGATTTTCCTTCTTGACTTAAAATAGCTCCAATAGTAGCTCCACTTGCATATGTCTCAACTTGAAAAAAAAATTAAAGTCTAGTAAAGCTAAGACATGTTTTTTTTGTTTATGTTTCAACAATTTGAAATTCTTATTATTTTTTATTGTCCATTTAATGGTTTATTTATTTATTTAATGGTCTCTACAATAGGAGCACAAATCCTACTAATGTTCTTAATAAATTTCATATAAAAACTTTCTAGACCGTGAAAACCTCTCACTTCAAAGACACTCTTTGGAACAAACCAATTAATAATAGCTTTCACTTTTTCCTAATCCATATTTAAGCCTTCTTTAGAAATTACAAATCCTAATATACCAATTCCCTTTTCATAAACCTACATATCTTTAGAATAATCAATTTTTTTTCTCTTTGCAATGTACTAAAGACTAATTTAAGATGTCTTAAATGCTTCTCCTTGGTTTGATTGTACGCCAAGATATAATCTAAATAGACAATGACACAATTACTAGTGAAGCCTTTCAAAAGCTCATTCATTAGCCTCATAAAAACACTAGGGGTATTAGTACGATCAAAAGGCGTCACTAACCACTCACGTAACCCATGATTTGTTTTGAAGGTTGTCTTCCATCATCCCCTTCTCTAATCCTAATTTGATGGTATCTGCCCTTAAGATCAATTTTAGAGAAATAATTGACACCACTTAAATAATAAATTAAATCATCAATGTGTGGAAGTGGAAATCTATACTTGATTGTTATTTGGTTAATGGCTCTAGAATTATTACACATTCTCCATCCAACATCTTTCTTTGGACTAACCACTACTGAAATAACACATGATCTCAAACTCTCCTTAATGATACCTTTATCTAATACCTCTTGCACTTTTCTCTTTAATTCTTCATTTTCTTGTGGATTCATTCTATATGTTGCGTTATTTGGAATACTTAATCCATGGATTAGGTATATATGATGACTAATGCTTCTAATAGGAGGTAAATTACTTGTTAAATCATAAGCAATGATATCAACAAATGCATCCAACATAACTTCGACTTCTTTAGGTAAATCATCTAAATTCATAGTAAGAATTACCTTAGGCTTTCCAATCAAAACAAATTATTTCTCCTCCTTCTTGACTTCTTGCAATAACTCCTTTCCACTCATCATCAACACACTAGGACTAGCTTCTTCCTTTTCTCCTTCATCTTGAAATGGTAACAAGACATGTCTATGAGCATTCTTCTCAAGTGTATAAGTGTTTCTCCTCCTATCATTAACAACCTTTTTGTCATACTACCATGGTCTTTCCAGAAAAAAATGACAAACTCCATAGGCATTACATTGCATAACACCTCTCTTTATAAATTCCAATCTAAAACTCCATTTTACATTTCTCATTCACCAAAATTTGATGTCCCTTTTGCAGCCATGACACTTTATAAGGATTCGGGTGTGTTTTTCTTTCCAAATTTAATTTCTCTACCATTTTAGTAAAAACTAAATTATTTTTACTTGCACTATCAATCACAACTTTACAACACATACCTTTCAATTTTCATATGGTCTTGAACAATATTTTCCTCTCGGTTGCCTTGTTAGTTTCCTTCTCTAGTTTAATTTAAACTCTTTTCGTTAGCAATGAATCTGCTACTTTAGGGGTCTCTTCATTTACTATTTCATTTGCACCTTCTTCTATGGCTTTCATCACATGTGCACCTCTCTTACCTACCATATTATTTTCTGGACATTCCCAAGACACGTGTCCCAACTTTCCCCATCTATAACATCTACGTTGGTGGTCTCTACCGCTACCATTGCCTTGTGAGAAGGATATTCTTCCTCTAAAATAAAATCCTCTTAGTTATTGACTACTTGAACTCCCACCCTCTTGAAAATTGTAGTCTTCCTCTTCTTCCTGATTGTCCTTTTCCCCTTGCAAGACTTCTTCCTCTATCCTTTTGACTTTGTTTTCTAGTTATATTTTCTTCTTCTTTTAAAGAAACTTGATAGGCATCCTCAACTATCTTCAAAGATAATATGTTCATCTCATCCTGAATCTCATACCTCAAACCATTAATGTATATAACAACATTTTTAGCATCCTCTTCAACATGACCAACTATAAATTCTTAACTTATAAAAAAAATTAGTGTACTCTTTTACAGACATATTTTTGTCTAATACTTTCTTATTGCTTGAAAATATTTAACTGATAATACTTGGGCTGAACTTACCTTTGAATTTATCCACTATTCTTTCCTAGCTCTTGATTTTGGATTTACTTTTCCTCTTTCTATCTTCCTCCATTTCATCCCACCATATGGTTGCATGAGCTTTCAATCTTGTGACTGCATACTTTACCCTTTTCTCTTCATCAACATATTCATAGTCAAAATAATTTTCCATAGCATTAATCCAATCCATAAATTCATCAACATTTAAATTACCTTCATAAACAAACACCCCCATATTTGGTCTAGCTTTCATCTTGGCTATCGTCTTCAACATTTTTTCTTCTGTTGTTCCTTCTCCTTCTCCTTCACTAGAAGACTCTTCTTTTTCCTTGTTGATATCTACCATGCCATATCCTATTCTCTGGGAAGTTTCCATCACCTCTAATCTATGTTGAATGTGCCTCATCTCGACTTATAGGTCTACATTTGCTACATGCCTTCCTCTTCCTACACCTTGAGTTGCTCCTCTTTGTCTTCTTCAATTTATGAAATGAAGGATGCATTCACCCTATCTACACTAATAAATTGATCCAATTCCATTGAATGGAATCATTAACTTATTTATTATTCCTTTTATCAGGGCTTCCCATCCCTAATAACCTACTATTTCCTTAGTTTTTAAATATAATTGTATTTTAAGAATACTTGGAAGATTTGGTATTGAATATACTCAATGGGTTAAGGAATTATATAAATAATTTTCACATGTATAAATTTATATTTTATATTATTGAAAATTTAATGATAATAATTTATATTATTTTCATATTATATTATTTTTATTTTTATAATATTGTATTTTAATAATTAAAAAAGGTGCGAGAAAGGTTTATTTTTTCTTTTTTTTTGGCTTTCATGTCAAGTTAATAAATTATAAATATCGGTAATGTTATAAACATTTTGAAATTGAAATTTAACGTAAGTATATGTTTTTTTTCTATGTGCTTCATGGTCCCCAAAGAATGGTGATCGCTACAGTCATAGAATATTTGTACCAAACAGATCTACCTAAAAGGATCACTTCCTGTTGGCTCAACTATGGAGCCTAACCCTGAGAGTGTCAAGAGAATTGAATCTGTGACCTCTCAATAGTAGAGTTTCTTTAACGATGGGGACTTGACCAACTAAGCTAACAATCAATGGTTAATGTAAGTATATGTATTATATTCTAATTAAAAATGTTTTCATCCTCCACCTTCTTAGTATCATATATAGGAAAAATTATATCATACCATGATATTTTAAGATTTTTTTAACACATAATTTTATTATAAATATTGTGAGAGTCATTTCCTTTCCTTTATTTTCCAAGGAAACCCAAGGGATGCTTCCCCACATTCATGAATAGCATGCATAATAAACCCAATGATATAGAATCATGTGACTTACCCATGATTATTGAATGAGTCACTTACTAGAACAAAGATAGCCAAATGCCCAACAACATTAGTGACAACTGGTTGAACTAACCCCTTGGGCTTCATGGGAGTTCATTCTTATTTTAGAAATGATGATGTTATTCTTTAAGTTAGATATAGAAGAAAAGTACTTTTATTCTTGATGACTAGGGATAATTATATCTTTATAGTACATTAATTTATCTTATTCTCTATATCTTCATTACAAATTTTGTTTTATATTTATATTTGATATTATGTCTAATCTATCAATATTTAGTACATAAGCCTCCTACTTATTATCCAATACTTTAGTTAAGAATTAGCATGTTTATGCCACCATCTCTCAAGTCATAACTCACTTTGGATGAAATTTAAGAAATGGTAGGAAGCCACTTGTGTTTCATTTTAGTTATCTTGTGCTTGTAAATTAGGTACCTAATCATAGGCATACTCTTAATGGGTGGAAGACCAACTTATAAAAGGAGAATTAGATAAGATATATTGTTTTTAATTTTGTAATTATAAATTCTAAAATGATTTCAAATTAGGCTTAATTTTCTACCAAGTTATTCACATCCATATAAGTTAATTAGATTAACAAGTATCTCAAAAATAATTTTATGTTCTTCACATATTCAAAAATCTAATACTTTACAATTGTTCTATGTACCAAACTAGGCTTTACATCATTCGTTATTCATTTTCTCAATGCTACAATTCTACTTAATATTGTGATGATGGTCAACATCAAGATACTTGCATGAATTAACTTCCTCTAAGTTGTATCCTCATATACTAAATTACCATAAGTGATTTTCCTGGATTTGAATTTGATAACCTTTTTCTATCAATATTTATAAATATACCAATGCTAGAATATAAATATTTGATAATTCTTGGTTGCTTGTAAAGGTCAAAGGGCCACCTTACTAGAAGATCATTATCATCATTATAAAGTAAAAGGATAAATACTATTCCAACTAAAGTAGTGCCAATATGGATTGCTTTTTCCAAACCTGCCTTTGATTGGTTAATATAAATGCCATAAAGGGTATAGGGTAAGGTTCAACCCTGCTTACTTCTTCTATTAAGATCAATCTCTTCTAACTAGCCCTCAATTTTATTGAAGTTAGCAATATTTTTCTCCTACAACCTTATCATAATAGATCTCAACTCAAAATGGACCTTTAGCTATTTTAGCTTATTCCAAAGATTATTTCTAAACATTGTATCAAATTTTACTGAAGTGAAGAAAGCAATATAGAAGATTGATTTTATTATTTTCACTTTCCTCAATGATAATCCTAAACTTAATGAGATGGTTCTTAGTTGAATTATCACTTCTAAAACTTGCTTTGTATTTAGCTCTTTTTCTTTAATTTTCTAACCATATGATATTCCTCATTTCTAGAATGATTCCATATAACTATGCTAGAGGAAAACTAATCATAATGGTATTTTAATCGGAAATATTAACTTTTTCACGAATTTTAAAAATAAAAATAATGATTCTTTGAGTCCATCATTTAGGTAAACCTTGGTTCACTATGATATTGAAAAGATTATGAGTTCAAGGATAAGGATATAGCCTATAAATTTTAAAATTTCTATTTGACCATTTTTTATGTTTTTATATTTACCTTTTGCTAGAATTTTAACCCTAAGCTTAATGTCATCTAGAGTAAAACCTCTTACTTTTTAATAATAATTTGAATCTTGTCCAAAATATTAAAAATTTCTATTTGATAATTTTTTATGTTTTTATATTTACCTTTTGCTAGAATTTTAACCCTAAGCTTAATGTCATCGAGAGTAAAACCTCTTACTTTGAAATAATAGTTTGAATCTTGTCCAAAATATTAAGGGAATCATGAATATTAATTGGACACAAATTTCAATCGCTCAGAACAATCATTTTGTTTAACATTTTAAAATTTACCTCCAAATAAAAGTTTAAAATATCCTCTTACTTTTTATCTATATAATATCTCTTTTTTAAAATAAGAACTTTATATATATTTAACCCTTTATACTCTGGTAAAGGGTTAAAATGTTTACGATTAATTAATTGTGAGTAAATATAAATTTACCTATCTCATTTCTTACTATTCCTTCTATCCACGTACATTAGAAATTACTCCTTGAGTTCAGACCAAACATTAATTTCAATAAAGGAGGCATTGGTGGCCTTCATTGACCTACTTTTTGGTCAATGTGAATATGATAGAAAAGTTTTGTTACAAGTACCTAAACCTAATTCTAATTAAAAGGGACAACCATCTAAATCTCTTGATCTTGCCATTGGTAAATCATCTCATCAATTATTTCTTGTATAGGCTATTAATGGGCATATCAACTAATGTGCATATGAGAAATAAGAATGTAATTGGTTATGGAATTCCTATTAAATATGATGATCCATTGATGTTTACCTCAATATACCTATGCTTGTCACATGGTGATAGTGGTTATAATGATTTCATGTTAATGATGAAACTATGGTTGCAAGATGTAATACAATCAGAATGATGATTTTGTATAACTATAAATTCACTCCAATTTACTATGCCATCTACATATAAATTATGAGAATTAATGAATTAATCATGTTAATATTGTATGGTCGTGTTTAATATGGAATATTTGATCATTATGGTTTTCTACCTCCATATTTCCTTACATCTTGACCTTATGTACCTAAACGAATAATTAGTCTGATTTGATGAAATGGTGTGCTTGCATGGTTATATGCTAATTCTAAGGTGAAGAGCTTATAATATTAAGAAATATATGGTTCCAAGCATATGTGTGTGAAAATGATACTTGCCTTAATGGTTAATCAAGGGTCCAACTCATACCAAATATGGACCTCGAAAATGTTGTTGTGACTATTTATAGACTTGCAATGGGTTCTCATCAAAATTGCAAATGGACATAACACTTTGTGATTAGTACCTCTAATATGATCCATCAACACTAAGGTACAATTATGTACATTTATGATTAGTTCATCTATCTGTCATAGTCATCAATCTCAAACTAATAGTGAGGGATTTGAGATCATTGTTTCAATGGCACTTACCATAATTCAACTTGTATTTTTTATATTGTTCTATGGAGGTTGAGGTGATGATTCTTCCCTAACATATTTACTTGGTTTTGGTTGGAATTTGAAGATGCCATACACATTTCTCTTATAGTTGGCTTGGAAGCTCAAATTTTTCTATCAATTATGGCCCCCCTTTTCTCATTTGATGAGCATTCCACCTTTTTGAGTGAGGGATGCAATTTATGGAATAAACCAAATCTTGCACAAGTTGATGTGTTGGTGTTGGAAGCATCTCAGCCTAGGATATTTCTCATAGTTGATATTTGGTACTAAATGTTGAGCCAACCATGAATTCGACCCCAAATCGAAATGATAAGGATAAGGTAGGCTCTACAAATGAAATGACATATAAGTTCTATACACTATGTGTGTTTGGATGAAATTGAATTAATTTGTAGCTTTGGAACTTTGCATTTCCTTAGCCCTTTGTTTCAAGGTCATTCATTCCTTGCGTCTATGGGTATATGCTAATTTCATGTATGTTCTATGTATTATCGGTTTCCAAAAGGATTTAGCATGCAAAGTCCAAGCAATGTTTGACTTCTTGCATTGTTGGTTATGGTTTGAGAACATGAGTATAACATTGCTTCTATTGTTGTGAATTGTCTATAGTAGGGTTGGGTTGTGAAGCTAAAACCCATAACTTTGTCTTATTGACACTCTTATTTAAATGCTTGGAATCATACTCTCCTTGGTTAAACACATTACCTTTTGGACTATTACTTGAAGTAATATCAAAATCTCAAAATCCCTTCTCATTTTTGTTTCCTTCTATATCCTTTCAAACCCAAAAATAAACCCTAAACTTTGTTGGTAATGCTCATAAAAAAATGGTTTTCTACATGTGCAAGAGCTTGATGGATATGAATAAATGGATTTCATCCAACATTTGATAACATTTTTGTTTGCATTGAATGGTTGTTTATCCTTGTAGAAAAATTATGGCAGAGCTCTACACTTGACAGTAGAGTTTAGGAACATGATGAGATTGGTTTTGATATTATATACTCATAAAAGAAAGTAAAGCCAAAGTTGCAAATGTTGGGTGTTCTTGATAGTAGTTATTGGAAAACAACATATGGTTTATTTACTTGAAGAATTGAACATTAGTTCATTTATACTACTGATGTAAATATTTTATTGATGGTTATGATGGGTTGATTCACATGAAGTAGTTAGATTACCATCCTTTGATTGAATTAATACCTAATAGGCATGCACATTGAAGCGCATGCTTTAATGCTGGTTATAGATAACCTTGTTATATATACATGCAATACAAGTGTTGGAGGAAGATATATGTATAATATTGTATTTTTCTTAGTGGGCACCATTGTCCATATTAATAGCACAACACACACACACATGCTAGAGTTAGAGGCTATTTCAGTGATTGTGATGTTGTTGGGCTATATCCTCTTGAGTTTATATTTTGTTGAATGATATCAATAGATATCATTATAATTATTATGGTGCATCTCTATAGGCATCAAGACTCATAGAATGACTTATACATGCATATTAATAACCTATTAATGAACAAATATTTCCAAATGAATTTAGCATGGCGATAGTTATGTGCTATGAATTACAAAGAATGTAAAGGCAATTGAAATTTGCATTAGTTGTAAGGAATTATTGTTGTCTATGAATGATCATGCCTAATGATAGTTGTGTGAAAGTAATATGCGTGATGTTTTGCAACTAATCACTAGTAGAAGTTCTTTCCCTTCACTTACTTACATTTCATCCATTTTTCCTCACATTATGCCTAGAATTTGTCACTATTTCATATCCCTTATCCATCTATATTAATGATTGTAGCATGGGTAGAGTGGATGGATGCATGGCTTTAAATTAATGGCTGCATGAGTTTGATGTTATATGATTATGATCACTGGGATGAATAGTTGCAAGGCATTATTTTTTTTCTATGATTGATCATGCTTGATGATAATTGTATGAGCATAATATGCACGAGGTGTTGGAGCTAATTTCTAGTAGAAGTTATTTCCCTTCACATATTTAATTTTCATCCATATTTCATTACCTTATGCATAGACTTTGTCACTATTACATATCCCTTCTACATTGATCTCAGTGCTTGTAGCATGGTTAGAGTAGGTGAATGCATGACTTCAAATTTTAATGAATGCATGACTTTGATGTTGTATGGATTATGATCATGGGGACAAAATGTTATACTTAGATGAAAATCGTTTTGGCCTTATTAGCAATTCAAAAGAGAGGTTGCAACTTAATTTGTGATGTTATTATTGAGTAGACTCAAATTCTACTAAAAACGAGAGACTATTTATTTAAATAAAGATTCATTCACTAGTATTTATCATGAGAAGTTTGTGATGCACTTATTGTTTAACTAATTTGAAACAAGTTTTTTTATAATGAGACATAAACATATATCAGATATATTGCGCTACTAAATATTTCGAAATTATGATAGTTATTTCAAATTCATTTATATGTATTTAATTCTATTTATGTTTGGAAGAAACTAGAAAAGTGAAAATTAATTTAATGGTTGGAGCCTTACTTTGTGTAGACACCTAAAATTACATTGGACTTAGATGAACTTTCAACTATTAACCATCCAAAATTAATATAATTATGCTCAATTTACTTATTACATAAATCTAGGAGATAGTTATGTCCTTTCAATTTCCATCGTGCCTTATATATAATGAAGAGAAGGGACGTGAGTAAACAAGGAGAAAGGAATAGATATGATTTAGTTCTATACATGAAATTCAATTCCATGTTGTATTATTTTTTGAAGTAGTTTGAAAGATGCTTAAAATGGTAGGATAACTTAAAACAAAGGTCAAAGTATTACAGTGGATTCAAGTATACTTTCTTTATATAGTAAATTTGTTTATTTTTGTACATGGTGATACATTGCTATCCATATTTTTAAGACTCAGTATACTATCATGTATACAAATTCTTTGAAACAATATGATATTCCCCATGAGTATTTACTATCAAAGGCTTTACCCATTTGATTTATTTGTTGTTACACATGGAATATGATTTCGAAATAATTTCATATATTGAGATCTTGATAAGTTATTAAACCCTATTTTTTAGGTTATTATAATTCGGTTGTTCAATTAAACATTATTTTAATATGTGTGCGTATTTTATTATATTTTCTTAGTTTTGCTTTAAAGTTTAAAGTTTATGTTTTTTTCAAATGAACAGTTAAAATTTATATTATATAAAAAAATGGATTTGGGGCCAGGCCCCTTACCATGTCTTCATGTTCTAGAAAAACATTACTTTCAAATATCCATAAAATTGAAAACCTATTTTTGTGGTAGCATTTTCTTACTATTCTAAATAGATTCCAACTACAATCATGGAAATATACTCCTAATAACAATATAAACTTACGTAACACCATAAAATGTCAAAATATGAAAATTAAATTCTTTGTTAAAAAGATCCAAATTCACCCATCTCTCCATGCCACATGATGCTCCCTTTCTATCTTGTCATTCTTGTTGTTCTTGCCTCTCTACCATGCCTAGATTTTTTCTTTTCAGCCTCATTGCTGGTCTTGGTCTCTGCAATGTTGAACAAGGCACCAACATTGAATATTTCCTCCAAATTCGTTAGGGAAACACCATCAAATATTTCCTCCAAATTTTCCACCCTAATGTCTAAGGCAACCAGGTCCTTCCTGATATTATCTTGAAATTTCTTGAACTTACCCTATAGCAATTTAAATTTGGTATTGATTAGAAATTAAAAAGTGCACTGCTCTTGATCCTTTGTTGGGTTCTTGTAATAAAGGGCATGCAACAACCCTTCAACTGGTTCCAGTAGCCTTGCCAACAACCTATTGCATTTGGTTTGCTCGTCCTCCTGTGTTTGATCGCCCAAGTTCTCCATTACGAAAGTGAGGTAGCATGTTCTTTGGGCTTCATGGGATAATGACCACCACCGTTCATAGTTGTGAACACTCATCAATAGCACAATGTATAACTGAAGTACCATATAATTCCATTTATAAGCAAACCTTCCTCTAGATCACCTCACTGTAGCATTGAAATTTTGGGTTGCCAAAGCCATATATGAATCTTGCCATGCTCCTGGGAGTGTCATTCACATGCTATGGAGGTAGAGGATACTTAATGTTGATGTGAATAAGATTGAATTCTCTACTAGGTTTTAGGTTCCCCTCGCTTGTGTGAATGGTTTACCACCTCAAAGCATTAACACCTTATGCCACTTGTTCTTGTGATTCGCCACCAAATTTTTCTATATGTTAATATGATTTGGACATGAGTTTTGTTCCATCAAGTTGCATGGACACATAATTAATGTATTCCACTAAGTCTTTCATATATACATCATCGTACAAGATATAGTCCATGTGCTTGATAGGAGGAATGTTTAGGTGTCCTTCTCCATGGATATTCGTTTAGATATCCAATTGTGTAAGCCATTAACTTGGAAATTAATGTATTTATGATTGGATTCAATATTCATGGAATGAGTGAATTATTGATCAACCCATTTTCCATTTGTAATTTCCCTTTCTCTAACATGAATCCTTTGTTGGCCAATGAATCTTCCCTCGTATTCAACTGTCATAACACATGGAATAATTTTATTTGCTCAAATTGTTTTGTTTGAAAAATGATCATCTATAGAGTAGGAGGAGTATATGTGCTTTTTGTTCCTTTGACTTTCCACAACTTTCTGATCACTATCATTGAATCCTTGAATACTGTTAATTTGGAAATTCTTTTTGGCATTGCAATTTCCAAGCCCTGCCATAACACTAGGTATTCCACTTGGTTATTGGTTGTGCCTGATTCCCATGTGCATTAAATCTCTATTTATTGTCGGGGCATTAAATAACCCCTCTCGCTCCTACTACCTCTTACTTTAAAGCTCATCTTAATTTATACTTTTTATTTTGTTATTTCTACAAATTATTTTTAATAGTCTTACTTATATTTTACAATCGAATTTCATTTCATTTTATACATGTTTTATTTTAATTAGTTTATCTAATTTAATGTTTATTTATTTTAACATTTATAACTTAATTTTTAATTTATAACATCAACTTAATTTGTATATAATGTTGAATTTATTAATAACCTTGGGTCATGTTAAAATTTTTCCATAAACATTATGAAGAGTGAGTATGACTAAGACACAAAGAAATCTATTGGCAATTTAAATATTTTTTTTTTATGAATAATTGATTTTAAAACTTCGTTGATCAGAGTGTCAATCAATCCAAGCATGGGAAGGGGGTGGGGGGCATGGTCCTTTGTCGTCACCTTGCCCCCTCAAGGTGGGAGGTTGGATTGACCCTCCCCCCACCTGGCTCACTCATTTAAAACATGGAGGTACATGCATTAATATTTGCAAAGCCCAAGCCCCCTTCACCATGTGTGAGAGAGTTAACTAATTTCTCAAGGCTCCTTCTCCTGCAGACATATAGTGTTGTAGCCAAGCTTTATCGGAGGAAATTCATCATCCCTTAATAGAGACTTCAACACCTTTGTGTTGTTTCCTTTGCTCACACTGGGGTAGGACTAGGTCCTCCTAACTTGGTCTCCCCATAGCCAGTTAGCTCGAAGGCTCTCTCATCTCTTGCATGGTGTTCTGGCTTTGTGAATGGTGAAGTGATCAAGTGATCAAATTTTAGCTTAAAAATGAAAGTGCCTAGAAAGTATTGAAACTGATGTCATGTCGAAGTACTTGTAGTTCTGAATCCAATGACGTTCGTTTCACCTCAATCTAACACCGCATGCTCAAGTTATCGTTTTCTGATCGTTTGGCCCAACAACTAAAAGACGAGCAGGGTTGCTGACTGGGCTTCCGTACAGCTAACATCATCTAGGGTGACTGTGAAGGTATGAACCAATAAGGTGCTGATAAGTTGCATCTCCTTTTTTGTCATTTTTTGGTTGACTTTGATTAATTTTGTGTGGACTAATAAGATGGTGCTGCGTGGTCCAATCATGGGCTACCACGTGGCACCCCCAAGGCATAATAAAATTTTGGTATGGTCGGCCAAAGGCTCAGGAGTATTCGAACCCCCAACCTCCTGTTCAGCATTGCAACGCTTACCACTAGGCCTCACGGTGGTTCTTATATTACTATGAACAAAACCTGTATATAAAGTTTCAATCAACGCCATTTGGGGGAAGGGGTCAGGTTGCTAGCCCCGTCCCCTGGTCGCAACCTCCCATAACACCCCGACGTTAATTGGAATGCTCTTGATGGAGGGTTTTTATGAAGGTGACCAACCCCTGGTCCCATGTTCCCCCACATGACAGACGACAAAAGCATTGGAGCACTTGACTATGGGGAGATGGAACAAGGCCCTAGCCATGGGCATATGGTTTGGCATGAGACCATGAGCACGAAGAAAAGGGGCCCGATATATGGGTGTTAGTGTGGGGGACCAAACCCTGGTCCCATCACAACCATATAACCCAACACACGATAATTACGGGACTTTGACAGAAAGGGGGGGCCATTGGCCCAAACCTCGGCATCATGGGGGTTAATATGACAAAAACCCAACAATTAAGGTGCTAAGCTGATGGGGGTGGGTGTTAAGGCCTAGCCCGTGACCACATGGCCCATGTGGCATGATTTTTCATGCATAGGGGTTCTTGGGGAATTTAATTGTCTAAAAAATTGCACTATTGGAGGGAAAAAATGTTGCCTTCACAGCGTAAAACAAGGCGAATTTGTAGATAACAAAAAAACTACATGGAGAGCTTGTAGAGCAAGATCTTTGTGATTTTTTGTCCTTTGGGAGCTCAAGAAGAGTCTACCTAGGGGTTTTTGGACATTATGGATCCAATGGTGACCTCTATTTATTGATTTGAGCACATCCAAAGGAAATTCTTGCAGGTTCAAGTTCATGGGTGTTTGGATCAATCAATGTTTTAGAGCAGTTCTTAAAGGTGTTTGAGCATGGAGAAGGCCTTGCAGGGATTTTATTACCTCCAAAATTCTATTGCAACAATTTTTACTTACATCGTTCAACTCATCTATACTTTTCTCATTATGTCTTGTTGAGGAAAGCTTTGTTTTTATCCTTCAATGTGGAATTGAAGTGCTTATATGCTCATGTATGCTCATTTTCAGTTGGAGTATAGCGTATTTGTAGGAGACACCTTGTGTTGCTGATATTTTCATGTTGTTTTATGTGAGAGTTCTTTACAGGAGAACATTTTCTTGAAGGGGAAATAAACACATGTTTATCAACAAACTTTTATGTACTCCTTTTCCATTGGATATATGGAGCAGTCTAGCTATGTTGGTAGGCCCGAAGATGTAGCTTAGGAGGGGTGAACCCCGTCACCAAATCCTTTGTTGCGCTCTTCATGTATGTCTATATGAGTTATGTGATATTTCTTATGCTTATGCTTAACTTTACATTTGAAAATTAACTCATAACTTGAAGAGACCTTTTGGAAAACATGTTTTGTGTTAAGACCCATTTTTCCTTACAAAGCATCAGAGAATGGTCCTTTTTTTTGGAGAAGAGGAAATTGAACACCTTCTCTATTTTTAGATCATGAAGGGAGGAGACCTCTTGTGCACCTGCAATGGAGGGAATTTGACAACCAGGTTGCACCAACACAGGCCTCACCTCGTCAATGCATGTGTCTCCCATTGCTACTAGTTTATATTCCTCTCTATCTTTAGTTTCTTGGATAATTGGTCTATAATGGAAGCCATTTCTATGTACAAGTCTTTTGTTTTACACTTTCAGTTTCGTGTTAGTCTCTTTCCCTATGTGACTACTTGTCCTTAGCAATTCAGTCATTCTGGGACTTTGGTTACGCTACCCTATCACTATCTTGTGATGTCCTCACTCTTTTGGTGGCTTCTTGAACCTTTTTGTGCTCCTCCTCATTGCTAGTTGGCTACATCCTATTGCACCACCTTGTCTCCTCCTGTTGTAGCCTTTCCATCTATTCAACATCTTGTTCCTAGCTTGGTCCCTTAGTAGCCAGCTCTTAACAACATGCCCTGACAACATATGTGTTGTAGACAAGGATTTGTTGGCAAGGGAGAAGGAAGCTCCCGAGATCATTGAAGAGCCTAACCTATTGCACACAAATACTAGGACACTATCCTTGAAAACATTCAACATTTATTAAACCAAGATGCTACTGAAGTTATGCATGAAAGAGATGCCCACACAAATGACGACATTCTCACTCATTCTATTGATTGTATTGTAGACCCTGACCACACTTGTGGTTGGAAAAATCAGTGTTGCGTACAATAGGACTCTACTAGCACTCTTCAGAAATGTTTCATAGGACAGGGAAGACAATAAAAGAAAAATGTCACTGCAATTAAGCATCCTTCAAATAGAAAATAGGAAGATGTCCTTGGAGCACCACGACATGGCCATGCAACTTGCCAGAATTGAGGCTCTACTCTCCAAATGAAAAGGTCCAACGTCTCTGGGTACTCTTGTGGCGCCAATAGACATGTCTACCTCCTCTTAGTTATCTAATGGTTATCTCTATTAGTATGTAGTATAGGCAGATAGACTGATATTTTGTGTCTGCTAGTTTTTTCAGATTACATATATTTATAGTCTCTTTGTTACTCCATAACTTTACCATAATTTTTATGTCATTCATGTAATTTTTTTCAAATTACATATATTTATAGTCTCTTTTGTTACTCCATAGCTTTACCATAATTTTTATGTCATGTAAATTTTTGGACCAATAACCTATATTTCCACCACTAATTTGATTTCCTCGTTAACAAACCACAAACCTAAATAATATGATATACATTTTTTTCTTACTAATTAATTAAACTTTTAAACTTACGAAAACAAAATTAATTTTAAAACTTAAAACAACATAGATTTCATTCTCCTTTATTTTACTTGTATTATAAAATTAAAAATAAAAATTAGAATAAAATTCTACCCCATAAAAACTATCCTTTTCAATTATTTCAACATCTACTTTAATCCTTGCTGATCAATATACTCCATGACAATTATCCCAAACGTGTATTCTTTTCTTCATAAAAATATAACATTGAAAAGTAAGTCCTATGTAGCAAAAATAAAAGATGTTGCTTTTTCTTAAACCTAACATAACAATGAGATAGATAGACCACTTGAAAAAACCCATGATGATATTTTTTTCCAAACCCCGAGGGAACAATCATTTTTTTAACCATGACACATATAGATACTTATCTCTTAACTTTCTTGGCCCATTATGCTTTATGAAACTATACTTATCTCTTAAATACTTTATCATAATGAATATTGTTAAGAGCATTAATATTATTATTAAATTAAGAGTTTGAAATTATTATGCTTCCCTCGAAAGGTCTATAATGTTGGTTGGTTATACATACATATAAAATATAGAAGACCCAAAATCACTAAATGCATTAACATAATGTATATATTTAATATTTTAATAATAATAACAAATATTATTAACATTTTCATTTAGCTATTATTTTTATAATTTTAATAATATAATATTATTAATTAATATAGTTTGATAAACTAAACATTTATTTTTAATAAAAAATAATATAATATTTTTATTTCTAACCATTTAAATTAAATTAATTTGATTTATTAATAAAGTATGTATTAAATTTTAAATATATTTTATAAAATAAAAATAATATATAATATGCCAAAAAAATATCCATACAAAATCATTACTATGACCCCCAAAAAAGGAAAAAACACCTAATGTGACACGTAGCTTTGAAACTCAAAATTATCTAGTGTCATGCATATGGCAGTTGATTAGCAAATGTTTGATATTCCTCTGTCATGTGAAGTCATGAGGCAATGGTGATATGAAGTTTTGGTTAATAGTCAACTTCAAAGAATCGTAGATGACGTGTCATGTAGGACAAACAACTTTCAACTCTAAGCATAGACAAGGTATTTGTGGTTGAGGGTCATATTTGAATGACATATATGGCCCTCACAGCATCATGGCTGATGTGTAATGCCAAATATGTTGCATAATGCTTATGTCATCATATTTGACTTTATATGCCACCTCAATCAATCCTTTGGCATGTCGGTTTTAAATGTCAATGCTTACTTGTGAATGTCACCATGGACGCACTATCTTTGTCCCATCAATAACTTCATTTCACACTTGTAAGCAAGTTGCCACCTTATATGATTATATGCACTTGGATTATTATTCCTATTATTTTAAATTAGGATATAATATTTCCTATTAGTTAAATGTTTTTGTGAGGAAATTTGAGTATTTGATCATGAACTATGTTGCTTTATTAGTTGGGATGCAAAGTAGTGGTTAACATGTATGATTGAAACTTAAATATTAAATAAATAAAACAATAAAGTCATTTTTTTATAAATAATTTGATAAAATATTTTATTAGTAAATTTTTTTGTAAGTTTTACAGAATATATCATTTTGATGGGGTGGAGAATTGAACTGATGACTTCACATCAAAAAGTGTCTTAATAGAGCACATGATCACCATTTATCCAAGACCCACAAATATTTTATTAAAATTTTATTTAATATAAATGTAAACAATACAAATATATAGAGTAGAATTAGATAAAACAAGCCTAAATCCATCTTAACTTTGGATTTATCAAGCTTCGAGATGGATCAAATCTCTTTCATCTCAAGATATTTGCATCTCAAAAGATTTGATCCCCTTGGCACTTGGTATATACATAGTTAAGATGGACGTAGGCTGGTTTAATTCCTCCCTTTAAATAGTTTATATTCCACATGAATACCATGAGAAATAACATAGGTTCTCATTAACTTGGAGCTAAAAATCATCGGTAACTTGACCAAGTCTAGTTTACCTTAACTAGCCAGCAAAAATTAATAAAAAAATCAATAATGCAGAATTTTTATTTTAATGTAGAGTTAGTTTTATTTTTATTTCAAGTTTACTTTAACTACCCAACGAAAATTGGAGTTGTCTTTAGTGCAACTTTTTGGAATTTATGGTTCTTGATTCTGGTGGAAATATTTGAAGTAAAATCTCGATTTGTGTTATTTAAACTGAATTTTTGATTATATATATATGGATTCAACTCTCTGAAAAACCCCTAGGACACTTTGATTGTGCAATGGTTACCCATCAAGCTTGTGATTTCAATAACTTCCTACCGGATTCTAGAGAAAAATTTGAGGTGAAATCTTGATTTGTGTTATTTCAACTGGTTTTTGACTATATATATGGATTCAACACCCTGAAAAATCCTTGGGCACTTCAATTGTGCAAGGGTTACCCATTAAGCTTGTGATTTCAATAAATTCCTACCATATTTTAGAGAAATTAGACCCGAAAAACTCACTAGAAAAACTTAAAAAAAGGCTCACTAAAGACAACTAGACAAAAATTGAATAAAAAAAAAGTAAGTAGAATTGTTATTTTTGTTTTTATCATAAATTTTTGATCGAGTCAAAATGTTTACAAAACAAGATACTACAACACCCCTTGCATATTAAACTATTGATTAATGATAAAATATATTTAAAAAATATTCTTTTAAATTTATTTATAAACAAATTTTGTTGATTAATTTATTTGTATGCATATTTTGTTGATTTTTACTTTTAAATATACATTTTTAAATCAAATAAAGATTTAAGGTTTTTTTATGATCTAAATAAGTTTTATTTGATTTTTAACATTTATTTGATGTAACATTTATTAATTTTTCATTCATTTCTATTTTTTTAGTTTCTTCTTAGTATCTCTCTTATTTATTCAATTAGACTTGATCATATTTCTCATCAGTGTCATGAAGAAGCACCACTCTTACTAGTTCAAAAAGTATTCTCAAACAACACATTGTGATGAATATGGAGGAATCAATATTTATTTTTTTCATTATTAGAAAATTTATAATTATCATATTTAATTTATAATTTATAATGTTGAAAATAACCTGTAATTATTTTTAAGTATTTATAATTATCTAAATTAATATGTATAATCATTTAAATATTTATAGTTTTTCAAAATGGTTATAATTCTAATTTAATATTTTATTGTTTGTGAATTGCAATTTTATATTACTCAAAAAACATATATTCAAAGTACAAAATTTAATCTTTTCACCTTGAGGACACATTGGAACTAAGATTGAGCATCCCTTACAAAACAAGATTTGTAGGTCATATAGTGCTGGAAGATAAACCCAATAGGTAAGAACCTCAAACATTGCATCCAAAATAAAAGTGACTAGAACTGTGCCACCAAAAGTATTAGAAACAACCATGCAATGAGGCAGTCACATGAGCCTGGTTTGCACAAGACTCAAAACATCACAATGATACCACAAGTGCTCAACACTATACATTCATAAACATAAAATAACCAGTTGCCTAACATAGCAGACATGTAGGTTTGTCTAAAGTAAAACCACCTACGACACAACCATGTCATAGAAAATGAAGATAATACATCAAATAACCAACAGAACATAAAAACAACTTTGAACCAACAATACCCCCATTGTGCAGATCTGAGACCAACCAATATGTACGCCAACAAACATTGTTGGCCAGTTGCAACTCTAATCATTCTCTGAGGAGAAAATTGTGGTCGACACTCGAGTGCTTGAACTTGGGGGTCCATAAGATATCCACTATCGGACTAGCATGCAATGTGACCCTCTACGTGAGCCAAGTGGGAATCAATCCTATCCAAACAAAACCTCTAGTTTCTTAGAATTTCTTTAATATTCTTCAGAGAGGATAAGACAAAATAGCTCTCCACTTTCTTGGCTTTAAGAACCAAGCTCATCAAAGTTTTAATTTACTAGTGTAGATCTATTGAATTCAAATATTGCTTCTTCCTTCCCCTGCTATGCCAAGGGTCAAGAACCTAATTAAAAATATCCTTAAGGAGCTCTAAATCATAATGGGATTGACGTTCAATCTCAACTTATGTCTCTAACATCTGGATTTCATTTCTCGTCTATGGAGGAGCAACATCGAAGTAGGTGGTTGTTAAATCATGGGTGAAAAGTATGGCCCTCCATTGCCCCTGAGAGACACTACCACCTCCCCCCATCTTCAATGCATTCTTTATTTATGAGGCATAATTGTGGCATAAGGGGAAAACTTTGGGAATTCACTATAAATCTCATGACCTACAAAATAATAAGAAAAAAGACTAGATGAACCAACTTAACAACCTAACCATAATCCCACTAATTCATCACAAAATCTCTAAAAAAATAATTCAGACTCCACCTAATTGGTAGGAGATACAATTGGAGACTCAGTAACCTCGACAAACGTCCCACAACATAGCACCATGAAACAATGAAATATGCCCAAACATAACACAAGGCATCGGACACTATATGTAGACAAAGCAACACGACCAACTACTAGGTAATCCGACATAATTCTAATGGACTTCATATGTAAAAACCCTTTTATTCTCATAACAACAAACACTTCATGTCTTAGGGCACCCAAAAGACTTAGACCCTGAAAATGAAAATCCTAGTGTACAAGGATGGACCTTTGACCTCTACCCTCTACCAAGAATTGAACTATACGAGACTGAAAAACTAACCCCAACAACACAGACCTTCACCTCAGGTATTTGAAAGGTCCACAAAACAAATAACGCATGACAGGGAGTTGGAAATTTACACAAGAGAAAATGATTAACACCCTCACCAACCCAACACTGAGCCTGCAACCTCGTAGTCAAGAGAAATCCCAGATGCCATTAGATCTTCTCTACAACATACCTCCATGCTAGAGTCCCAAGCTCACCCCCACCTTAGAATATATAACTATCCAACAAAGGGAGGTCGAGGTCCAACCCTCGCCTCCACTCCACCATGCTCCTACAATCTCCATAAACTTCATTTTGACATCCATATATAGATGTTGCCAACTCTAAACCTACATGCAACTTCAAATGAGGTCATGTCACGCCCCTCTGAACTTTTAATGTACATTACAATTAAGAGATGGTAGACACAACCCCAACATCACCATCTTATCAACATTAACACCTCATCAAGGGAATTCTAATTTAATATTAAGAAAAAAATATTATAATTATTTAAATTAATCAAATAAATATTTAAAATTTTATTATGTCTCAAAGAAAATATAAAAAAAATAAAAATTAATTTGAATAGAGTAAAGTTTCTATGTATACATTTTGAAAAAGAGACTTCTCCACATTTTGAAATTGTTTAGAAATTCATTGTTATTATAAAGATGATGTGCATTATTAATTATAAAAGTATTATTAATTATTAAAAATTAATAAAATTATTAATAATTTTAGTTATTTTTTGTGGAGCTATGTTTTATTATGGTGGAGACATATATTAAATTTAAATTTAAAATTGAGAAATAACTAAAAGAAAAAATTAATATTAAAAACCATTTTAATAATATTTTAAAATAAAATAAATATGTGAATATCTATTTCACATATGTATTCTTAAAAATTCTCTTATTTTATTAATATAAAATTAACATGTTATATAATATTTAAAAAATTTAATATTAATAAAAAATATTGTAATGTTTATGATAAATAAAATATTTTAAAAAATACATAATTCTCTTATTTTATTAATATAAAGTTAACCTCTTATATGATATTTAAAAAACTTAATATTAATAAAATTATATTTTAATGTTTATAATAAATAAAATATTTAATATTAGTAAATTATTCTAATTATATAAAATAAGATAAAGAAAAATAATGAATGAATACCTACTTAAACTAGAATTGATTTGAATAAATTTAATAATAATAAAAGTATTAAGGTTCAACAACATATACGGAGAATAATGAAAATTAATTTTATAAATATCTGGATTTTTTTTTTTTATAATTTTTTATAAATGTTTTGAAAGCATAGGTGTTCAAGTGAACATCCATACAAATATATAAGGCGATGAGGAAGAATAATGAACGAATTCCCACTTAAAATAGAATTGATGTGTGAAACCTCAAAAATAGTTAAGAGATTATTTAGATTTTTTTTTTTAATTGATTTTTGATTTTTTTTTATTTGAAGTATTAAGTGTTATAAGAGCAAGTTAAGACATCACTGTAATCACAATGATGAAGATGATTTATTTAGGAAAGTTGGTATAATGATAAATGTTTTGAATTTATGTTGTAATTTAAATATATTTAGGGAATTTTAAGAGAAAATATTTTTCATTTTTAAATCTCTTAGTGTTATAAATTTGAGATTCTCTTCCATCCCATAGTGTTGTCCAATAACTAATTTCACTATATAGTATATGAGAGTTTGTTCTTATTAGTCTCTGCCAAAGCATGATTTTATCCATTTGCTTGTTGACCAATCAAGATAGTTTATAATGTTTAACTTTATAAATTATTAAAGTATTTTTTATTTTAATTGAAAAAAGAAATTTGCTAGTGTTTGATTGGATTAAAAGTTTGGGTGTCTTATTTCAACTTTTTTGACATGTGTCCCATGTCACCCATGAAATTTGGTCACCCTAAGAACTTGCCAATTCTCATGGAGATCATGGTTTTCATCTTGTAATAAAAAAAGAAAGTAAAAGTAAAACTATATTTAAGTAAATTATAATCATATTACCTAAAGCTAAATCAAATTAATAATACAATCAACGTAAAAAACAATGTAAAAAAATCAATAATTCAAACTAAATTACAATCTAAAAAGTAATAATATAAAAGTATAATCAAAATAAAGTTAAGAAATTAAAATAAATTATGATAAAAAATAAAATAACAAAACTAAATTAAAAATAATTAAATTAAAACTAAATTAAAAATAATTAAAATAAAACTAAAGTATAATTAAACCAAATTTAAAACTAAACAAAAACAATAAAAAATCTAAATTATAATATATTTACTACAATCCAATGAAATTAATAATACAACCAAACTAAAAAATAAAGAAACAAAAATCAATTATTTAAACTAAGCTACAAACTAAAATATAATAATATAAAAGTATATTAATTAAGAATCAAAATAAAGTTATGAAATTAAACTAAACTAAATTATTATAAATATTTAAATAACAAAAATAAACTAAAAATTAAAAGTAATTAAATTAAAATAAAGTAAAACTAAATTAATAAGTAAACCATATTTAAAATTAAAATAATAACTAAAACACATTTAAAACAACTAAAATTCTAAATTATATTCATATTAATTAAAACTCACAATCAAACTAAAAAGATAAAATAAAAAAATTAATTATTCAAACTAAACTACAAACTAATATTTAATAATATAAAAATATATTAATTAAGAATCAAAATAGAGTTATAAAGTTAAACTAAAAATAAATTATTATAAAATTGAAAAGATAAAATAAAAAAATTAATTATTCAAACTAAACTACAAACTAATATTTAATAATATAAAAATATATTAATTAAGAATCAAAATAGAGTTATAAAGTTAAACTAAAAATAAATTATTATAAAATTGAAGTAACAAAAATAAATTGAACGTAATTAAAATAAAACTAAAGTAATAAATAAACCATATTTAAAACTAAACTAAAATGACTAGAAGTCTATTTCATTAAACTAAATTATTATAAAAATTGAAATAACAAAAATAAAGTAAAAAATAAAAATAATAAAAATAAGATTAAAGTAAAAAGTAAACTATATTTAAAACTAAACTAAAACAACTAAAAATCTATTGCACTAAAACAACTAAAAATCTATTGCACTAAGTAAAAAAAATATCAGCAATATTTTTCATAACAATCTATGAAAAGGATTTTTATGACCCCATTTGCTTACACTCCCTCCATCTGAATGAAAAATATGGTACGTTGGATTTTCTAAATTGTCGTGGGCGCACATTTCATAATCAATATATGATTAATTTTGTTGATCAATATAGTTTTTTTTTTTTTTGGGTATAAAGAGGTGTTTATGTCGTATAAACACTTTAAAGATACATAAATGTAACCAAATAAGTAATAGATATTTTTTAGAAAGGAACTTTACTTTTGTTTATTTTAATTTGGTTGCTATTTAACTTATTAAGTCATTTTTAAGTACATTATAATTATATTATCTAAAATTAAATGAAATTAATAATACAACTAAAGTAAATAATAAAATAATAAAATTCAATAATTCAAATTAAATTATAAACTAAAAAAATAAAAATACAATAATTAAGAATTAAAATAAAGTTATGAAGTTGAATTAAAATAAATTATTATAAAAATTGAAATAACAATATTAAACTTAAAATTAAAATTAATTAAAATAAAATTAAAGTAATAATTAAATAACATTTTAAACTAAACTAAAATAACTAAAAGTCAAAATTATAATCATACTAGCTAAAACTAAATGAAATTAATAATGTAACTAATCTGAGAATAAAGTAAAAAATTCAATCATTTAAACTAAACTACAAACTAAAATATTTATTGCACCAAACTAAATTATTGTAAAAATTAAGTAATAAAAATAAATTAGAAGAAACTAAAGTAATAAGTAAACCACATTTAAAACTAAATTAAAACAACTAAAAATGTATTATACTGAGTAAAAAGGATATTAGCAATATTTTTTATAACAATCTATGAAAGGGATTCTTATGACGCAATTCAAGTGAGCATAAACAATTTTGTTTATTTTATATAATTTTTTTAAGGATATAAAAATAATAATATTTTCTTCACTTATATAAAACAACATAATAAACAAAAGAAATTCCCTCCAACAAATAAATTCAACACTTATACTACATGGCTCATTGAAACAGTTACATCCAACAACTCTGGCTTTACAATTTTAGAATATAAACGATTGCCCTAACTGTTCTGATGAAGATTTTTCTTTTGGTTTTGTGCTTCTCTTTCCAATTACTAAATTGCAACGAATAGCATTATCACTACAAAACATGAGATTCTTCATTATTAGTAAATATTAATATGAATATGCCATTACTGATTTTTGAGTTTTCACTCTTATAAACATCTTGAGTTTTTTCATTATAAAAAAATATACAAAATATTATATATATAGTGCGTTGTTTTAATGTGTCAATATTCCTTAATATCATAACAAGTTTTCAAATTCTCTATTTCTTAATTTAGGGTCGTTTCAATGCTAATATGCTAATAAAAAAAAAATTCAATTAAATAACTGTGGTCTCTCATCATATTTTGTCTGAAAGTTATTATAATAAATAATGTATTACGCGGTTTCAAAATTTTGTTGTTGATCTCCTGTCAACGCTTTGTGTTAACGAGATTTTATTCTTTACTGAACTTAAACAGGAAGGTAGAGTGATCTACATGTTGAGTCATGCTTTAGGTATCTCTTTGTATAATTAGCAACTGTATATCAATTCTAACATACAATAATCGAAGCATAAATAGCTTGTTCCATGCTACATAATTCAAATTTCTAAGGTTTCAACCTGGTAAACCTCTGGTATTTCAATTTGGTATCTAACGAGAGGATACAAATGTAAAAAGTGGTGAGATACTACTTAGAAATTCATAAGATAGTTTTATAAAAATATTATGGTTTTTTTTTAATATTTTAGCAATTAATTAGATGCATTTGTATATTTAATTTTTTAAAATGAGAAGAATAAATAATAATATTTATTTAAATTTATTATTATAATTTATAAACTAAAATTTTTAATTTTATTTATAAATATAATAATTTTCATTAAATTATTATTATATTTGATTTCATAGGGTTTTTTTATATGATTTTCTCATTAAATATTGATGAAATTGATATTTTTAATATATATTTATTTAGTTGTATATATTATATAAATGTGATTTTAACTAGTTTTACTAAAGTTATTATTTTTTAATTGAATTACAAGATTTTTTTTTTAGGAAAATATAAATTGTTAAAATTTGTTATATAAACATAAATATAATTTTATAGAATAATTGATTTCTTTTAACTTACAAATATGAAAAATATATATTAATCTTCTCTCTATTATATTAATATCAGTTTGAATATTGCATAGTATGTTTTATATATATCATTCTAATAGTTTCTCTATACAAATTTTACACAAACATTTTTAATTTTAATGATAGGCACTATTCTACCTTGAAACACTTGTTTCCATAATGAAAATAAATTTTTTAATGGTTAAATCATTAAAATGAAATAAATATAATTTTCTCAATATTCAATATGAAATTCATACATCATATATATAGAACTTAAATAAATCTAATTATTAAAAGTATGTATATCTTTTTTTTTTAAAATGGGAGGGGCTAGTTCCCTACAGAAGCATTTATGGGCCTTCTTTTTAATTACATATACATATCAGACCGAAGCTAATAACAGTCTATCCACATCCATCACATCAAGCCTGAATCGCTAAATCACGGTAACGCAGCAGCACGATGGAGGTTCGAACGCGAGCGGGAAGCGAGTTAGCTGACTGCCCGGTCGGCTGAGCCATACACTAATGTGCAAATTAGCCGACTGCCCCGTCCTTATCCCACAAATAACTAGTTATTAATAATCGACAAAACTTAAATAAAAATTTAAGTAGAGTTTTTGCTCAAAATTAAAACTTTCCATAAAGTTGGCGCGTTCCATCTATAAAGTTGGCGCGTTCCATCTATCTAATCGCAGATGCAATGAAAAAATAGTAAACCGTTTGAAAGAAATATAGATGATGTGGATTTGAATTACATCTTGATTTATGTAAATCAAATTTTATGTATAATAAAACAGTTTTTAATTAAAAATCACATTTTTTATTTATAATTTTAATTTTGTCAATTATTTATTTAGAATGGTTCAATTTTTTTGTCATTGATAATGATTTACGGCTTTAAACGAAAACATAAAGTTAACTACGTTTCTTATTGCCACCACTAGGGGAAAGAAAGAAAGAAAGAAAGAAATTTTAATGTCCACGAGGCTAAAGATAGCCTATGGGATAGATTGCGTTTTCATCTGCTTGATGTATTCGGCCCTTTTTTTGTGAAGTTTCACAATAAATGCTCCCGTCTTCTCGACAAACCCCTCGTTAAATAGATTATCCCAAGAGCTAGCTGCCAGCGTATCTGCATAACTTTCCCTGTTGTCTTTGAAGGCCTCACATTCTAAAATGAAATGTTTTTCTGTTTCCACTTTTCCGGAAGAACAAAAAATGCATACCCTTTCCTCCCACACTTCCTTTGGCCTTTTCCAGTGCCCTGTTTCACAACGGAGTTGATGAGAATTAGTCCTTAATTGAGCAATAAGAATTTTGGCTCTCCAAGAGATATTGGCCTCTATGTATGCTTTTGGTTGATGATTATGAGTGGGATTAAACACTTCAATATAGTAATTTTTCTTTCTTCCTAGCTCCTTCTCCCAAGTACGTTTGTGGAACTTTTCCATAACAAAAGCTTTTATCTCTTTGTTGTTTATGGGGCACGCGTTCAAGCAAATATCCCATTTACTAAACCATTTGTTATTTTGTTGCATCCAAGTTTTTTTGCTCTTGCACAATCTATCATTAAAGACAACCTTAGGCCATCTACCCTCTTCCATTTGCTCAATTTTTTTTAAATAACTTATGACTCGCACCATAGCAATTGCTTCAATAGGAGCAGCCCCTGTTTCACTTAACAAGATATCATAAGGCACTGCACTTTTAATCTTAAATTTGTTTGTAATCAAACGCTTTTGAATTTTCTCAATTTGTCTCCACTGCATGTCGGAAGTACTGCTAGCCCATAGTTCACAACCATATAGAATCACTGGAATCACTAGAAGCCCAAAAAGAGTTTGAGTGGTATTCCAGTCCCATAGCTCTGCCTCTCTACACCTATTTTGAAAAGCATAAAATGCTTTCCAACCCCCCAAAGTTCTTTTCTTTCTACAACCATTCCAGCTTAGATTTTTGTTGAAGTCAACTCCGAGGTATTTGTATTGCGCAACTTCTTCTAGAATGTTGCCTTCAAAGTAGAACTTATGTTGGTTATGTTTTCTTTTCTTAGAGAAGACCACTACTTTCATTTTGCTGATATTGACTTGCATCCCCACACTTCTACAAAAATGCTCAAGGTATAATAAGTGCTCTTGCAAACCAAGCGCCGATTTAGCAATCAGAATAAGGTCATCTGCATACAAAAGAAGCCTTATAACAAACTTGCACAAATAGATACCATCACCCCCTTGCGAATTTAACCACTCCTCAAGCTTGTCGATATATAAACCAAAAAGGGTAGGAGACAGTGGGCAACCTTGCTTGACCCCGATATCACTTCTAAAACTTTCAGAAATGCCTGCCAAAGTTCTAATTTTGACTTTCACCTCTTCATACAGCCTATGCACAGCTGCTCTCAAATGTTTAGGAACCCCAAGTTCCTCCATTCTTTGCCAAAGTTTATCCCTAGGAACCGAGTCAAATGATTTTCTGAAATCAACAAAGCAACAAAAGACTTCTTCCTTATTCTCCCAAACTTTTTCAATGATGTGCCTTAAAGTTATGCAATGATCAACTGTTGAATGCTTAGGTCTAAAACCTGCTTGCCCTTTAGCACGCTTATTTCTTTCTTCTGCCCACTTGCTAATTTTGTTTTCTAGCATGCTTCCAAATAGCTTTGCAAACAAAGGGTTTATCATGATGGTCCTATAATTGGAGGGATTATTGATGTCACCGCTCTTGAAAAGAGGTATTACTAGACTAGTTGTCCAATCTGTGGGGAGCCCTTATTATATGATGTTGTTGAAGATTTTTGTAATGTGAGGTGCAAGGATCTTTGAGCCCCACTTTAGATATTCTGCTTGGAGTTCAGCTAAGTCTTTTGCTTTTCCAACACCCAACTTCTTGATACCCATCTCTACCTCTTGTACCGTGAAGAGTTTAGTATCCGTGTTGACCAAGGGGGGAGGGTCAACCTTGGGAACCTGCTCATAGAGTTGTCTTGCATAGTCAAACCATTTAGAAGCTGTAATATTATTTCCAATTTGTATCTTTTTCGGTTGGAGCTCCTTCCAAAATAATTTGGGATTATTTTTCCCAAGGAAGATTAGTTCTTCCCTCCTTGAAACCATGAAATCAGCCTTTTTCTTGCTTAATAAATGCTTGTAAGATTTGAGCTTTATGTTGTCCTTGTTTGACTCTTTCCAGATTCTCCTTGCCTTTTTGCATTCCTCGTTAAACCAAGCATTAACGGGAAAGCAATTTGTTTCAGACTTCTTAATTTTTGTTCTTTTGCACTTTGCAAGTGCGCATTGAATTAAATGTGTTAATTCATGACTATGAAGGCTGTGAATTGTAATTTTCTCCTTCTCAAAGAGCCTCTCTAACGTCATTTTGAAGGTATTACAATTTTCTGGGGTCAAAAGAATTCTGCCCTGTGGGAGATTTTGTTGGACATGCTGAATTTTTGACTCTAATTGTTTCTTTCCAATCCAAGAGAAACATAAACAAATTGGCTTGTGATTTGATTTCAAATCCCACAGTTGATCTCCAACCAGAACTTCGTCCATTTTCTCACACAAACCATGCGAGCAAATTACATAATCTACCACACTTGCTCCATTGTAAGTATTGCAAGTGAAATTACCGGACTTTGCCCATCTAGTCAAGCCATTAAAAATGACTAAATCAAAGGCCCCACATAGAGTAAGCAATTGTACACCAAAGAGATTGCAGCCCTTGTCCTCTGAAATTCTTTCCCACTGATGATTGCTTTCTTCTGTAAGCCAAATAGGGTCACAATCATCTTTATAACAAAGAATGCTAGCTTGCTCACTTGCAGTCCTAGCATTGAAATCACCCACTATAAGGACTTCACCTAGCTGAGAATATGTTGCAATATCCGCTTTTAAAGCTGCAAATGGATCTTTGTGGTCAAGCCCTCTACCTTTGTATATTTTTGAGACCTGTGGCGCACAATAGCATGTTGCAATTCTGATGTGGTTTCCATTTTCTGATATTTTGAACCAAATGAATTGCTTATTTGAGTCTTCTTTTTCTAACTGAATGAGACGACCTTCTTTCTCCCTTACTAAAACCATGATACCCCCGTGCCCTTTGCCATTCCCTGCTGCCTTGTTCCACACTGCCATCTTTCAGTATCCTTCAAACAAAGGTGTCTTGCACCCTTCATGCTCATGTGTTTCTATGAGGCAAATTATGTCTCTATTTTCCGCAATAGGCCCTAACCCAGGTCCTCATCTCCATGGGTAACCTCTGCAGTTCCAACAAACTAATCTCAAGGAAACCTGGGTATGACTTGATTGCTATTTATTTTGACGTGCAAGACTCACATTTGAGTCTTTGTCCCTGTTTTCACGTACTAACCTTGCTTTATGATTTCCTGTTGAAGAGTTTGTTGCCTCTTCTTTATTACCATCTTGCTGCTCTGTTTTGGAAGGAGGTCCAAATTGCGCTATCACAACTTTGCCTTTATAAATCCATGCTCTCTTTCCTTCATCTCTTGCTGCCCTAACCTTTAAAATTTCCTCTCTTCTTTCCTCCTGTTGTTTTACAGTTAAATCTTCTTCTAGGAAAAAACGAGAACCCCTCAAGAGATGCTTCTTGCTTAGAATAATATATTTATCACGTGAGCTAGGCATAATGACTTTTATGGGCCTGGCTCTCTCCCTGTTAAACTTACCCACCCTCCATGCTTGGTATATTTGTCCTTGCCATAGCAACTTGTCTTTCAAGAAGTTTCTTGTAAGGTCAAGAGTACATTCATTTTTTCCATAGTCTTTCACCCCTTTAATAATTATGTTTGCTGCCCTATTTTGTCTTTCCTTGCCTTCACTATCTTGCATGTTGTCAAACTTATTAGCAGAATTACTAATAACTTGAGCCCAAGTTTTGGAAACTTTGGTGGAATATTCTTTCATTTCTTCTATTGCGTTCTCTTCATGGTTGTTTATTTGGACAATCATTTTCCCTTTATCCTAGGATGATTTCACATTCACCACCTCTGTACTTTCCACTACAGATTTCTTTACATTTTGCACATCCGCCTTCATGCGTTTCCATTCTGTCTTCCCTATCAGGAGAGCTTCCTGTAGCAATGCCACTTGTTCTTCTAAAATTTTATTGCTTTCTGCTAACGCCTTGTTCTCAGCCGTTATTATATGAATTTTATGATCTCTTTCCTGCCCTTTAGCTTCTAAAACCTCCAACCTTTGTTTTTCATTTAACAATTCTTTCACATAAAGATCAGATGACTAGGTGAGAGGTGTGGATGTGGGACTATATAAGGCAAAATCATCAATGGTTTTTCCTTTGGGCTTCTTGTTGCCACGTGCTTGTGGAGGAGACTTGTTTGGGTGCTTTTTGCGAGGGAGTTTCTTCCTTGTTTGCTCCCATTTTAGACGAGCTATTCTTCGTTTTAAAATGCCCCGATATTGTTTGGCATTGACCCAAACCCACTTCCCAGATTTGGCGGATGATGCAATTTTCACTTGTCCTAAATCATTTGTCTCCACATGTTCTGAAATTTCTGGTTCCTTTGTCATGTTTGAATGCATTTGTTGTTGCTTGCTTGCTGCTCAATACTTCCGCTGCGTAAAAACTCCCTGCTTTCACACTGCTCACTGTTTGCTGCTCACTGCTCTTACTGCTGCCCAAATTGCTCTGCTCACTGTTCACTGCTCATACTGCTCACTGTTCGCTGCTCGCTGCTCTCACTGCTGCCCAAATTGCTCTGTTTAGTGGGAAAAGCTTTTCTCTGTCAATTCTTTCCGTCACGCCCTTCCACCATACTTACTTACGCTCCCACTCCTCAAGTTGCAACAGCCTGACGCCGACTTTATCAGAATCGCAAACTTTCTGTTCGCAATCAACCCTCGTGAGCTTCAAGTTCACAAAAAAAGAATAACGACCGAATCTATCAGACCCAGCAAAATGCGAACCCTATATAATTACCAATGCATCAAATGTCTAGTAAAAGTATCAAACCCCTGTAAGCTTTCAACACCGCTACTATTATTTACTGTTAACAAGGTTCAAGTTCAAAATTGCAACACCGACAGAAGCAACATTCATATCAAATTTGCAACCTTCTAAAAAATTCGCGTGAAATGGCAATTGCTGGCTGCGCAGAGCACAATATTACATACTGCTTCACTGCGGATCATGAATTTATCTTCGCAGACCTCTGCCATGAAACATTCTACTAGGTTGCTAGGATAAATTGGTTGAGCATGCACTATTAACATCAAGGTCGAGACCGGGAGATGAGATTCATAATATCCCATTCAAGTGGTTTTATTTTTTTTTCTTATTTTTGTTTTTTTAAACAAAACTTAGGTGCTATATTAAATTTGTGTTTGATCGCAACAAATACTCAGGAGATTACAATCCAATTTTCAATAGTGAGTCTTTGTAAAAAAAATCTCGTAAACCCATTACATAACCTGTTTTCAAAACCCATACATAGCAGTGACTGGATCAAAACTATGATACAAAGAGACCAAAAAAAAAAATTAAAGTCATAACTAGCTCAACTTAGTCATCATTTGGATCTAGCTGATCCAAATCAAAATTCTCTTCTCAAGAGGCAACGATGCAGGGAAGGTGGCAGAATTGTCTTCATTCCTTATCTTCATATCCACATATAATGATTAGAGAGCATCCAATTCATCCTCTATTTTTGACATTTGTTGCTGAAGAACCAATAGCTTTATTAGATTGTTCCACATGGAATTTATATAATTGGCAATACTTAGAATGCAAATCATAATCTGCCATCTTCATGTCCTAATGGATTTTCATGCAGTGAGAACAGTGACTAGGAGAAGAAGACGCACCCATACTTGTTTCAGAGTCCATTGTACTAATCACCCAAAGTCTAGGACGGAAGATAAAAAGGAAGGACAAGAGCCAACAACCAAGGAATAAAGGTCTCCTAGGGAACAAAATAGGAAAATTGTCTATCACCCTTGGCTTATCAGAAACACTACCTTCAACAGGAAAAACCGACAAGAACATGATGATGCTAGAAACCCAATCCCATGTTTCCCACTACCAGGGATGATTGGGAATATTTCCATTGTGAAAAAGGAGAATGGACTGGGTGGGTGTATCAGGGAACACAATGGAAGACCAACTATAGGGAGAATTCTTAGGAAGGTTGAGAGCCTAACAAGCGAAATTAACACCAAGAAATAAGACAGAGAGTGTAATTGACCAGTTTTTCACCCAATTTCCGCCATAATCGCATTCACCTATACTCCATTGCATTTTCATCCATCACCTGTCTGCTACCTTTTGCCTTAATATGCAATTTACCTCCGCCTTCATTATGCATTTAATTAGATTTCTCGCGCTTAAGCACACTTACAAGTACAAACCCTCATCATGAAATTGAACTTTCCAATAGCAAAATGTCCCATTCATCATGTCAAAACTAACCCCTTCAACGATGTTTGCCAGGCTTGGTCGTCTAATCATGCAGAATTTTAAACACACTCCCACGCTTGCACACTAATACCCTGAAACAATAATTGCGACAGAAGGACGCCAAGATATGCAGTGGCGGTCACAAGAAGAGAAATTAAGGAATGAAACCCAATGTAACCAACTACATGCTTTTGTAAGCTCCTGATGGAAGGCCACCTCCCCACAGAGCGCGATTGGTAGCCACCAGCCTCTGTAGATCTCGAGATTACTCTTAATTAATGAGGTAATGATGGTAGGATATGGGGAGGAGAGTGAGAAAATACGAGAAGACAATCGATGGGGGAGGAAATAATGCAAATCCAAGGTGCACCAAGGGAGAGAAAATGAGGGGAGGGGGATGGGGGACTTAGGCACTAAGGGTGAGGGGGAGGGATTAGAATAACCAAGGGGATACATAAGGGAGATTAGGGAATAAAATGAGTGTCCACTTGTCCATTAAGTTCCAAATAACCTTCACATAACATGCAAGCTTTGTTGGATATAGCGCCAACATCAGAGTTAAGGGTGCAAAGAATATTATAAAGAGAGAAGGAAGAGAATTGTCCTAAGATGTGTTTAATGCGATGGAATAAAAGATTCAAAGTGTTCTCTTTTAGTGGTTGATTCATTTTCAAATAGCGGATAACCAAAAAGGAATCTCCCAAAATGTATACCTCCTCGATCCCTTGCTTTTTAGTGACAATCAAGCTCATATAGAACTCATAAAGCTCCTCTTGGTTATTTGATTTAGATCCCAATCTCTAGAAAAATCGATCTAATATTATTCCATCAAGATTTCTCAATATCCCTACCACTCCTCCCACCCTTTTTTTTTTCAATCTAATTTAAAAAAATATTTTAATATATATTTCTAATTAAATATGATAATTTTTTTTAAATACATATTTTTATTTATAATTTTAATTTTATCAAATATTTAATTAAAATTGTTGAAAATTTTATCATTAATAATTATTTTATTATATTAAATAAAATTATAAAATTAATCTATTTTCCTAACTTTTCCTAAATCGTAAAATCCAATTCAAATAATTCTTTTCCTCCTAAACCTAAACTAAACTAACGTAAAAAGAATTTACGTTAAAATCGAAATTGTACAAGTAACTTTGTCACAAAATTTTAGAAATAAAGCATTACATTTACTATATAAGTGGCTTTGTCACATACCTCTAGAGATGGAGCAGTACATTTAGTACAACTTTGAGGTATATTTTTTCCATGAAGAAAGATCTTTATTAGATCTTTCCTTTTCGTAGCCTAAGAAGACTATGCCTTAAGAAATGAGGCGAGTGCGTGTTTCTCTTTAAAACCTACTTTACAATAGAATGGCAATGCTTTGTATTTCAAAAGTTATATTCATTTTTAATCTCTTTTATATATATATATTTCTTATATATATATATAATTAATTTTTAATAAATATTTCATATATATGATGAAGCCATAGGATCAACTATTTAACTGGTTAATACTCTTTACTAAAAATTTATCATCTACTCATTTTGGTAACTAACTTTACGCTGAAAAACCTTTATACTAAGAAATATCCATTGTGTACTTTATAAAGATTCTCAACACTTTTATCAATTTTGTAACTATTTGAGTGTAAGATTTAAATTATTGATGAAATAAAAAAGACTATGGGTAAATAATATGCTTTTACTTAGTAGTTTACTGACTCCAAAATATCTATAAATTAAAATGCCAATGAATTTAATTATTGATAATTATAATATATTAATTGAAGTATATACCTTGCAACATTTTTAAGTTAAATTTGAAAACCAAATCTTACTAATATATCATAATAACTCATTATAACACATCATATTATGATTTAATTTATGATATAATGGGTTAAGTCATGATTATGTCATAATAACAATATAAGAGATGTTTATGATATAATGGGTTAAGTCATGATTATGTCATAATAACAATACAAGAGATGTTTATTATGTTAGGATACTTCATCTTCAAATATTAGAATGGTGGTTGTTAGGTTCCTCGCGGTTTATATCTATGCTTTCTTTGATATTTAGTATGCTTATGATCGATATGGAAGGTGGGGGTAATGTATTATTACTCACATTATTTTTTTATACTACTAAATACTTGCAAAAGAAATGTATATATTAGAGTATTATTTTTATACAATCTCAAATGTGTATTAGGGGCTTTTTTTTTTTTTCCTCCTCCTTTCTTTTTTTTGGTGCTTGTGGAGGGTTTTATTATAAAAAAATATTATAAAGTTAACAAAAAAAAATGAAAAACAATGTAAAGGGTGTAGAGGATTGGGTGTTATCTCTCCCTTTTCCTCTTTTTCTTCTCATTTTTCATATTCCATGTTTTCCTTAGTTATGTCTTTTGTCCAAAATGTAGAAAGAAACATGCTTTAAGGGAATGTCCCTTGGATGCAAAAGTTGTAGAGACATGTGTGATTTGCTCAGAAAGCCATGAGACCAAGGATTGTCCTTCAATTCCTGGGCTCAAAGTTGTCTTTAAGGAAGATCCAAATTCAGTAGAATCCCTTTGTTTTGTTTCAAGAAGACCATGGCAGGGGCCACAAAATCAAGGACTTAACAATCCTATGAACTTTCAACCCCCACCAAATTGGAATTTTTGGCAACAACCTTGGCCCCAATCTCAAAATCCATACCAATCATGGGCACAAGGGATGCAAAATCCTTATGGGAGATTTGCTCACTTTTATCAATACCCACAAAATCCACAAATTCCAAATCAAAACCCACAACTTTCATTAACATTTCCACAACAACAACCTTCTCAACAAAATCCAAATTCTCAACTCTTGCTTCCATTTCAACAAAAAACCAATCAACTACCAGCCCAGCCATTGCCAAATCCCAACAACAAAAATCCTTAGAATGCTTACATGGTAGAAGGACAAAAATTTCCTACCTATATGATTGTTCCTCTCAATGATGTACAACTCAGGTCTGGTAGAGTTTTAGAAAAACCTTCTATAGATGTTCAAGAGCAAGATACCTCTGAGGAGGATTCGCTTAAAACCAATAAAGTTTCTGAAGAAGCATCTCTTCAAAACCCAACCATTCAAAAAGAAAAAGAAAAAGAGTCAACCCCCACAACTCCTGTAGTTAAGCAACCTGCATCTTCATCCACACCTCCTTTCTCTGAAAGATTACAAATTGACAAAGGGGTGAAAATACAAATCTTGTTGCCTGACTATGATTTCCTAGATGAATTAAAGAATGTCTGTATCAAGATTCCCTTGCTACAAGCCATTAGAGAGATTCCTATTCT
This sequence comes from Pinus tabuliformis, assembly GCA_031772625.1. NCBI lineage: Eukaryota > Viridiplantae > Streptophyta > Pinopsida > Pinales > Pinaceae > Pinus > Pinus tabuliformis. Next base: position 753,795,881 of record CM062816.1, read on the forward strand.
AGCAAAAACAATAAAGGAGTTGAGTCTTAAAAGACCAGGAAGGAAACCAAGAGATACAAGAAGAATCCACTTGGTAGGAAAAATTGCAGATATCATGATGGGAAAAATTACCATGCAGAAATATGTAGATCTAGGAAGTACAATTGTCAAGACACATATAAATGGGATAGAAATTCCAAATACTTTGATTGACTTAGGGGTTGCTATCAACATTATGAGTAGACAGACTATGGAACAACTAAAACTTCCTAATCTTCTTTTTACACCTACCTTATTTCAACTTGCAGATAGATCAATAATCAAACCAGATGGTGTGTTAGAAGATATTTCAGTCTCCTTAGATTCTTGGGAATATCCAGTAGATTTCATGATTTTGACTCCCAAGAGTAATTTAGGAGGGCATTCACTCATCTTAGGAAGACCTTGGCTAGCCACAGCTGATGCTTTCATTAGTTGTAGATTTGGGGATATGTACATTTCTGATGGTAGTTCGACAAAGAAATTCAATCTGTATCCTCTAGCAAAAACAATTACAGAAGTAGGAGACAATGAATGGGTCGATGATGAGGACACTATACAACCTGTCTTTACCATTTTTGAAATCAGTGAAGATAGTCAAATTCTGAACACATTAGAAAATTTGAAACATCTTCAAAATATGACCACACACAATTTCAGTTAGATTCTGACATTGAGTATTTATCCTCAAGACAAATGTCTCTTTACTCTATGGAAGAGTTTGGTAGTTCTACCATTGATATTTTTCTAGGTAAAACATTGAATATCAATAAAAATTTGGAAAAATCACAACAGGGAGAGCTAACCAAAATCTTGCAAAAACATTCTACTGCATTTGGATGGGAGTATACTGATATGAAAGGTATTGACCCTAAGACTTGCATCCATCATATCTATATTGAGGAAAACAATAGACCAATTAGACAACCTCAGAGAAGGATGAATCCAAATCTTAGGGAGATAGTGAAAGAAGAGCTCCAAAAACTACTCAATTTAAACTTCATTTATCCAATTTCAGATAGCCAATGGGTTTCTCCTTTGGTTATAGTACCCAAAAAGAATGGTAAATGGAGGGTATGCATTGATTACAGGGAATTGAACAAAGCAACCTTGAAGGATCACTTTCCTTTACCCTTTATCGATCAAGTATTAGATACATTAGCAGGCAAAAAGTACTTTTCATTCCTGGATGGTTTTAGTGGTTATAATCAAATTCAGGTAGCACCTGAGGATTAGGACAAGACCACATTTACTTGTCCATGGGGAACTTTTGCTTATCGAGTGCTTCCTTTTGGATTATGTAATGCACCCGCAACATTCCAAAGAGCAGTACTATGGATCTTTTTTGATCTAATCCATGATTGTGTAGAGGTTTATATGGATGATTTTACAGTTTATGGTAATTCGTTTGAAGAGGCATTAGAAAATTTGGAAAAAGTCCTTATAAGATGTAAAGAGACAAACCTTTCATTAAGCCATGAAAAATGCTTCATGATGTTTACTGAAGGTATTGTTTTAGGACATCATATTTCAAGGGATGGGATTAAAGTTGATTGATCAAAAGTTGAAGTCATCTCCAAATTGCCTATTCCAAATTGTCAAAAAGATGTTAGAAGTTTTCTAGGATTTACCGGATACTATAGAAGATTTATAGAAAACTTCACTAAAATAGCATCTCCACTCTTCAAACTACTTACAAAAGACTGTGAATTCAAATGGGATCCTGATTGTCAATCAACATTTGAAACTTTGAAAACAAGAATATCTGAAGCGCCTATCTTGAGAGGATCAAATTGGAAACTCCCTTTCCATATTTCTACAGATGCTTTATATATAGCTCTAGGAGCTGTATTGGGTCAAAAAGATTTAGTTCCTTATGCCATTTACTATACCCGTAAAAATTTGACTCCCACTGAGTTGAACTATACTGTAACTGAAAAAGAATTCTTAGCTGTTGTTCATGCAATCAATAAGTTTAGACACTATATAACAGGCTATGAAACTTTTATTCATCCTGATCATTATGCGATTAGATATCTAATGAACAAACCTGTTACTAATGGTAGAGTTACAAGATGGCTCCTAGTTTTACAAGAATTATATATTACTGTGTTGGATAGACTAGGGAAACAAAATATAGTAGCTGATTTCTTGTCTAGGATTCAGAATACTAAAAAGGATTCTCCTGTAGAGGATAAGTTTCCTGATGAATATTTATTTGCAGTAACTACTAAGACTCCTTGGTATGCAGATATAGCTAACTATTTGGTTACAGGGAAACTACCTCCACATTTATTTCGTAGTGAAAGAAAAAAGATTATTCAAGAGAGTTCAAAATATTCATGAATTTTTAATGAATTGTTTAAAACCGGGCCAGACCTTGTGAACAGAAGATGTGTTAGGGGAGATGAAATGCCTGATATCCTCAAAGCATGTCATGATGAACCATGCGGCGGACACTTCGCTGACAAAAGGACAGCCTATAAAATCCTCTCTTTAGGATATTTTTGGCCATCCCTCTTCAAAGATGCAAAACAATATGTCAAAAGGTGTGACAACTGTCAAAGAGTAGGGAAACCTACCCTTTCAAATGAAATGCCATTGCAACCATAGGTACTCATCGAACCCTTTGAAAATGGGCTTTAGATTTCATTGGACCTATTAATCCACCATCTAAACAAAGAAAGTATATATTGGTATGTACTGATTATGTCACTAAATGGGTAGAAGCCAAAGCATTATTTTCTGCTACTGAAAATTCAGTTGTTAGTTTTCTTTATGAGGATATTTTTACTCGCTTTGGTGTTCCAAGAGAAATTGTGACGGATCAGGGAAGTCAATTCACATAGAACTTGGTGGAGAAGTTGATGGAAGAATACAAAATCAAGCACAGAAAATCTACTCCTTACCATTCGCAAGCAAATGGCCAAGTGGAGTCTACAAACAAAGTTATTGAAGGCATCATCACCAAAACTGTTCATCTACACAGAAGAGACTGGGCAGAAAGGCTTCTTGAAGCCTTGTGGGCCTATAGAATTACATGGAGAAACACAATAGGACATTCTCCCTATGAACTTGTTTATGGGAAAGAAGTCCTGCTCCCCATTGAGTTCCAAGTCAAAACTTTCAAGATGGCAGTTCAGTTGGGAATGGATCCATCAGAAGCCCAAAAGAATAGAATGGAGCAGTTGAATGAGCTAGATGAGATCAGACAAGAGGCAATCCTAAGAACTAATCTAGTTCAATATCAAATAGCTAAGTGGCATGACAAGTACATCAAGGAGAAAAAGTTTCAAGAAGGAGATTGGACATTGCTATTTGATTCCAAGTTTAAAGATTTTAAAGGAAAATTTCAGACTCATTGGCTTGGGCCATATGAGATTAGCAAAATCTTTAGCATTGGAGAGGTAAGAATCAAAACCATTGATGAACATCAAACTCCTCTTATTGTGAATGGCCATAGATTAAAGATCTATCATAAGCCACTCTCAAAAGAGGAATTTGTCAAAATCTTTCAAGATAGTTCTGCAATAAGGCTGGTGAAGAAGAATCCTTCTTCCCCACCAGCCTAGCCTTTGTTATTTTTTGTTTCTACAAAAAAAATAAAATGTATAAGCCTGAAAACCAATCATTGATTGTAGTCTTATACAGAAAATACAGGGTGAAAATCAGGAACTCCTGACGCCCTATATTTTCCAAAAAAAATTCTCTCTCTCATTTCACAGTTTTGTGACACTCCACTTCATTTCATTCCACTCCACTCCATTTCATTCTACTCCATTTCATTTCATTCCGCCAATAAAAATTTTCTTTTCATGACCATTTTTAATTCACTCAGTTATCATTTATCCATCTCCATTCAGTCATATGATTGCTGTGTCAGTTTCTGCAGCTGAACCTAGTTTCCGCAGCCAGAAGCAGTTTCCACAACCATCACTCTGTTTTTCAAAACTGACAGTCAGATGTTAGTTAAATGATCATGAAATCAAATGCAGGTATGACCAAGGACCTATTTTGAAGATATGAGGCACCTAAGAGCATCAACAAGGAGCAGCTGATCAAAGGTTAATGGACGAAAAGTGGCAAAAATTCCAAGGTATGGGTAAGATTTATTTCAAATAGCATTTAGAGCACATTTTATATAGTTTTGAAACCACAGCTCCATTATATGCAATGATTGGCGTTGATAGCTCCATAACCGTTCCACGACCTTTATATGATTCCTCCACAAACCTTGCATTTATTTTCAAATGGCCTCATGATCAAGCCTCTGGATTTAACTCGTGTTCGGCTGTACTTTGACACTCCACCTGTAATTATGGGACGTGGTTGATTTGATCACGACTTTTCTCCGCCGCACAAATTCCGTAGCCATTTCTTGAGCATGTTTACGTCTACTTTGTAGACATTCAGTTTAAAACTCTTCCGGGCTCACTTTACTCCCCTACTATTCTATTGAAGTCGCGTTTGCATTCCTACCCTATTCACATAAGCCTCCGCTCCGTTCCATAAACTCACTCCCGCTACCTGTTCTCTGTTTTCCATTTACAGTCACTAGTTTTTCTCCATAAATCCTGTCCATTTTCCGCTAACCCAGCCATCTCACCTCCGTTCATCCAATCCCACACAGATGTGTTTAAGACAGGAGGAAAGAATGAGTCCTCTGTTGAGAGCAGAACCGGAAAGGCCCAAATTTATGGAAGGGTATCCGCAAGTGAAAAGCATGCTAAGAAAAGACCGATGGTTACAATTTATTCAGAAATTCAGAGGCTACAACAAGGAAGTTACAAAGACTTTTGTGATGTCCTTTGACGACATAGAAGCGGAGATTGGAGACCTTAAATTCACAGTCACGGAGGCATCCATAGCAGCTACAACTGAACTTCCACAGGAGGGAGAAAGATGGTTCAAAAATAAGAGCTTTGATGAGAGAGCATGGAGGGTTATCCTACGAAATCCAGGTATGGATGTAACCATCTTTAATAAAGGAATCCATGTCTCTGCTTTACAAGAAAAATGGGCTAGTTTACTATTAATAATCCAGAAATTCATTACCTGTGAGGGAAGATTCAGGTCAATGTACATGTATCACACCCGGTTGCTGATGAATTTTCTAGAGAACCAAACTCTTAATTTGCCCTATTTCTTGCTAAATAGCCTGAAGAAAATGTCCACCACAGTCCAAAAGAATCTGGGGGACGTAGAACCCCACTTATATCACCAAAACCTTGTGAAAATCTTGATAGAAAAACAATTAAAAGAAAAGAAGGACACATGGGAGCAGTTTTTGGTCAAAAATTTCTTTAAAGATCCACAAGAAACCCTTGAAAGCAGCACATCAAGGAGAAGCAGAAGAAAGAGAACAAGTTATAAAATTATAGATACTCCTACTAACATAGTTGAAGAAACTAGTAGGGAAGAAAAACTGTCTGAAAGTAGGAAGGAAAAGACTGAGGGTAAGAAGCCAAGAAAATCAAAAGGGAAAAGAAATATTGAAGCTGTCCATCAAACCCCAAAACCTTCCTCAGAAGAAGACCATCAAGTACTGTCTAAAAGACTAGTTTACCTTCAGGAACAGTTAGCTGCAGCAAAGAAGAAAGGAAAAGAAAAACAGAGTGGGGAGAAAGAAGACACTAGCCCACAAAATTTGAGGAGAAGTTCTAGACTAAAAGGGAAGTTGAGAAAAATACAAACTAAAGGGCCCCATTTTATTGATTGAGGAGGGGAAACACCAGAACAACCTTCAACAATTCCTCCTAGCCGTGGTCCCCACCATACTCCTATTCCTCAACCAAATTTTGACATGAGTCCTTCTCGGCCAGATTTTGAAATTAGTCCTTCTCAACAGGATTTTGGGGTCAGCCCAAGAAAGACCACACCTGAGATAGATCTGAACCAAAAAGAAATGTATGATTATATAGAGTCCTTGGAGAAAACAGCCATAGATCCAGGCACTTCATCTGCCCAGCCTAATACAGCTCAAGAAGCTCAAATCCAATCACTAAAATAGGAAGTTGTTGAGATGGAGGTCTTAAATAGACACATCAAAAGAGAAAATGAAACATTGAAGGAAAAGGGTAGATTAGATAAGATTATTCATGATAACACCATGTTGCATCTTAGGCTATGGTAGAAGAAAAATAGAAAATTAAAGAAAAAGAACAGAAGGTTGAGCAGGGCTCTCATCAACCTTAAATTCAGGTGTCTAATGAGGAAGCCGAGGATGGTAGTGGTCCCAAGAAAGAAGAAAAGAAGGCTGGATGTATTGGCAGAGGTCTCAGAACACATGAACTGAAGGAGGGTGATCAAAGTTTTCGTTGCATGGGGACATGCAACACCTTCACAGTGGGGGTATGTAGAGCTTTGAAATTACACCTCTCCTACACATTTTTCCCAGACTTTTTCCCTCACCAACACTCCATAAGCTATCGATATAATTGCATATTGATTTTAAAAGAGCATTTAAGTGGTTTTCTGACTATATTTTTTTGTTGTTTGTTTGAACTAGATTTTGCTCATTAGCTGTGGAATCCAGTCACTTTCCGTAGCTGATTCAACTTTCTGCAGCTGTTTTTGTTAAAGTCTATGTTGCAGGTATCACCAGGCAAAACAAGCCACATGGGAAAGTTAGAAATGACCTGGACATGGATCAGGTCCTATTGGTTCAGCCGAATTCATCAAGGGAAGCTGTGGTCAACGGTGGTCCAACGTAAGAGTCCTATGGCAGCCAGACTCTGTTTTCCAACACGTGAAGGATTCTGAAGGATGCGTGGCCGTTCCTAACTCTCTGGGGTCTGTTGCCACCTGTAGACTGACCCATGACGAGAATCTAACAGCCACAGTTGATAGATTTAATATTTTCGGCAACTAGTACGCTAAATCCATGGACGCTGTCTTTTACGTGTCCCCTGTTCACGCAGTTCTACAAGAAAATAATTATGTAAAATTTGTTATAAATAACGCGTTTCTATAACGCATAGTTTTAGTCTTGGTGAATGTAATTTTGCTGTTCAAGTTCACTGTGCCGTGACACTAGTTTTATTGCTGTAACTATGTTTTGAAATATATGAGAAGACTTTGTTTCTACATGATTGCGTGAACATAATCTTGGATTGATAGCCTATTGACCGAGGCTGTGCAGAGGGCCCCTGTACGCTGAGGTTTCGTTTTCATTGTTCTGTAAAGTTTCATGCATTGTTCCCTTATTTCCATTGCATATATTCCACCTGTGTATATTTCAATTGTCATGGTATTAACATTCCACTTCTATTCATGATTTTATAGCTTTGTATAACACTGATCAGTGCATGTATGTTTCAGGATAGAGTAGGCAGCCCGGGCATCTGCATATAATTTTCACAATGACTAAAGACATGGGATTAATTCTCTGCTGACTTTGTTTTTCCTAGTTTTTAATTCCAGTTCTGTTTTGTTGATTTTAGTTTTTTTTACTTGCTTTGTTAGTTAGCTTAAATATTAAATTGCTCATATCATTGATGGTTACCTTCAAAAGCCATAGCTAGACTAACTGGCGAGGGATCGAATTATGAATGTGTGATTTGATTTTAGTTTTGCTTTTCTGCAATTAGATATTAAATTGCTCATATCATTGACGGTTACCTTCGAAAGCCATAGCTAGACTAAATAGCGAGGGATCGAATTATGAATGTGTGATTTGATTTTAGTTTTACTTTTCTACAATTAGATATTAAATTGCTCATATCATTGATGGTTACCTTCGAAAGCCATAGCTAGACTAACTGGCGAGGGATCAGATTATGAATGTTGTGATTTGATTTTAGTTTTATTTTTCTGCAATTAGATATCATATTGCTCATGTTACTGACAAATATCTCCGAAAGCCATAGCTAGACTAACTGGCGAGAGATCGAACTATGAATGATGTAATTTGATTTTAGTTTTACTTTCCTTGCAATTTTTGATTTCTTTGAGTGCAGTAGCTTAAATAATTTTTCTGTATTTAGACAACAGCAGAGATGATAGTTTCATGATCAGTAGTTCATTACTTATTTGTTTTAGATAGCAGCACATCTTTCATTCTTGTTCAAGCATTACTGTCATCATTAGTACAGTCTAAGATCTTCTGAAGTGTTAAGTGCTGGAAACCATTATAGAGGATATAATTGCCTAAAATCCATATCCATGCTTACCTTCTAAAGACCCAGAAATAGCCATTCACATTAGGAGATAAACGAAGATAAAAACCCCCAAAACAAAATAAAAATTGAAAAACGACAAAAATATAGGAAAGAGGCTATCTTGCACATATAGTGCGCCACACTTCATCAGTTTACGACTTCCGGATTGATAATTAATGTAGCAATTTAGGACACACTAAATTGACCAAACACACCCCTCCCCCCGCGTGGAGGGGTGTACAATATTCCTAGGGTATACATCTGGATGAAACAAAGACCTCTAAATAATCATGCTCCACACCCAACAATCTCCCACTTGGAGAATGATTGTAGCAACTCCACCGCTGCTTCATTTGCTGGACGATGACTCCTCTTTGAACCTGGTTGTTTCTCATTTTCTTCGTCATCCTTGATGACCAATTGAAACTAAGCATATTCTCAGTTTCTCCTTAGTTACAACTTTTGTTAGCATATCTGCAGGATTCTGGCTAGTGTGTATCTTTTCTAGCTTCAACTCTCCATCTTCCAACACTGATCGTATGAAATGGTACTTGAGCTATATGTGTTTAATCCTGGAATGAAATGTTGAGTTCTTTGCAAGATGAATGGCACTTTGGATATCACTGTATAACGTGCCCATATCATGCTTCTTACACAATTCATTCATAAACCTTTGTAACCAAATCATTTATTTACTATCCTTTATAGCAGCAACATACTCTGCTTCTATTGTTGAAAGTGTAACAACACTTTGGATTTTTGAAACCAAACTGACAGCTATTCCACCTATAGTAAATACATATCCTGTAGTTCTCCTCCTTTTATCTCTGTCACCTGCCATATCTGCATCAACATATCCCTGTAGAGAAATGTTTGAACCACCAAAGCATAATGCTTGATTTGTGGTACCTCTCAAATATCTGAGAATCCATTTCATTGCCATCCAATGTTCTTTTCCTAGATTGTTCATGTACTTGCTTACAACTCCCACTGCATGTGAAATATCAGGCCTTGTGCAGACCATTACATAAATTAAGCTTCCAATTGCTGATGCATATGGAACTTTAGACATATAATCCATGTCTTCACGGGTCTTTGGGCACATCTCCTTACTAAGTTTGAAATGGCTAGCAAAAGGTGTACTAACTGGTTTTGCATTGTGCATATTAAATCTTTTCAACATGTATGTACTCATTCTGAGACAATGTTAATTTGTGGTTTTTCATGTCTCTAGTTATTTTCATACCAAGGATTTGTTTTGCAGCTCCCAAATCCTTCATTACAAATGAATTTGCCAATTTTCTTTTGAGCACATTTATTTCCTGCATGTTAGACCCTGCAACAAGCATGTCATATACATACAATAACAATATAATATAGCTTCCATCATTTTTATTTTTCAGATAAACACAATGATCAGAGTGACATCTAGTATAACCTTGTTTAGACATAAACTTGTCAAATTTTAGATACCACTACCTTGGAGCCTGTTTTAAGCCATACAAGCTCTTCTTCAACCTGAAAACTAGTTTCTCCTTCCCTTTTACTTCATATCCTTGTGGCTGCTGCATATATATCTCTTCCTCCAAATCCCCATGGAGAAAGGTTATCTTTACATCTAACTGCTCACGATGCAAATCTTCAACTGCTACTAGACTTAAAATAGTTTCGATTGAATTCATTTTAACAATAGGAGAAAACATTTCATCAAAATAAATACCTTTCTTCTGTGCAAACCCCTTCACCACAAGTCTAGCTTTATACCTCTGTTTTCCTCCATCTTCTTCCTTTAGCCTGTAAGCCCATTTATTCTACAATGTAGTTTTACCTGCATGCAAGCTGACTAAGTCCCAAGTTTGGTTATACATTAAGGATTCCATCTCTTCTTCCATGGCTAGCTCCCACTTCTTCCTGCTTTCAACCTGCATTGTTTCTTCATAACATTCGGGTTCACCAGAACCAGTCAACAATAAATAATATAATGAAGGAGAGTATCATTCAGGGGGTATAATTATCCTAGTAGATCTTCTAACACCACTTTTAGGTGTTTTGGGTGCCTGTTGCTGTTGTGGTGGTTGCTGTTGTTGTGGTTGTTGATTATTATTATTTTCAGCCTTTACTTTTTGAGTGATCTCATCAAGAACTGTGTATTCCTTGTTTTTTTTTTTCCTAATTCTTTTCCTGCAACTAATTGTTATACAAGACCTTTTCATTGAATATTACATCTCTTCTCCTAATGATTTTGTGATTTTCATAATCATATAAGCGATAACCAAAATCATTAACACCATATCCAATAAAGGTACATTTCTTTGATTTTGCCTCAAGCTTTGTTCTATTTTCTTTATTAATATGGACAAAGGCCTCACAACCAAAAGGCTTTAAAAAAAAGTAGTTTACCTTTTTACCTATCCATGCTTCCTCTGGAACACCACCATCCAAGGAACTTGAAGACCCTCTATTTATTAGATAAATAGTAGTATCTATAGCATCTACCCAAAATTGTAAAGGCAATCCTGCATGCAATCTCATGCACCTTGCACGCTCCATGATTGTTATGTTCATCCTTTCTGACACACCATTTTCTTGTGGTGTTCTTGGAACTGTTTTCTCTTTTCGAATTACATGCTCTAAATAGTACCTATCAAACTCTTTGCTGCAATATTCAGCTCCATTGTCTAATCTGAGACACTTCAATTTCTTTCCTGTCTCAATCTCAACCAAAGATTTCTATTTCTTGAAAGTATCAAATACACCAGATTTATTCTGAATACAATAAATCCAAGCTTTTCTAGTTGCATCATCAATAAAAGTAACATAATAACGAGAGGCACTGAGAGATGATACCTAAGCAGGTCCCCATACATCTGTATGCACAAGCTCTAATTTTTCACTCTTCTTTTCTTTCCCAACTCCGAGAAATCTGATTCTCTTCTGTTTTCCATAAATGCAATTCTCACATAAGTCCAAATCAACATTCTTCAAACCCATCAACAAATTCCTTGAGTGAATAATCTTCATCCCCTTCTCACTCATGTGTCCGAGCCTATTATGCCATAATGCTGCATCTGCTCCTTTGGAAGTTAAAGCATTAACAGAGTTAGAAATACCATTGCATAAATACAAGGTACCAACCTTTTTGCCCTTTTCTATTACTAGGGCTCCTTTGGTGACCTTCCAAGCTTTATCTATGAAAGTTGTCACACAACCTTCACCGCCTAACTGCCCTGTTGAAATCAGATTTTTCTTCAAATATGGAACATGCCTTACCTCATTTAGTAGCCATTGGTTTCCATTCTTTTGTTTTACAAGAACCTTACCCATTCCAACAATTTTACAGGGTTTTTCATCACCCAAACGGACTTGTCCAAAATCTCCTTGAACATAGTCATGAAAATATTTCTTATTAGGTGTGGCTTGGAATGAGCCCCCTGAATCTACCACCCAGGGATCATTAATATTTTTGAAAGAAAGAATCAAAGGATCTTGTAACACCTCACCTGTCACATTTGCTTCATGATTGTTTTCTTGCTGTGCATCTCCTTCTTTTCCCTTCCGAGATCTACAGTCTTTCTTTAGGTGTCCTTTCTTTCCGCATTTCCAGCACACTATCCCCGATCTGGACTTGGATCTGCCTTTCCTTGATTTACTGTGATATCTTGAGCTCTTTCCTCTTTCCATTCTTCTTCACCTAGACTCTGCACTCAAAGCATTACCCGATGTCTCACTGGAGCTTTTCCGTTGCATTTCCTCACTAAGGATAGCACCGAAAACATCATCAAACATTAAAGTAATAGATCCAGAAACATAGTTACTAATGGCCATTACTAAACCATTCCAACTTTCTGGCAATGAGCACAAGAATAATAGAGCTCTAAATTCATCATCAAAGTTTACCCCTATAGAACTTAACTGAGTTGTAACTGTATTAAAATCATTTAAATGGTCTACAACAGATCCACCTTCTGACATCTTCATATTAAATAACCATTTCATAAGAAATACCTTGTTTGAGGCCGAGGGTTTTTCATATAGTTTCTCCAACACTTGAATCAAACCCTCTGTCGTTGTTTCCTTCGAAATGTTGAAGGTGACCAACACTGCGAGGCACAACTGTACTGTTCCGAGTGCCTTTCTATCGAGAATGTTCCATTCTGCATCTGTCATAGCTGTCGGCTTCTTTGCTTTTCTGCTCAAGGGTAGGTACAGATATTTTTGATACAGATAATTTTCCATCTACATCTTCCACAGCGGGAAGTTTTGGCCATTAAATTTCTCAACCCTAAAATTCCCATCTTCCGCCATTTCTCCCACTCAAACGAGGAACCCTTCTTTCCTGCGAGTTTATCAGTCAAATAGACATTCGGCTCTGATACGAGTTGTTAGAAAAATTAGATATATGACAGATAAATGCAAGACATATAATCACAAACACATAAAACCAGAGAGACATAGATATACGTGGTTCACCTAGTTTGGGCTACGTCCACCCCGAACAGCCAGTCCTTCCTTTCTATTATCCAACAAAATGAAGAGACACAACCTACAACAGATCCACTGTAATATCCTCTGTTTTCTCTTACAGTCTCAGCACTCTATTTCTCGCTCGAGGAATACACATCTATTACACAGCCTCAATACAATGCCCTCATACAAAGAGAGGGCTTTCCTTCTAGGGAAAAACAACCCTAAACTAAACATAAATTCTACCGTCAGATCATCCGCCTAATAAATGACCCAGATTGACTAGAAATTACTATAATTTTACAAGGCAATTATACATTTGATTTTAGCTTCGGGGGCGCTACCCCCGAAACCCCTGCTGGGGGACCGTTGGACCCCGGACCCCCGCGGGGGGGACAAGTCCCCCCCACATCCCCCCGCATGGAGGGGTGTACAATCTTCTTAGGGTATACATCCGGCTGAAACAAAGACCTCTAAATAATCATGCTCCACACCCAACACTTATGTTACCCTATTGCAGATCCTTTTCACCAACTCATGTGCCTCCCACACCCACTTCATCCACTCTTACATAGCTCTCATCCATGCCCATTCATTTTCCTTTTGCAGCCAAAATCGTGCCTCCACCAATGTTGCCTACTCCACAAGTCCTCGCTCACAAGTATGGGAATGGTAGACATAGGCACTAAAACTAGCATAGCCTACTGCCCATCGATGACCTACCTCATAGGATGGGTGTACTGATATTATTGAGTCCTAGCGTCCCTCTTTTTTGCAACAAAAATCATCCTTGAGGAACTAAACCTCCACCTTGACATTTTCCAGCAGCCAAAAATGCTGAAAATTTTCCCTCACAGTCTTTGATGCTGTGCCATTTCTCATCCACACGTTTTCACCAACGTATCCACCACAAAATCCTTGATAGTCACATGACGCTTTGCAGAAATCTTCCATCCTTCACATCACTTGAGACTTCACTGCCTTGCAACTGTGATCCTTTTACCATGTAAAAGAATCCAGTAAATCCCTTCTTGATCTTAGATATGCATTGATACAACAAATCTTTCGAGCTTTTTTATTAGACCATAAAATTTTGGCTACAGAAGTGTCCCTTTGAAGTCAGCTCTTGGCTCTGATACCAAATGAAGAAAATTTAACCAGAGAGCATTAATTGTTTACCAAGATTTACTGAGAAGAAAAATTAAAACCAACAAAAAACACATTCAAACATAATGCACAAAGTATTTTCCCTAGGAAAACCCAAACTCCAGGGAAAAACCCACCCTAATGAAATTTCATTAGCCTTGGCCAAAACCCTGGCCAACCAGGCTAAGTGAGCCTTCACCACTCACCTCCTTGACCTACATTACAATGAAACCTTTCCAGCCTTTTATAGGCTCCATTACATGAAATACCATGGGCAGAAAACCATGGGTACACAATACCATGTGCCCAAAAACTACCCTTGTTTAACTTGGTAAACCTTGACTCTAACCCCAAGTCAATTTACCTAACATGCTTTGTGGCAAGGAAGGATAACACAATTGGGGGGACATCTACAAAGTCAACTTCTATATATGGTTGTAATTCTCTCCTTTATTTATTAATATAAAAAGCACTATGTTTTCTTATACTTATGTCATGTTGATTCTTATGTGTTTCAATGCCATGTTGACTCATTGAATAGAGACATTAGATTATGCTATGTGGATATTATAGTTCCCTTACTTGTTTTAGTCTTTGTTGTGTAGAATTTCCCACTGTAGATCAACAGATTATGCAATATCCTAAAGCAAAATACTTGATCTACTTCTACAAATAAACTTGCGGAAGCTTAATCGATTTTGAGCAAGATCAAATAGAACACATATAACAGAGAATGAGAAAGCAATCACACATGAACACAGAAGAATACTCTGGGGAAATCCTCAGCTAAAAACCCCGATCTTTGTATTATCATACAAGTGGAAATATGTCCAGATTACACAAAGCTTTAGCTCACAAGCTATCCAACTCTCAATACAATCCCTCAATGCTGCTCATAGACTGAATAGACACAACATATGCCTTCCCTCAGTCCTCCAAGCCTCCTATTTCCTTGCGCAATTTCTCTTGGGGTCCAATGCTGCCACCTGTGTCAATTGGCCTCATCACACAACCATTAAACTCAAAAGTAACTGCACAATATCCAAGGAATGAGTTCCTTCTGCATGCAAGAGATATCCTCCATGGAATATTCCTACAACTGATAGTACATTGTCCCATCACCTGATCTCAACTAGGTCTCTGACTGAACTGACATGCATGAGTTATTTATGAGAGAATATTCAGCTATCTGAAGTGCAGCAGTTACATGCATACATGCATTAACTAACTGAACTCACAATTAGTTCCACAAACTGTTGGAACTAATCTAACTGGACTTAACTCAGATAACTGAGCTAACTAATTACAACTCAAAGTACAACTCATCCTGATTTCCTTTAATCAAGGGATAACTTCCTTAATCAATGGAGAAATTGTTGCATGTCTTCACATAGACTTCATGTTTGATTTCCTACAACTAATTAACTCAAGATGAATTAATTAATTATTTACAAACAACTGCTAAGATCAAATTTGAATTTCAATTCTCAATTTTAGTTCAGGGACTAACTAAAATTGGAATGTATCCCGAAATGCTATTTATAGCAATTATATTTTTAGCATTTCTTGTTGCTATTTTCAACACTCCCTCTCAACAAGAAATGGATTATCAGTAACCCAAATCTTGTCTTTGTGGAACTCGAACATGCATTTTGATAATGCCTTAGTCACAATATCTGCATCCTGTTCCTTGGTCAAAACATACAGCAACAACATGATCCTCTTCACCACACAGTCCCAAAAATGATGGTACTGGATATCAATGTGCTTGGACCTGTCATGAAAAACTGGATTCTTAGAGAGTTTGATACAACTCTAATTATCGCAGTAGATCATAGTTGGATCCATCCTCTGACCAAACAATCCCACTAGAATCTTCCGCATCCAAATGGCCTCACATGTAGCCTGACTGATAGCCATGTATTCAGCCTCTGCTGAGCTAAGTGCAACTGACCTCTGTTTCCTGTTGTACCAGGAAACTACAGCTGAACCAAGGTTGAAGATTCCTCCAGAAGTGCTTTTCCGGTTTGATGGCCTCCCTGCCCAATCCGCATCTGTGAAGCCCTGAAGCTTCACTTCCTTTTTCCATCTGTACCACAAACCATACTGAGATGTGCCTTTGAGGTATCTCAGCACATGCTTCACTGCCTTCCAAAACAACTTGGTAGGCTGAACCATAGCTTGAATCAGCTGGTTCATTGCAAAGCATAAGTCTGGTCGTTTGTTCACTAGATACATAAGTGAACCCACAAGCTGCCGATAAACAGTAGTAGCTACTACCTTACCTGAAGTAGCATCCTCCTTCCTCCAGTTCCCAACTAGAGGAGTCTGCATGGGCTTGCACTTCTCCATGTGGAACCGCCTGAGTATCTCATTGGCATACTTTCCTTGAGACACAAAAACTTCTCCATCCTTCTACCACACTTCCATGCCTAGAAAGTAGTGCATACGACCCATGTCTTTCATTTCGAACTCTCTTGCAAGGTCCTCCTTGCAAGACTTGATCAGCCAATCATCACCTGTCAAAATTAGATCATTGACATAAAGAACAATGATCAATGGCTTACCTTCTACCATGATGTGGTAAAGGTTAGCATCTGCTTCACTCTTGGTGAAGCCCAACCTGGTGAAATGGTTGTCGATCCTGGTGTACCAAGCATGGGGTGCTTGCTTCAGCCCATACAGAGCCCTCTTGAGTCGGCACACATGCGACTCACGCTTGAAGGTATCAAAACCTTCTGGCTGCTCAATGTACACCTCCTCCTCAATCTTCCCATTGAGGAATTCTGTCTTCATATCCATCTGATGGATCTTCTAACCCATCTAAGTTGATAGTGCCAATATCTATCTGATAAACGAGTACATTGCTATAGGAGAAAAGGTCTCATCGTAGTCGATCCCCTCGACCTGTGAGAAACCACGAGCAACAAACCTTGCCTTATGTTTGTCAACACTGCCATCAGCTGCCTGCTTTACCTTGTAAAGCCATCTGGAACTCACCACTGACTTGTCCTGAGGTCATGGGACAAAATCTAAAGCACGGTTCCAAACGATGGAGTTGTACTCCTCCACCATTGCATCAACCCAGACTGGTTGTTGCACTGCCTCCTCGAATGAAGAAGGTTTGGACTCTACACACTCCCCAACCAGGGCCATGTAACTAGTGTACCGCTCGAGCGACCTCCTCTATCTACGTTGACAAGATGGCTGTCCCACATTCTCCCGCGCATCCAGCATCAACCTGTTAGCTTCCCTTGAGCATTTCCTCCCATCTCTGGAACACTCAACATGAGTGGATGTATCCACTCCCGGATCCTCTGCATGCAGCTGCTCTACATCAATCTGAGGTTCCTCCTCCTTAAGAACTGAAAGTTTCTCATCTGCATGCAACTTGAGCTCCCTCTCAAGTGATACTCGCATGGATTTCTACTCATTGAACTTCAGATCTTTGTGTACCACTATCCTCTGATTGGCAGGCAGGAACATTTGATAGTTGTGGGGAGTATCAGTGTATCCCACAAGTATCCCCAACTCAGTTGTTGGATCTAGCTTCTTCCGGGCATCTTTGGTCACATGGCAATAAACCGATGATCCAAAGATTCAGAAGTGACTCACATCTGGTTGCTTCCTGGAAAAAGCCTCCATAGGTGTCTTCTGTCGAGCCGTAAAAAGGGTATTTTTCACCTCTAATTACCTCACATTAACTTGTCAATCCAGGAACGATTTGTTATCTCAAAGAGTGTACTCAGTTTGAGGCTGTCATTTGTCAGAGTAATGATGGTAGTATAATGCTCAAGAAGATACAAGAGTAAACGGATGCTTGAAAGAAAATCTACTTACAGCAAAATACTTTGAAGCCTAAATCATGCATTTAGAAAACTAAGAAATTTATCAGTCAAGTTTCCAGTAACAATAACTCATCCCTTTGGAAATTGATGTAACTAAAAGTAATCAAGGAACAGATCATCAATCTAAGGACTAGAGAAAAATGCCAATGCCCACTATAGTTTCAGATCGTTCTGCACACCAAAGCAATCAGTAACACAAATAACAAGAAATGGAACAACAACTAGAAAATGTAACAGCAACTAAGTCTGATGAACAGCAACACCTTAATCTACAGAAACAAGTACAACAACCTTAGCCTATAGAAATCAAATATCAATCTTTACTCAAAGGATAAATCGTACAGAAAATAGAAATGGAACGACAACCAATTACCAATGAAATATAGAACAAAGTGTAGTACCAATTGTAGATACACAGTGCTGAAATAGACAATACACACAACACACAGAAATATTAAGAAAAACAGTAATCTGAGTCTGATACCGTAAGTATTGACCCCGGTTAGAAAGGGTAATGATCGCAATTCATAATGGAACAACAATGTCAATTGAACGGCAATCGTATGAAGTATAAACCATAGACGAATACAATAATACCAACTTAAGAAGATTACAACTCGGTTACTCTGCAATTGAACAGCAATAGCATTCTTTAAAGAACAACGATGTTACATTAATGACTTTAAAGGAACAACAATACGTTATAAGATCAGAATGCATGATACAACTTTCTTGTTGCATAGAACGATATATAAAATATAACAGAGCTGCAATATAAGATAACAAAGCACACCAGATTACCGATTACAGCTGATAATACAAACCACACACGAACTAAAGATAATGAGATAGGAGCAAGTGTTCCACAAGGGCTGGGCCCTTAGCCTCCAGGGATACACCGCTTGAAGTTATTCCAGAATCACAGATGGAACAACACCCAGATTTATATTAAAGCATTGAAACCGAGTTACAGTAAATCTCTTCTCAACGAGAGTCGATGATCAAAGTTCAAGTACAGAGCAAAGTTACATGACAAATTAACAGTCTCCCTCGGGCTAGCAGTGCTGCCCCTACTTATAATATCTAAAGCGGAGATATTAAGGATGCAAAAATAGTTAAAGCAGTGATCCCTCAGGATCAAAGGATCCTGAGGGATTCGCCAAGCTATTAATCCTCAGTTATCCTATCGTTTTCTTGCACCGAGTCGATATCTCCTTTTCCTTTCCTTGGCTGAGATGTTTTAATTTAGATCGTCTTGTTTGCATATGGTTCCCCACCAAAGGGACAACAGTTAGCTTGGCCCTGACTTTTTCCTTGGAGCGGCAATCTTTAGTTTTTCCTTTTTCCTGCATAAGAAATAGCAATTATTAGCATTTCTATGTTGCATATAAATCTTTATAGATTTTGTCATGATTTCCCATTATCTACCTAGTTCATGATGCAAAGTTGTTACGAGTTCTAAAGAAAAGATGGCAAAATAGTCAATGAAAACATACCTTCTTCAATACTCCACACACCCCCCTGCTTACCTTTTTTCATGCCGTCATGAAAACATTGTAGTTGACATGTAAGGCAGTGAGAGAGTAGGCTGGATATAGGATCTCATGTGGTGGCCTATAGCCATGATGCCTAACTAGGTGTTCAAAAAGATGGTCTATCTGACCCTCAGGCATCTCATACAGGGCTTGGTATCAAGGTGCAGGTTGCCAAATAATCGGACTTCGAAACCTATATCCTAACCAAGATGGCCCTGCCCTCAAGATAATTTCACCATAGAGATTCAGACGATCAGCAACTAACTTAAAATTCTCATAATTAAATGGTTCCCTGAGTTGGATGTTCATATTAGAGGTCTGATATCGAAATTTAGCAGCTGCAATGGCAAGGTCCTTAATGGTAAAGAAGTCTTCTATCCCCTGCCGATTGATTGCTATATGAATGGGTTTTAACGCGACAATCACGCTCGGAGTCCTCATAAGGCTCCTGCGTTTGTTCCATAACTCTAATGGATCTCTAGGCTCAGCTCTTACCCATAAGTCTAATCTGTTTTCTTGTCTTTGGAAGGCATTATAGGCTTTAAGCCATTTAATTTGATTAACTCCAAACGAAATAAATGCCTGCAGTTGGATATCTGATGAGCCCCAAAAATGGATAATTATTTGGGCTCATTCAACCTCCTAATTTGACTTAATCCACCATTATCATTAGTTTATTGCATGTTTTTGATTATATTTATGCTAATAGAGTGAATTTGGTTATTCATTATGCCAACAAGTCTAATGGGTGCTTTGTGTAGCCTTTTTGGTCAATTTGGAGACAAAATTGAAGGTTTTAATGAGCACTTGGCAGCCAAATTCGTGGGAGAACAAGGGAGAGGATTTGTAGGAAGGTGTCCCCTTCATTTATGGGCCCTTACCTCGAATTCTCCACCATCAGCTCGGAGTTCAAAGGCCACCAAATCAATTAGCACAAGGGCAGCCAAGCAAGTCAAGTAGGACTGCTGTTAACTACAAGTTTTGGGTAGCCGAGTCCCTAAATTTTAGGAGGACTGTTGGGGTCCTCAATTTGTATAAATAAGAAGGCTTAGGGCCTCATTTTGGTTAGCTATTGGTTAGTCATTTTGTAGCTAGTGGTTAGTCATTTTGTAGCTGGTAGTTAGTCATTTCATAGTCTTGTTGTAGTCATTTTGTAGTTCGATTTCTAGGCAATAGATTAGTTTTGTTGTCAGCTCATCTTCAAGTTCTCCTTGTGGACAGTTTTGATGTAACTCTTCATTTCTTGATCAATAAAGATGAATCCAGCTTTGCACCAGCTCTAAATCTCTCTTAGGAGGCTGTAGCTCTTGGGGTTGGGCCCATCTCAAGCGCCCAATACCTCCTTTGATTATCTTTATGTGTTTTTGCTGCATTCTTAGAATAAAATCTGTTATTTAGATCTAACTCTTGTTTTGTTATTTAGTTTGTTTTTTATGTGTAAAATAGCTTTTCATGCTCAGATTTAGTTGATAGGTTGTTAACAGAAAAAGCTTCAAGAAAAGGGCCAACAAACATCTGTGGTTTCACCTCTCCCTTAGTGGGATCAGGAGCTGTGACTAGGATGACTTTGCTGCCCACAAAAGCACTGACTTTGCTTTGCCATGCAATCATTAGTGTTTGGTTTTCATTTGCAGAAGTTGGTTACATGTTCAGATCTTTGAATGCTTCATTGCACAATTAATATACATGATTTCCTTGCAAATAAAGCTGCTGTCCATTCTTGTTACTGTTAGCTAGATCATATTAGGGTAGCATAACTAGATCTTTGTTTTCTTGCATGTCTTTGTTGGTTCAGTTGGAAACATAACTTGCAAAGAACCTGTTATCCTTCTCTATCTACCCATAATCCATCAGATAATCTGCTCCACCCCTTAGTCCATGACTCGTACCCTTCATTTGCCATACTTTCCCCACCTTGCCCTAATTCCTACATTCTTGTGCATCATCGCTTCCTCCATCCTTGAACAAATCCAATCGCTTCTTAGCCTCATCCATCAAGTCCTAGACCTCTTCACACCCCTATTTCGCCTCCATACTCATTCCTCCATCTTTTTCCCTCCATCCATGCTCCAAAATCCCATTCCGAAACATCCTGTAGAAGAATTACAGAACATCCTGTAGAAATCCTGAACATCCTGTAGAACCCCTGCAGACTTCCTGTAGAAGCTCATAAACACGGTTTCTTGGCAGCCAAACTTTGTGAGACTCTCTGGAAGGGTGTTAGGGACCCCTTAGACCCTCTCTGAACCTTCCCAACCATTCCCAAGCATTTCTCCTCCTTGATCCACCTCTGCAGAGTCAAAAATAGTTAAAAGCACATGCATGATAATTCCAACAACTTAATCAAAAATACAAAAAGATGTTTTCTTCAGATAGAGGTAGTCTAGACCCATGTATTTTACCTTCATAGAAGTAATGGCATTTCTTTCAGTAGTTTGCATGCTCATCTTTGCATCAGTAGGACTAGCTGGTAGAATTAGGGTTTGCTAGGGTTTGCGTTTCTCCTTGGCTTTCAGTTTCTTTTTGCAATTAGATTAGCTTCCTTCGAGTTAGATTTCATCCATCAATTAAAAAGCTTCTTCTAAGAGCTCATAGAAGTTGGCTTAAGCTCCTAGTGGACTTGCGCTAGCTGACCAAGTGACAGCTGCGGCAAGAGCTAGTACTTGTGCATACAGCACCGTCGCTTCCAAGTTTGTTACAAACTACCGGGTTGATAAAATTAAAGAAGGGAGTTCCAGGAGTTGTAGCATTATTGCTACAATACTGGAGCCCACCATCTTTTTGGCGCCGTTGCCGGGGAAGCGTCAGAGTATTGGTGCTTGCCGCTTTTCTTCTATTTTCCACTACAATCTTCTGCTAAGTAGTTTATTTCATTTCCATTATGCAATTCCGTTTATTCAAAAGTAGATTAGCATTTCCCTCTTTCATAGATTAGCATTTCAATTCCGCAATTTCATTTATGCAAGCGTAGATTAGCATTTCAATTCCGCAAGCGTAGACTAGCATTTCATTCCTGCAATTTCATTTGAGCAAAATAGATTAGTCCTTTCCTGCTTCCATTTCAATTCCGCATTTTCATTTTAGCAAGCTAGTTAGTTGCAGTTCAATCTATTTCAGTTTTGCAGGTAGAAGTAGAAAAAAGCAAAAATCAACCAAAAAGATTTCATTTCATGCCTTGTAGGAGTAGAGATAAGTTAGAAAAATGATTGCACAACGCCCCCACTGCTTCACACAGCCAACATTCTCTCTTCTTCGATGGCTGTGATTAAAGAACCCTTAGGTGGACAACAAGACATATTTGAAGAACCTCAAGGGAAGAAGAAGAAGAAACCATTCCTCTGGAGCAAATGGCTACAAGCAGAAATGTTGGGAGCAGTCCCTTGTCCAAAGACGAATTTGAAGATCAGATAGAAGATTTCAAGAGTGATATGAGGCAGTTTCTTGCCATGCAATTGGATACCCTGTGGATCCAAAAGAAGCAAGAGGAAGCCAAGAGGGCTTTGGTCATCATTTGTCCTAGGTGCACTAGAAAGCATCCTAGGAACGAATGTCCAATGCACTCCCTAGAAGTGTGTTTCATCTGTGAAGAATACCATCCTACAGATCAGTGCCCTTCCTTACCCAGAATCAAAGCTGCATATCAGAGAGCCAAAGGAGCCACTAAATCACTCTATTATATGAACCAAAGGAGGCCACATGGACCTAGATCTTACCAGCAGGAACTACAAGGGACATCCGAGACCTATTATGACCCCTATCAAGCCACTTTCATGCCTTCTTGGGGTCCCCCTGCTCATCCTTCCTGGTTCACACC
Source organism: Pinus tabuliformis (assembly GCA_031772625.1). Classification (NCBI taxonomy): domain Eukaryota; kingdom Viridiplantae; phylum Streptophyta; class Pinopsida; order Pinales; family Pinaceae; genus Pinus; species Pinus tabuliformis. The sequence goes on from CM062816.1 coordinate 753,818,865, forward strand.
TCCTCCTTGTTCCTTCACAGATCCATATTATGCCCAACCAGCTGCTCATTCGTTTCACTCTTATGCTCGGCCACCGCCTCAGTGGAATGCACCTCAGCAGGGGTGGAGGCCCCAATACAACACTCCTCCCGCCTCTTTTCCTCCACCACCTGCTCATTCACAACCATCGCCTCCTGCTCCACCAAGGCAACCCCAAATGCCTACCCAACCACAACCCCATCCACATCCATCTCAAATCTACACCCCCATTCAGCTACCCATACCACCATTTCCAAACCTGTCCATTGGAGTAGCTCAACACAATTGCAATGCTGGGACACAACATGTCCAAATGACTCCTCTTGAGCTCAATGATCTTCACCATAGCTCAGGAAGAGTATTGCAAAAAAGAGACTATATTGAAAGCATTGAAGGACCACATCAGGCAAAAGAAGATTTAGAAGAGGAAATCAAAGAGCCATGGGCTTTACTTGATGAAGAGAAGACATCAGAAGCAGAGATAAAGAAAGATCCCTCATGGTTACCCTCAAATATTCCATGTATTCAAGAGAAAGATCAGCAAAAAGAGGAAGATGAGAAGGTCATGATAGAAGGTGACATGAAGAATGATCCAGATCAGCAAAAGGACCATGGATATCAAAGCTATATTGAGATATGGTTTCAGACGGTCACTAAGTTGCAGCAGTACTCTCTTCTTTAGCTATGTTTGATCCCTTCAAAGTCAAATCATTTGGTCTCTGAGATACGGATAGTTGTCCAAGCATGCATTTCGAGCCTTCACATCATTTTTTCTCTAATCTCGATGTGCACATGGCTCCATTGGAAGTATTTTTATACTTGAAAATGATTTTGTTTTTCAAGTAGGGTAGGGTAGAAAAAAAAAGAAAAAAGAGAAAAAAGAAAAAGAAAAAATGAAAAAATGAAAAAAGAGGAAAATAGAAATATAAGGTGAAAACCTCCTCGGAGGCGCCTTAGATTGGCTCATTGATTGAAAACCTCCATGAGGCAGTCAATGGGTTGGAAAAAAGAGAAAAGAGAATAATATCTCTGGGTGAAAACCTCCCTTGGAGGCGCCCAGGGCAGGCAATTAGGGTGAAAACCTCCATGAGGCGCCCTAGTTGTTTTTCAAAAAAAAAAAAAGAGAAAAAGAAAAAGAAAAATAAATCTAATTCCCATTGAATAATTTCAGGTTGCAGCAATGACATTGCAGGTCAGGAGGATCACTCAAAACAAAGACAAAGGAGTTTTTGTGCTTTCTAGAGGAGGTTCTATATTTCTACAGGAAACATCTTGTAGAACCTTCAAGCGAGCTAGATTCGATTTTGGAAGGGGATCTAAAGCTTGGAATCCATTGGTTATTCCTGCAAGCATCCATGTTCCCATTCCTCACCCTTTTCCATCATCTTTTCCACCTCCTTGTGCTTCTTCATTGTGCTTCTACAGGAAGTTCCTGTAGAAATTGTAGGAAGCTAGAAATGGATTTCAAAAAGGTGGTTTGGCGAGCATGGTAGCTTCCTCAAGGGTTCAAAAGTCCTCCTGCAATCTTCAAACTCCTCCTCCATCATTTCCATACCTGCATCACAACCCAAGCTCAGTTTTTCTTTCCATGCAAAAACGTGCAGAATGCTTTGAAGAGAAAATACCTAGAACAGAATTTGTTTTTGCCCTAACTTGAAAACCATGCATCCATTTGAAAAACCGTTTTATGAGGAATTGCACAAGGGTGATGGCAACATGCCTGAGCAGTTTCAACCAATTCCGGTGCACGGTTTCCAAGAAATCAGCCTCCATCACCATCAGCCATTTTTGCATTTTCTCCATATCCGTGCATCCGTTTCAAAACCTGTTTCATGGGGATATGCATATGAGTGATGGTAACTTACCCAAGCAGTTTCAGCCAATTCCGATGCATGGTTTCCGAGAAATTGATCTCTAAAATCTTAAGCCATTTTCTAATTTTCTCAAAATATGTGCATCCATTGATCACGATTTTGCTATGGGAGGTGCATAATGATGATAGGAACGTGCTCAGCAAGTTTCAGATCGATCCGGTTTACCATTTGGGAGCAATGGCAAAAACAAGTTCTGGTTCTGTGAAAATGCAGCAGCAGCAGCTTGAAGGTGCAGATCTGAGCGTGGAAATGAACTCCTGAAGCATGCATCCGGCTAGAGGACACCTGCACAAGAAAAAACAACCAAAAATCATCAGCCAAGCCCTCATGCAACCAAAGGATCCAAGCATGCAGCAGCTGAATATGAGCATCCAGCAGCAAAAAGCACTTCACAGCAGCCATTTGACTTCAGGTAAGTGACTAAACCTTGTTCCTCTATTGCATGAGTCTAATCTAAGCATTGCATGAACGAATGAGATGGTGGGATTCAGCCAGGAAGCTATCCATATTCGATTGCACTCATCCAGGCAAAAATCACGCAGCATACATGTATGGTCATTCATGTGAAATTTGAAAAAACACAGACAGTTGTGGATATTTTAACTCTAGTGCAACTAATGGTAAGTGATTACAGGCAGAGAATTACAGTTCATAATAACACTGCAGTGGGGACCAACAGTCTGCATGCGGCCAACGTGCACTTGGCCAGCTCACCCTCCATCAGCGGAAGTCTCCATAAACAGCCAATTGAACTCATCAGGAAACGAGAGACTTCTACAAGAAAGGCAGAAAACAGCCCTGCAGAAAGAAAACTCGGGAGTTTTAGAAAATTTCAAGCTCAAAACGAGGGGAAGGACAGATATCCCTATCCCATTGGATATCAAGCTCTGCGCAATTATGCTGGACACATATATGAAATGGAGATTCAGGAAGGTGCCAAAGGGCCTGTGTTTGTGATTGTATCCAACAAAGGGATTTCGTGCCACGGGGAAACTCCTACCATTGCCTGGGAAAAAAATCCAGAAGAAAAATAACATGCGAATTCAAAAGTTTCATAGAGATCAGTTCTCGATAATTGACGGTGTTGAGCTTTTTGGATTTACAAATCCATTGGTTCAACGCTTATTCCGTAAACTTGTTGCAAATTAAAATGGGACAGCAAATCAGAGCATTGAAGACATTCATCTGAATGGAGACACTCTGCAGTTAGAAACTGCCAACTACAACAATAGAAGGATCAATAAGAAGGAAACGCTTCAGGCTTGATAAACAGAAGGCTGTTTGTGTAGCATGTCTAAACTCTCCTAAACTTAACATGGATTGTGGTATTCCTGTAATGGTAATTGAGAATGACAATAACAAAAATCAGCCTTCTGAAAGCTTTGATATTGTCGGGAAAACTAGATTGTTTGTGCCAGATTCCCGTGACAGGGATGCAAATACTTGTCCTGGTATTCTGATAAATAACAAAGGCACTGCTAGTAGGCTATTCATTTCAGATCAACCTTCTCATCTAAAGAGGGTGGAAATTTCACATTTTGGCCATGGCGGGACTGTAGCTGAAATCATAAATGCAGGACCACGCATGGAAAACCATTCAGCAATAGCTAATGTTGGCAAGGGCATACTTTCAGGTTCTCAAGTAAAGTCGTATTGCCCACAGCAATGCACACTACTGGATAAATTGCAGGCTGGTTCCATGCTTGTGTCCTCTATTAGAGATTGTGAAGAAGTATTACAAGACAGAAAGGATGATGAGGGACAGCTGAAAGTTGAGAAATATAATCAGTTTATCCCTCAAGCTAGTGCTATTCCTTTGCAGTCTGTCCCTGAGATATCTAGGAAAGGTCAGATACTTTCTAATGAGTGTAGTTTGAGTTCCTCGGAACAGAATAGACAATGTGATACCACCCAATCACTGGATGGAAATTTAGGCAAGGCAGATTCAGATTCCATTGCTGAATATGATCCTAATAATGAATCTTTTGGTCAACACCATGCAGTTAGAAAGAAAATTGGGAAGTCTTCAGGGACATGATAGCAGAAAGCGACATAAATGCCCTCACCTATGATATTAGTCCTTCTAACAGTGAGGAAGAAGAGCAAAAAGGGGGAGAAGATGAAGGCTGCCATAGCCAAGCTGAAAGGAAAATCACCCACAGCCAAGCAGGATACAGTGGTGCTGACTATTTCTACAGGAAGCCAGAACTCAGCTACAGGACTTTCTACAGGAATTTTGGAAAAAGGGCAGCAAAAGGAGAAATCGGCTGAGCTTTTAGCTAAGGAGGCCACCAGGGCCATCAAAGATGAGGAGAGAGATTGGTTGCTCAGAGGATGAGCAACACTTTCAGTAGGGGGGTGATGATGAGCCCCAAAAATGGATAATTATTTGGGCTCATTCAACCTCCTAATTTGACTTAATCCACCATTCTCATTAGTTTATTGCATGTTTTTGATTATATTTATGCTAATAGAGTGAATTTGGTTAGTCATTGTGCCAACAAGTCTAATGGGTGCTTTGTGTAGCCTTTTTGGTCAATTTGGAGACAAAATTGAAGGTTTTAATGAGCACTTGGCAGCCAAATTCGTGGGAGAACAAGGGAGAGGATTTGTAGGAAGGTGTCCCCTTCATTTATGGGCCCTTACCTCGAATTCTCCACCATCAGCTCGGAGTTCAAAGGCCACCAAATCAATTAGCACAAGGGCAACCAAGCAAGTCAAGTAGGACTGCTGTTAACTACAAGTTTTGGGCAGCCGAGTCCCTAAATTTTAGGAGGACTGTTGGGGTCCTCAATTTGTATAAATAAGAAGGCTTAGGGCCTCATTTTGGTTAGCTAGTGGTTAGTCATTTTGTAGCTAGTGGTTAGTCATTTTTTAGCTGGTAGTTAGTCATTTCATAGTCTTGTTGTAGTCATTTTGTAGTTCGATTTCTAGGCAATAGATTAGTTTTGCTGTCAGCTCATTTTCAAGTTCTCCTTGTGGACAGTTTTGATGTAACTCTTCATTTCTTGATCAATAAAGATGAATCCAGCTTTGCACCAGCTCTAAATCTCTCTTAGGAGGCTGTAGCTCTTGGGGTTGGGCCCATCTCAAGCGCCCAATACCTCCTTTGATTATCTTTATGTGTTTTTGCTGCATTCTTAGAATAAAATCTGCTATTTAGATCTAACTCTTGTTTTGTTATTTAGTTTGTTTTTTATGTGTAAAATAGCTTTTCATGCTCAGATTTAGTTGATAGGTTGTTAACAGAAAAAGCTTCAAGAAAAGGGCCAACAAACATCTGTGGTTTCACCTCTCCCTTAGTGGGATCAGGAGTTGTGACTAGGATGACTTTGCTGCCCACAAAAGCACTGACTTTGCTTTGCCATGCAATCATTAGTGTTTGGTTTTCATTTGCAGAAGTTGGTTACATGTTCAGATCTTTGAATGATTCATTGCACAATTAATATACATGGTTTCCTTGCAAATAAAGCTGCTGTCCATTCTTGTTACTGTTAGCTAGATCATATTAGGGTAGCATAACTAGATCTTTGTTTTCTTGCATGTCTTTGTTGGTTTAGTTGGAAACATAACTTGCAGAGAACCTGTTATCCTTCTCTATCTACCCATAATCCATCAGATAATCTGCTCCACCCCTTAGTCCATGACTCGTACCCTTCATTTTCCATACTTTCCCCACCTTGCCCTAATTCCTACATTCTTGTGCATCATCGCTTCCTCCATCCTTGAACAAATCCAATCGCTTCTTAGCCTCATCCATCAAGTCCTAGACCTCTTCACACCCCTATTTCGCCTCCATACTCATTCCTCCATCTTTTTCCCTCCATCCATGCTCCAAAATCCCATTCCGAAACATCCTGTAGAAATCCTGAACATCCTGTAGAACCCCTGCAGACTTCCTGTAGAAGCTCATAAACACGGTTTCTTGGCAGCCAAACTTTGTGAGACTCTCTGGAAGGGTGTTAGGGACCCCTTAGACCCTCTCTAAACCTTCCCAACCATTCCCAAGCATTTCTCCTCCTTGATCCACCTCTGTACAGTCAAAAATAGTTAAAAGCACATGCATGATAATTCCAACAACTTAATCAAAAATACAAAAAGATGTTTTCTTCAGATAGAGGTAGTCTAGACACATGTATTTTACCTTCATAGAAGTAATGCATTTCTTTCAGTAGTTTGCATGCTCATCTTTGCATCAGTAGGACTAGCTGGTAGAATTAGGGTTTGCTAGGGTTTGCGTTTCTCTTTGGCTTTCAGTTTCTTTTTGCAATTAGATTAGCTTCCTTCGAGTTAGATTTCATTCATCAATTAAAAAGCTTCTTCTAAGAGCTCATAGAAGTTGGCTTAAGCTCCTAGTGGACTTGTGCCAGCTGACCAAGTGACAGCTGCGGCAAGAGCTAGTACTTGTGCATACAGCACCGTCGCTTCCAAGTTTGTTACGAACTACCGGGTTGATAAAATTAAAGAAGGGAGTTCCAGGAGTTGCAACATTATTGCTACAATACTGGAGCCCACCAATATCCCCAACGAAAGGGCCAGGGTTCTGCTCTGTGTCCTGGTCTAGCACAAGGTTATGCAGATAGAATTCACACAGTAGTCTCTGAACCTTCACTCCATAATGCTTACAACAATTTATAAAATCATCAATGGTATTAATTTGGATAGGGGCTCCTGCTTTGACGGCAGTTCCATTAAAAACAAGGCATAATTCTTGGCAAGGGCTCTACATGCTAGGACGTCAGTGTACAAAGAGCATAAGGTATCCATCTATCTGATAACTACATCTAATTTATGAGTTACCTTTGCGAATTTTTATTGTTCTTTTCGCCATCCTTCAAAGGCTTGGATCTTAGAAAAATTGACATTCCTTAGCTGTTGTTGCAATTCTTCATACTTTTCTCGAGAAACTATTTGTTCCATGAGTTTTTCAACTGCTTGCTGCACTTGCATCAAACCCTCTCGTAGGGTTACTGTCCTCGGATCGATGTCCCACATAGTAGTGGCCAGTGGAAGATTTACTTGAATCTTCCTATTGCATCACCTTGTATTCATAGTCTGCATCCTTTCAGAGGGCTGTGCCTCTGTCTGAACTTCCTTGTCATAGGCCAATATATCATCCATTTGTACTTCAATATGAGCAACAGTGGAATGTTGTACAAACTGTTAGAAACACAGAGAAAATAGCAAAATCACAATGCTCGTTTAGGTCTTACTAATTGTTACAGACGGAAATATCTTAGGAACAACAAGGCATGCAGATTGAAAAACAAGATATCGTTAAGTCTTGCTATTCCCAAGTAAGAGTTTGACGAGTAATAGCTTGACACGTATATCAAAAAATTATGAAGTCAGCCTCCCCGCAACGTGATAGGCCATCCTTGGCCGTCAAATGAAGGAGCGGCGGGCCGGTCTGTTCTTGTACAGGGTCATAAAGGAACAACGTATGCAACGATACCATATTTACAAAAGTAGTAGGTTACTGAAATCGAGGTGTATAATAGGATTGCTTAATAAATAAGAAAATGCGGTTACATGATGCGAGGCTGGGAGGATAGGACAGTTGACGTGCATAACGAGTGTAATGCGGTCACTGTCTACTTTTGCCGTCATGATTGGTTATAATGGATTTTCATGCGTTTAATGGTTCGAGGAAGGGATATGCATAATCTTATTTGACAGATTACCAAGGTATAAGACAAATAAGGGTAGTAATGATGACTATTGGTGTATAAGAAATGTGACTTCAATACCATTAACAGAGCTCTGCTGCCGATAGGTGTCCATAACCTTGGCAGAGTTGTTTGTTTCACCCATGGAACCATGATCCTTTGTGTATGCGTAGGAAGTTCTATTCAGTGTCAAAATGGAGGTCATTATGCTGGCTTGGTAACCAGTTAAATAATAATGCCATTCACCAAGAAGGAGTGAAAGGTGGGCAGGCCGGCTCGTGATGAGACCTCCTGTTCCAAGGACTCTTTATTTTTTCTGATGTGCCTCTTGGACCATATCCCTGGTGTGGTGGCCATAGTGAGAATGCCACTTCCCTTTCTTCCTTATGATCCTGGTAGGCTGGCTCTTGATGAGACCCCCTATCCTGCATTTGACAATTCAAAACATTCGTCTTTTTTATTTTTGTAACATGCTTTCCAATTTATACACAAAGGGTGGTTCGGCCCTCCTTAAGAGTAGGAATGGTGGAAGAAGTCTTAACATCTCAATAGAAAAATATAAACCCTTTGTTCTTATTTCTTAATAATTATCAAAGAAGATTATGGGAATTTAAAAAGAACCAGCATGATAAAGACAACCAATCATGTCGGTATTAGTAGGGTAATGACAGCAAAAGTAATGAATAATTGTGTCCTTTCTTCGTTCCTCTTTATCAATTCACAACAATTTCTTGTAAATGTAGCGATTTTACATAATTTGCTGATTGCAGTATGCTCTAGCTTTGTATCCATTGCATGAGTGTATAGCTGTGCTCCAGAAGACCTGAAACAAGAGGAACAATAGGGATCTATAAGCATAAGTAGAAGGAATACAAGAATGTTGTTGTTTGAAAAAAGAAGGGCAAAGGAATTCAAGTACTGTACCGAAAGTGTTGTTCCTTTGAAAACGGAATAGCAAAAACCGAACATGCCGTTCCTTTAGAAAAGGAACAACAGAAAACCAAAAGAGTCGTTCCTTTGAAAAAGGAACAACAAAAATGCAAGTACTGAAAAGTGTCGTTCCTTTGGAAAAGGAACAGCAAAAACGCAAATGTCGTTCCTTTGGAAAAGGAACAACAAAAATCAAAAGATGTCATTCCTTTGGAAAAGGAACAGCATAAAACCCAAATGTCATTCCTTTGAAAAAGGAACAGCAAAAACCACAAGTGATGTTCCTTTGGAAAAGGAACAACAAAAATCGAAAGTGTTGTTCCTTTAGAAAAGGAACAGCAGAAATCAAAGGTGTTGTTCCTTTGGAAAAGGAACAACAAAACACTCAAATGCTGTTCCTTTGGAAAAGGAACAGTAGACCACACAAATACCGTTCCTTTGGAAAAGGAACAACAAAGATCAAAAGCGTTGTTCCTTTGGAAAAGGAACAACAGAACACTCAAATTCCGTTCCTTTAGAAAAGGAACAACAAAATGAAAAATAAAAATAAACAACTGAAACAAAGGTGCTGTTCTTTTGAAAAAGGAACAACAAACAAAAATGCTGTCTCTTTAGAAAAGGAACAGCAAAAATGACAAAAGTGCACACAAATGCTGTTTCTTCAGAAAAAGAACAACAGGAAAAATAATGGAAATACAAAAATATATACAGAACAAAGAAATTATGTACAAATTATAAAAAGGTGAATTACTTAATGATTCACAGGTGAGGAAGATTTTTCTCCCCCCTGTAGAATTTGCATATCGGAGTCCTCGCGTAGTTGCTGACAGAAGGATTCCCGAGTAAGTGGTTTTCGGTATAATCGAACTCGGTGGCCATTTACTTTAAAGGTATGTCCAGATCCATCAATAGTGACTAGAGTTAAGGTGCCATTATCATGTACCTTCTGGATTTCATATGGCCCCAGCCAGCGAGTCTGAAGTTTCCCGGGAAAATCCTGAAACCTGGAATCGTATAAGAGTGCCCAGTCTCCTTCGCGGAAGACTTTGTTTTTAATGAGAGCGTCATGCCATTTAGCTCGCTGCTATTGGATTAATGCAGTATGTTGAAGGGCAGAGAGCCTAATTTCATCTAACTCATTGATCTGCTGTAATCTATTAACCTGTGCCTTGTTTAGATCTAGGCCGACTTCTTGTGCTGTTCGCAGTGTTTGGATTTTGAATTCTATGGGGAAAATGGGTTGCTTTCCAAACACCAATTGGTATGGCGAATAGCTAGTAGTGCTTCTCCATGTTGTTCTGTAAGCCCACAAGGCTTTTGGTAGTCTTGCAGCCCAATCGCATCTATGTGATGCAATGGTTTTTGTCAGGATTGCTTCTATTATTTTGTTGCTGCTTTCTACTTGACCGTTTACTTGTGGGTGGTATGGAGTAGTAATTTTATGTTGGATATGATAGCTTTTAAGTGTTGCAACAATCTTATTACTAGCATACTATGGTCCACCGTCTGTAATTATGTCTCTTGGGAGCCCATATCGCACAAATATATGAAATAGGAATTGTATGACAGAATCCTCTGTAGCTCTTGGTAATGCTTCTACTTCAACCCATTTGGTGACATATTCTATTTCCACCAGAATATATGTTTTCTGATTCGAGGATGGGTTGATTGGACCAACAAAATCAAGTGCCCATCGTTCAAATGGTTCAATAACTAGTTGTGGGTTCAGGGGCATTTCATCGGCCTGACCAGGGTGTCCTGCTCTTTGACAACTGTCACAAGCTTGAACGAACTTCTTTGTGTCTTTGAAGATTGTAGGCCAATAATACCCTGTTTGCAGCACCTTATGTCCAGTTCTCTTATCGGCAAAGTGTCCGCCACATGGTCCATCATGACAAGCTTTCAAAATATCAAAAATTTCATCCTCCCGGACACATCTCCTGATGTGCATATCTGCTCCTGTATGGAACAGGTAGCCCCCAATCCAGGAAAATCGAGCACTTCTCTGGACAATCTGTTTTCGTTCATTGGGGGTCAGATGTTTTGGTAATTTACCTACTGCTAAGTAATTCGCAACATCAACATACCAGGGTGTTTTAACAGTGACAACAAGCAAATGCTCATACGGGAATCGATCTTCAACTGCTATTGCATCCACTAGTTTTGGCATTCGCGAGAGAAAGTTAGCGACTGGATTTTATTTTCCGGGTTTTTCCTTGATCGTAATATCAAATCCCTGCAACAAAATCAGCCATATAGTTATTCTACCAGTTGTGATTGGTTTATTTGCTAAATATTTTATGGCAGAGTGATCTGTATATAAAATAACAGGATATCCAGTAATGTAATGCCTGAACTTATTGATAACATGTATTACAGCTAGAAATTCTCTTTCATTAACAGTATAATTCAATTCAGCAGGGGATAGATTCTTGCTAATGTAATAAATTTCATATGGTTTTTTATCTTCTTCCTGCCCAAGGACTGCTCCAATAGCTGTATCTGAGGCATCTGATGAAATATGGAATGGTAGGTTCCAATTTGGTCCACGAAGGACTGGAGTTGTGGAGACAAGCTTCTTTAGATCTTGAAAAGCACGATCATATTTTTTTGTCCAAAGAAAGTCAACATTACCTGTTAGTGCATATAGAGGTGCAACAATATGTGAATAATGTTCTATAAACCTTCTATAATAACTAGAGAATCCAAGAAAACTGCGTACCTCTGTTTGAGTGGTAGGGGTGGGAATTAGCAAAATTATTTGAATTTTGGCTGGGTCTACTTGTATGCCAGCTGCTGAGATATAATGGCCTAGAATAATTCCTTCAGTCATCATCATATAGCATTTTTCATGGCTTAAGCAAAGCCTGGTGGCAATGTAGCGCTGCAGGACTTTTTCCAGTGTGTCCAATGCTAGATCAAAGTCATCTCCGTATGGTGTAAAATCATCCATATAGACTTCGAGCCCCTCATTTATTAGGTCTGAAAAAATGCTGAGGATAGCTCTTTGAAATGTGGCAGGAGCATTACATAAGCCAAAAGGTAAAACTCTGTAGGCAAATGTTCCCCAAGGACAAGTAAAAGTAGTTTTGTCTTGGTCTTCAGGGGCAATCTAAATCTGATTGTATCCACTGAAGCCATCTAAGAAAGAAAAGAATTTATTTCCTGCCAAAGTGTCTAATACTTGATCAATGAATGGAAGGGGAAAGTGGTCTTTTTGTGTTGCTTTATTTAATTCTCTATAGTCTACACAAATTCTCCACTTCCCATTCTTCTTCGGTACCACAACAAGTGGAGAGACCCATTTACTATCGGAGATAGGGTAAATGAAGTTAACATCTAAAAGATTTTGGAGTTCAGCTTTTACAACGTCTTTTAGATGAGGATTAAGTCTCCTTTGTGGTTGGCGAATAGGTCTCGCATCCTTTTCTATATAAATGTGGTGTGTACATAACTGGGGATCAATTCCTTTCATATCAAGCCAGTCCCATGCAAATGCCTCTTTATGTTTCCTCAATAATTGGATGAGTTTCTTTTCTTGTTCTAAACTCAGGTTGGCATTAATGTTTAAAGTCTTTCCTGGCTCAATTTCCACAATTTTTCTATTCGAGACAGAGGTAGTAGGTATTGGTTGATCATGCGTATGTTTAAGAAGATCATGTTGATATGCGTGACATTGTATGCGGGATCTGGATTTAGCTTGGCTAATGAAATTATTAGTGGCATCATCTTCTATTTGGTCTTTGAAATCGAGGGCCTCTTGTATGGTTAATGGAGATCTAATATTTTCTGTAAGGTATGATATAGGGTGCTTGTTAATTTTTATTATGGTGACACTTGGCTACGCTGGGGGGTATAAAGCTAGATTCTTAATATTTGTCCCCCTAGAAATGGTCATATTTCCTTGTCGATAGCCAATATAAGCATCGGCAATTGCGAGCCAAGGTCTACCTAAGATCAATGGGTGTCCATCAAGTTGGTTTTTGGGGTTTATTATCAAAAAATCAGCTGGATATTCCCAGGAATCAACAGATACCATGACATCCTGTAGTGTGCCCTCTGGCCTAACTACAGATCGATCAGCTAGTTCTAATAAAGTGGAGGTTGGTTCTATTGATGCAATGCCCAGTTTTTGGCAAGTAGTGGTTGTTAAGATGTTAATTGCAGCTCCTAGATCAACTAAGGCATTTGAGAAGGTTTGACCATAGATTTATACTGTTACTATTGGATTTCCTGGGTCTTCGTATTTAACAGGTGTTTCTTTTCTTGATAATAAGTCAGATAAAGTGCCAACTACTTGGACTTTTGGGTTATTTGTTATTTTCCTCCTTGGTTTCCTTATACATAGTTCTTTGATAGTATTTGCATATATCGGGATGTCTTGAATGGCTTGGAGGAGCGGGATGTTTATGTACAGGTTTCGTAATTCTCCCAGAATGTCAAAATGAGGATGTTGTATAGGTCAAGGTATAATTAAGCGTTCTGGGAATGGAGGAGAGGATGTGGTTGCTGGATCATGAATTTGTTGTCTAGGCACGTCCTCTTCCTGTAATGGTTGTTCTACAGGTAACTGATTTTCAACTTGGATTGTTTTATCTCCCTCTATTTCAATGATACGCCCCAATCTTAATTGAAGGTCATCACACTCCTTTAGATCGGTTCTTGCCTCTAGTGTTTTGATTATTTGAATGGTCTGGACCGGTCTATTATTTGGATTGGGGTTGGGTTGGGCTGGGAGTTGCGGCCTTAAATTAGACTAGGGGTTTTGTTGTAGAGCTGGCAGTGTAGGTTGAGGGAGCGGGATAGTTCCTACTGGCTGATTCATCAGTCTTTGCCAGCTTGTCTGCCAGGTTTGACTCTGTGAAGTAGGAGGAGTCCATTGCGGTGGAAAAACATTGTTTTGCCAATATGGTGGGGTATAGGGAAAATTTGGCCAACTGGGCTGGCTTACTTGACGCGGCCATGGAGATGATGAAGGGAATGATTGTTGTGACCAATTCGAGAAGGGAGGTTGATTTTGCCACATTGAATTATATTGTTGAGCATGGTATTGCTGAGGCTGGAAAGAAGAAGCTAGGTCTGAAAACATACCTGTTTGTCGCGGCTGCCACTGACGGCGCTGATTAAGTAGATATATTGGTTTTGGCTCTTCTTCTGCTTCCTTGTATACTGCTTTCAATCCAGGAAGTGAGGGGTAGCTTTCTGTGGAGTGGTATTTTGTACAAATGGCGCAAACTTGAACTGCATCTAATGGACACTCCTTGTGGCTGTGTTTCTTCCTGCATCTGGGACAAAAGATTGCCAAATTCTGTTCTGCTTCTCCTTGCTTTTGTTTAGCCTGCATGATATCAAGTTGTGTTGTCAGCGTCCCCAATATGTCAGTTTTAAAATTTTCTAACAAATTTCCAATTTCTGCACGAGTTACTCCTTCTGCCAAAATTCTATTATCTCTTACAAATCGATCATGCTTTGTTGGTTTTAGTCTTGTGCTACCTCTCGAACTCCTGATACATAAATAAATAATGTTAGCAAAATTTTCTTGTTAAATATCTCCTTTCCCCATAATATTTAATGTCTCAATCCATTGTTCCTTCATTCCCCTAATTAATGATGTTCTTAATACATTATCAGGTAAAGGTAATGATGCATAAGGAGATCTTTGAAGATTATACTGGAATCGTTCAACATACTCTTCCAATGTTTCATTTGGTTTAGCCACCATCTTAAATATTTCATCTTTTAATTCTCGAGACCTACAATAGTCCTGATACTTTTTTAGAAAAGACTCTTTCATTTGATCCCAATTATTTATAACGCCACCACCTAATCCCATAAACCATCTCAAAGCAGCTCCTTTTAATGTAGAAGGAAATAATTTCAGTTTTTGGGGATCGGTGGTATAGTCATATCCTCTACACAGCACATCGAATTCGAACAGAAATGCATCCGGATCTTCTGATGTAAGGCCATGGAATGTAGGGATATGCTGAAGAGGAATTGCTTTCATAGGTGCATTGGCTGCAGTATCCACAATGGGGTATTGCAGAGTAGAGGTTTGGGTGTTAGGCTGATTCTATGCCATTTGATCAAATATATGCCAATAGCCTTCTGGGATATCTAGGAGGGTATTCCTAGGTTGTCAAGGGGGAATGGCTCTAATGGGAATGGCCTTGATAACACTTTCTTTATCTGGGATGATGAGAGTGCCTAATGTCTAAGGGGATTTAGGTTTTTGAATTTCGTTATAAATGATTTTTGCAGCACTCCCCTTATATGGGCTGCTTAATGGCTGAATTACCCTAAGAGGAGATTTTGGTTCTTCTGCTTCTCCTGTTTCTCCCTTTCCTTCACAGAGATTGCTAAGGTTCCCTGCTTGCAATGATTTTGGGCTAGAATTTTCAATTTCTTGAAAATCTTACTCTTCGGTTTTACTATGCACCTCAGCAAAGGCTACAGATGGTGATCTTGTGGCATGAAGGGAACTAGTAGGCTGTCTAGAAATGACTTTTCTAGGTTCTACTGATTGCTGAGATTTTGCTTTCTTAAAGATTTCGTCTATAAAGGTCGATCGGCCAAGGGTCACTGGCCCCTTAACTTTATCAGGCTTGGGTAGAGGTTTGGGATTATTTTCCGGCTTTTTCTGCTTAGTCATGCACACAAATCAATGGCTAGGTTCTACGCAAACAAATAGTAACAAATCTGCAGGAAAGCGGGCAGGGGAGCAGGGCTATTACATACTCCACACGCAGGTTCTTACCTTCCATTTTTAAAACCCAGTTCTTTCCTAGCAGGCTCTTACACTACTCTGGAAAAGAAACAAATGGCTACACTCTTCCCCGGCAACGGCGCCAAAATGTCGAGCCGTAAAAAGGGTCGTTTTCACCTCTAATTACCTAACATTAACTTGTCAATCCAGGAAAGATTTGTTATCTCAAAGAGTGTACTCAGTTTGAGGCTGTCATTTGTTAGAGTAATGCTGGTAGTATAGTGCTCAAGAAGATACAAGAATAAACAGATGCTTGAAAGAAAATCTACTTACAGCAGAATATTTTGAAGCCTAAATCATGCATTCAGAAAACTAAGCAATTTATCAGTCAAGGGTCTAGTAACAATAACTCATCCCTTTGGAAATTGATGTAACTAAAAGTAATCAAGGAACAGATCATCAATCTGGGGACTAGACAGCAAATGCCAATGCCCACTACAATTTCAGATCGTTCTGCACACCAAAGCAATCAGTAACACAAATAACAAGAAATGGAACAACAACTAAGAAATGGAACAACAACTAGAAAATGTAACAACAACTAAGTCTGATGAACAACAACACCTTAATCTACAGAAACAAGTACAACAACCTTAACCTACAGAAATCAAATATCAATCTTTACTCAAAGGATAAATCGAACAGCAAATAGAAATGGAACGACAACCAATTCCCAATGAAATATAGAACAGAGTGTAGTACCAATTGTAGATACCCAATGCCTAAATAGACAATACACACAACACACATAAATATTAAGAAAAACAATAATCTGAGTCTGATACCGCAAGTATTGATCCCGGTTAGAAAGGGTAACGATCGCAATTCATAATGGAACATCAATGTCAATTGAACGGAAATCGTATGAAGTATAAACCATAGACGAATACAGTAATACCAACTTAAGAATATTATAGCTCGGTTACTCTGCAATTGAACAACAATAGCATTTTGTAAAGAACATTGATGTTACATTAATGACTTTAAAGGAACAACAATACGTTATAAGATCAGAATGCACGATATGACTTTCTTGTTGCAGAGAACGATATATAAAATATAGCAGAGCTGCGATATAAGATAACAAAACACACCAGATTACCGATTGCAGCTGATAATACAAACCACACACGAACTAAAGATAATGATACAGGAGCAAGTGTTCCACCAGGGCCGGGCCCTTAGCCTCCAGGGATACACCGCTTGAAGTTATTCCAGAATCACAGATGGAACAACAACCAGATTTATATTAAAGCATTGAAACAGAGTTACAATAAATCTCTTCTCAATGAGAGTCGATGATCAAAGTTCAAGTACAGAGCAATGTTACATGACAAATTAACAGTCTCCCCTGGGCTAGTAGTGCTGCCTCTACTTATAACAGCTGAAGCGGAGATATCAAGGATTCGCCAAGCTGTTAATCCTCAGTTATCCGGTCGTTTTCTTGCGCCGAGTCGATATCTCCTTTTCCTTTCCTTGGCTGAGATGTTTTAATTTAGATTGTCTTGTTTGCATATGGTTCCCCACCAAAGGGACAACGGTTAACTTGGCCCTAAATTTTTCCTTGGAGTGGCAATCTTTAGTTTTTCCTTTTTCCTGCATAAGAAATAGCAATTATTAGCGTTTTTATGTTGCATATAAATCTTTATAGTCTTTGTCATGATTTCCCATTATCTACCTAGTTCATGATGCAAAGATGTTACGAGTTCTAAAGAAAAGATGGAAAAATAGTCAATGAAAACATACCTTCTTCAATACTCCACATCTTCATTCCCAGTATATGGTGCAGGCTTCTATTCTGCAAGTATACTGCTGTATTGCATGCCTCAGCCTACAAATGCAGTGGTAGGCTTTGGTCATGCAACATCGCTCGAGATGCTCCCATAATCAATCTGTTCTTCCTTTCGGCCACCCCATTCTGCGATGGGTTATGGGGTGCTGTCAACTCCCATTTAATTCCTTTTGCAGTGCAGAAGTCCTTAAACTGTTGGGAGACATACTCTCCACCATTGTCGCTATCCAAGGCCTTTATTTTCTTTCCATATTATTTCTCTTCCAAGGCGTTAAACTCACAAAACCTCAAGAAGGTTTGATCCTTTGTTTGCATAAAGTAGATCCAACATCTACGAGAAAAATCATTAATAAAAATAACATAGTACCTTTGTTTAGCGGTGGAGGCCATAGAGAATGGTCCAAAAACATCTGAGTGAACTCGCTCAATGATTGCTCCAGCTCTAATGTCTCGATCCTGAAAGGAAGATTTCACATACTTACCCAAGGTACAACCTTTGCATGTATCCATCTGCTCCAGTTTTCCCTTGGGAAGTCTGGTAGAAATCTACAGAATGATCTTCAGGGCTCCATGGTGCAAGTGGCCCAATCTTCTATGCCATAGCTCGCCAACATCTTCGCTCTGCAAAAACTCAACTTTGGAACACAATGAAGCACAATCATCTACCTCCAGCTTGTAGAGATTCTTAACTCGAATCCCTATCCTCTTGGTCTGTCCAGTGCCGATATGCCTCAAGAATACTTTTCCTTTACTAAAGACTACATCATAGCCTTTATCTTCTAGCATAGCAGCGGACACAAGATTCTTCTTCAGACCTGGTAGATATTTTACATCAGTCAGGGTGAGAGGAGCTCCATGCTCCCTCTGAAACACAACCGTACCTTCACCTGAAACATGGTACGTTCCATCATCGCCCATCTTGATCTACATCTGGAGATCCTTCTCCTCCAAGGTACTGAAAAGATTCTTGTCACCGAACATGTGGAATGAAGCTCCACTATCCAGGTACCAAACACATCCCACCATGGATGAAACCATGCATGTGATGGGAGAGAAATCCAACTCAAACTGTGAGGCCAGTGCGTCACCATCAGATCCCTTCAAGGATCCCTTCTTGGATTTCTTCTGTGGACAATTTATAGCATAATGGCCTACTTCATGACAATGAAAGCATCACACTTTCAATTTGTCAAACTTCTTCCCACCATGGGAAGAACTGAATTTGGAATGGGACACCTTCCCTTTCCCCTTCCTCACCTTACTCTCTAAGGCTAGATTTTCCTCATCATCTTGCTTTGATGAGGATCCATCTTTGGTGCTTCTTCTTATCTCCTCCTGCATCAGATCCGACCAAAGTCATTCCCAATCTGGAAGTTTCTCCCTTCCATTTACTGAGTCTTTGATCTGAAAATCACCCTTGCGTGACCTTAGTTAGTTAATTAATGAATGAAGGTATTATAGACTCATGTGCTGGTGTGTGTCTATGTTATTTTAGGCAACGGATCAATCATATTGCAAAATACACAGACATTGGAAAATGGAAAACAGTAGAGAAACACAGTAAGCAAATACAAGAACACAAAAATTAATAAGGAGTTCACCCTATCCTCCAGGGCTACATCTCCAGTCCAGCTTTCAGTGGTGGCCTTCTTTTATTTTGTCTTTAAAGTAGAGAATTAGAATGAGGAGCCCAATCTGAGTCTCCTGAAATAGAATTGCTTGGCAGGGTGGTCCTTGGATTCCCTAAGCCACTAGAGTGTACAGACTCTTTTCCTTACCAACTCTTGACGTTTCTGGTCTTTAATGGGAGGAGCCCAATGTGGTACTCGATTCACAACATATCCCCTCAGGGGTGGCTTGAACCTCTCAAGCTCTCTGGTGCTCGACGTTGCCTGTGGTCAGCTTGGCCTTCTGTCTTTCTACTTTTTGCTTCACTGTCTTTTCTTTCCTCTGTCATTGTCTTCTTCTCTCTAATTCTTCCTCTCGGCGTCCTCTCTCTGTGTGCTTTCTGTTCTCTATTCATGGCTTTAAAGCCAATTGATATCATGACTGCTCGATTCCCCTTCCACCTCCGTCGGTTTGCCTGCTGCTGTTCACTTGGAATTCCCTGTCTCTGCGTCATGGTCATCGGCTCACAGGGAGTGGCCACTTGTCCTCTCACGAACTACACCAGCTCTTCCTCATCTGCCACCTCAGTTACGTCGGGAAATGACTCATCTGCCACCTCAGTGGTTAAATCGGACCTCAAATCCTTGTAGATCTTGGCTTAATCCCCTGTCAAATCTAGTTCTTTCATCAGGCACGTTCTCAGCCGTTAGATCTGGAGCCCCCAGATCCAACGTCATTTGCACATTTCGCGCAGTTGACTTGCTCGACCATTAGCGTGCGATGAGCGACAGTTATCTCTCTCCTCCACCTACCATGCATCGGGCGCTGAATGAAATCACTAGGTTTCAGCCAAATCCGCTTACCGCCCAAGGGTGCCCCCAATATATACTACCGGTTTTTGGAGCGCGAGTCCCGCCTTTAGCCTTTTGCACTTTTCCCCACGGTTTTCCCGGCTTCCATGCGACCAAGCGCTTCGGGGCCTTTCCATTTCGAGGGGTTTTGCCCAGCGATGCGTGATCAGAAACTGCCTCCTTTTCCCGATTTAGGCTTCCTAGGTGCCAGTTTTGCCTCTTGCAAAGTCTCCATGGGCCTCGGTTAGCGCGCTTTGACCGAGGTCCTCGTCGTTCCACACTGGCTGCCAACTGCCACTATTCAGAGGTTTTTCTGATCACTCTGTGCTCTTGAATTTGAAGTTTGTCCCAATCTAATACAGTCATGGTACTTTGACTATTCTTCAGGGATCCAATTCGGATCAGTCTTGGTAGCTATGCCAGCTTTTAGGAAGTCTGAGGAGCGCAAGACTCACCATGTCATCATCGGCTGTCGTGATCCCTACACTTCCAAGCTCATCCCTGCAGGTGGTGAGCTTGTTCAGATATGTGGAGATCGTGTCGCCCTTTTCACACTTGATTTTCCGAAGCTTGTCTTTCAGTGATAGCTTCCTCTGATCGCTGTTGCTCTGATATAGATCTTTCAATGTTTTCCACATTGAAAACGGCGTCTCCTTCCCATGGAGACTTGAGACTATGTGGTCTCAAACTCTCTCCAGAAGGATTCTCCTCGCTCTAGCCACACATTTCTTCCATTCTGCCAATTCTGTAGCATTAGCCGTTGCCGGCTTGGGGACTTCTTGATCAATGAATTCCTTTAGACCATTATCCTCTAATAGTGATTCCATGTGATCCTTCCAGGCTATATAACTTGAGCTTCCGTCAAGGGCATACTCGAGTCTTAAACCGTTGAACGCCATTGGTGAAATTGAGATGTGATAAGAACTTGATTTCTATATTCTGGAACCTCAAACTTCGAACTTCTCCCTTCTTGTATATTGTTCATGTAGAATTTCCCACTATAGATCAACAAATTATGCAATATCCTAAAGAAAAATACTTGATCTACTTCTACAAACAAACTTGTGGAAGCTTAATCGATTTTGAGCAAGATCAAATAGAACACATATAACAGAGAATGAGAAAGAAATCAGACATTAACACAAAAGAATACTCTGGGGAAATCCTCAGCTAAAAACCCCTATCTCTGCATTATCATACAAGTGGAAGTATGTTCGGATTACACAAAGCTTTAGCTCACAAGCTATCCAGCTCTCAGTACAATCCCTCAATGCTGCTCATAGACTGAATAGACACAACATATGCCTTCCCTCAGTCCTCCAAGCCTCCTATTTCCTTATGCAGTTTCTCTTGGGGTCCAATGCTGCCACTTGTGTGAATTGGCCTCATCACACAACCGTCAAACTCAAAAGTAATTGCGCAATCTCCAAGGAATGAATTCCTTCTGCATGCAAGAGATATCCTCCATGGAATATTCTTGCAACTGATTGTACACTGTCCCATCACCTGATCTCAACTGGGTCTCTGATTGAACTGACATGCATGAGTTATTTATGAGAGAATATTCAATTATCTAAAGTGCAACAGTTACATGCATGCATGCATTAACTAATTGAACTCACAATCAATTCCACAAACTGTTGGAACTAATCTCACTGGACTTAACTCAGATAACTGAGCTAATTAATTACAACTCAAAGTACAACTCATCCTTATCTCTTTTAATCAAGGGATAACTTCCTCAATCAATTGAGAAACTTTTACATGTCTTCACATAGACTTCATGTTTGATTTCCTACAACTAATTAACTCAAGATGAATTAATTAATTATTTTACAAACAACTGTTAAGATCAAATTCGAATTTTAATTCTCAATTTTAGCCCAGGGACTAACTAAAATTGGAATGTATTTCAAAATGCTATTTATAACAGTGCTATTTTTAGCACTTCTATTTTTAGCATTTATTGTTGCTATTTTCAACATGTTGTAGGTTCCACTTATAACGTGAGGTGCTAGAATTGGAGCTTACAAATGAGGAGAAGAGGAGGACTTGCTACGATTCCAGGTAGGTCTCTTTTCCGTATTCTAATCTCTCTAAGGAAAACATAGATCTTTTTTCTCTTTGTTTTTCTAGATCTAGGGAGTTCATTTTTGTCTGTGGGAGTGAATTTTACATATAACATTGGGCCACACTAGCCCTTAGCATGGCTGGATTTTTTCCCACTAAGTTTCGAACGAGTGACTTTTACACCATGAAGTTCCTTATCAAAACACCCTGTCACCATTACTCTACACCCCGTGGGCCATTCATATCCTCTTTTTCAAAGCATTTCTATTAAATTTTTTTTTTGAAGTACCCTTGTTTATACCATTTCATTGCATGTTCAATGCATTGATTATTGTTTGGTTGTCAATACCATAGATAATTTAAATGTATTGATGGGATTTGTTATAATCTACTAGAACCAAGGGTTTGACATCATGTTTGATTTACCTTTATACTATTGGCTCTCCAAAATCTTAAAATAGTTGAAATCCATAAAATAAATTTATACATTGTAAATGGGTCTTGTAGATTTTTTGAGATCTTTCAAAGATAAATGTGTGTACCATATTGGTCTCCAATAGAATGTCAAAAGAATGGAAACCCTCATTCCCTGTTAAAGGGAATTGAAACTATGTATTGACGATTGTAAATAGCTATTCAATGGTAGATATCGTGTTAGTCTCATTATACAAAAAAAACATATTTAAATGGTCATTCTTCTTAGGCATTATTGTACATCATCATTTTCATTAATTTTCAGGTTTCTATTTCGTTAAGGATTTAACTAGTGTATTCTCTTTGAAACATTACTCACTTGAATTCAATATTGAACTTTGCTTCTTCTTTTTTTTTTATGGATTTTCAATTGATTATATATTACCTAAATAGGTACTTCTATGAGCTTGTCCTTGGATATTTTTCTCTCCATTTCATGTTATATCTATTATTTCATGTTATGTCTACCTTTCTTCTTGCAGCTAGTCAATTGTTCCATGGGCCAATTTCATATCCCTTTACAAAAGGATGCAGTTTATTTCAATCGCTTTCAAAATAGCGTAGAAGTAAGAGAAAAAATATTTCATCATATGTTATGTTATTAAAAAAATTATTATATGTAACTAGGAATTTAAATTTCCTTTTGTCTCGGTCTTATGATTTTTTATAAGAAAATAGTTTTTGTATAGTCTTTCGGATGCCTATATTGATTTGAATCTAATTGAAATTTGTTATGACTAGTGTAGTTATATAATTCAAATGATTGGTAAACAATTATATGCGCATCAAAATACTTATGTCATGATACAAAAAAAAATCATAAAAATTAACTAAATTATAATTTTATTTTAAATTATTATTGGTTTTATTATTATTAATTATATGAGTTAAATACATATATATTTAAAAAAACATGTAAGAAGATTTGTATCCATCATATTCAACCCCATTTTGCCTTGGAATATCATGGCCAATACCATGGCTTTACTAATACCACAAGCCAAAAAAACCATAACTCATGTTCATATGATATGACATTTTTTTTAATTAATCAATTTAATTGAAAGGGAATAAAAGAAAAAACTACTTTTGAGATAAATCTCAACCTTTAACATATGACTACTATTAACATTACTGTAGAATATTCCATAGAGGTTAAATCCTTACCATCCACCTAATAATTATTTATAATTAAATTAAAACTCTTGAAACCTATTCCAAAATAGACTTATATGTATGTTGACATATTCTACATTGTATGTTTATTCCAATTTGACAAAAAACCTTTAAACAATAAAGTAATTTGTTACATCATCTAGTACTTTTAGGCTTTCAATGGTGCCTCAAGTGTGCTTTTAAAATCAGTTGGTTATTCTTTTGTATGGCATTGAGTGATTTTGTCATTGTTACAAAAGTTGAATTTTAATTATATCATATGGTATTATTTTTTAGTTATAAATTAGTGGGCTATCTAATACAAGGAAAATTTTAAGGATGGAAAATTTTCTTGAAGTTTAAAAACATTGGCGAATCTCACTAATCCCTAATATGCAAACTATAAAATGTTTATTGATATTTGTAAAATTGTTCAAATTTATAATGATTTTATAAATAGTCTCTATATAATGTTGGCGATTTTTATCATAAAATAATTTTATATTCTAAAATTTGGGTGAATCGTCTTTTATAAATTTGGATATTTGGAGAATCTTTTTTGTGGAAAAATCATGGAAAATTAGCCCACTGGGTGAACATTAGCCCCTAAAATTTTCCATGAGATTCTAATATCTTATAGTTATTTGATGTTTGCACTATGGATATCACTATTATGATTTTTCTATTTATTGTAAAATAAATGCATTTATTTCTTGATACAATACTTTCCCTGTGTTACCAGAGTATTATTGATCCTTTGACCTTATTGTATAAGTAAAATATCTTTGAAACATGTTTGGTCTTAAGGTAATAGTGTTTCATGACATGATGTGCTGAGATGATAGCTCTAACTTGATGAAAATGAAATTTTTTTAGGGACGCTACTTCGATACCACCAATATAGACTCCTTATTGACGTATTAATAATGATACATACAATTAGAGGCTCAAAAGTGTGAAAAAGGGATATGCAAGTTTTAGTTTCATCAACTAATTTTAAAGTCTAAGCTAAGCTAGTAACCAAATTGGTGTACGAGATCTCTTTGTAGTATGAGAAATCCACTTTTGTGTAGTGATTTGACTATTAAAATCTATGGAGGTGTGCATATTTTTCCTCCCTCTAGATTTGAACTTATGACATCTTATAATGAAGCACATGCTCTTCACCATTAAGCCCACTCTCACCCATCATTGGCTTATGTAATTGTGACTTTTACTCTTGAATCAACCTTCTGATGTTTTGGTTTTGAATAAATAAAAGGTTCAATGTTTTGAGTTTACAAATGTGAGACTTCTACTTTACTTCAACACTCTTGAATCCATCCATGTTGAAAATAGAAACAAGAAAATCCTAATTTAATTTTGTCCTTGAATTAAATTAGGAATTAAATTGTAATTGTAATTCTCATAGCAACATGTAATAGTTAACTAAGTTAATTTGACTTAGTTGGCTCAGTTAATTCAAGTTGGGAGTCTATCTAGAGTCATGTAGAGTGGTTACTAAAATTTAGGGGTCCAGGTTGAGTACTTTTGAGTTCTAATTATTTAATTCAGTTTAACTGAGTTAAATTCACTTAAATTAGTTCCAAATGATGGGGGAATTAGTGGGAGATCCAGTAGTGGGGTGTAACTTGTAGTAGTGGTGTGTAACTTGCAGTAGTGGGGTGTAGCCAACACTGATCAACTAGTAAAATGAAGATTCACTCATAATTATCTCATGCATGTTAGATCAGAGAAAGACCTAGTTGAGATTCGAGTTCAGGGACAATGTATTACCAATTGTAGAATCATCTAAATTGTATAGGTGGTGCATGCAATCAGAGGAATGCCTATGACGGATTCTGCAGTTATGGATGAGGAATTTTGCAATTAAATATGGGCTAATTCCTTAGGAAAATGCACAAGGAAATAGGAGTTTGGAAGGCAACAGATTTTGGTAAGTATTGGCTGGAGTTCATTTGTGAAGTAGTGAGATAGATTGAGATAGTGTGGAGGTTGCTCGAGCTTGAGAAAAGCATCATAATATTCTCATATTTTTTTATTAATGCAATATATAGATAGCAGGGGTTTTTAGTTGTGGATTTCCTGAGAAAACTATTGTGTTATGTGTGATTGAATTCTATCTCTTTTATGCTTCATGATTTCATCGGTCGTTTATTTTTTCTGCTGATGAGTAGAGTAAATTCAAGCCAATTGTTTTATCATATTACAATCTGCAGTTTGAATCTACAAGGAATTTCTACATGGTATAAGAATTGAAATCACTATAGAAGAGGGGAATATGGGTTTGTCTTTTGCAGGAGAAATCGAATTTGCAGTATCATACTTCAAAGCTAGCAGGATGTTGTTCTACAAATTGAGACTCGAATATGCCCTTAAGGGTAGTTCGAACTATATTGCTTGGTGTTGGTGCACTAAGATGACCATTTAAATCAATCTTAATTCCTACATTACATTATCAACCTGGGATTTCTTTGTTTATTTCAAGGATGTTGTCACTATCTGTGCAATAGAGATCAAAGGTTGTTACGTAACTAAGTGAGTCTAAGACTTCATCAAATTGTTGCAATAATGTATTAACAAATCCTTAATTCTCAAAGTTCAATCAAAGACAACTCAAATAATAAATCTCAAAACATACTCAAACCATAAATCTAGGTCCAATCATAATTGATTTTCAAAGGAAATGAATTTCAAATGTGCACTAAAAGAAACCATATCTAATGGGCTATTGTTTGATCTAGTAGATGGAAAGAAATACTACAATAATAGAACAACAAGTAACTACTTCAATCCTTAACATAAATTAGAAAGAACATCAATCTATTGTAACACTCGGCTTAATCTACGCAATTCATTAAAACAACAACATTTGTATGTGACACAATTTCACCTATTCAAAATATTAAAGTAACGACGTTTAAAGATCTATTTCAAATGAAAATGTAAACTGTAAAGAATAACTCGTTTCTGTAAGAGAATAGTAATAAATATTTGCAGAAAATAAGGAAATAATTATGACACAAAAAAGCAGTGAATCTTCTAGCGACCAGGCTTAAAGCCTCCATAAGTTACTACTGATAAAGCTTAGAATGCGATTAAGAGAGAATCTTTGTATTTCCCATTAATTGAAATAATAAAAGTACAAAATTACTATAATGTCAAAATATGCTCTGTTTAATGCAAAGATACAATAACGGGTAAGTGTCTCGATCCTTTTCACCCATTGGCATCATATAGTCTAATGGAAAACTAATGGATCAAATTGAATCTTGAGGATCAAGAGATCCTAAGGATTTTGTGGCTAAATGATTGGATTTTTGTTTGCCGAATTAGCAATTTCTTTCCTATGTTTCGCTAGCTCATGCAGCCAAGGAATGATTTTCTCTCCTAGTTTGGCGCTGCCATTCTATCGACTGAACAAAAATTGTCCAATTTGGATTTCCTGTGCATAAAAACAAGAAAAAGTTAGTCTCTCGTGCTAAAAATATGCAATCCGTTAATGATTGATTTTACCTAACTTTCACAATCTTTTCTTCCAAATCGTTTCCAAGAATGAATAAAAATACATAAAAGTAAGTGATTTATCAAGTAATGTAAGGGTGAAAACATACCTTTTCTATGACCCAACATACTCCCCTGCTTACCTTTTTGCATTTCCTCATGCAAGAAGATGATTAACATGCAATTGTGTTAAGTAGTAGGCAGGATAGGTCTCTTCTTTATATAACCAAAAACCATTTTTATTTTTAAGCTTTGCAAATGATCGGCCCTCTTAGCATTTTGGAAATTCATAGTCAAAATGATACCCAACAGGCGGATACCAAATAATGAGGCTTCTATAATGACAACCTATCCATGTAGGGCCCATGCATAAAATAAGATTGATGTACTTAATCAAACGAGCAACAACAACTTTGAAATTTCTGTAATGGAATGACTCTCTATTTTTAATGTTATTGGTGGAAGCTATCCACCTCTGTTTTGTAGCAAGTAGGGCTTCTTCTTTAATATCCTGGAAATATTCCACTCCTTCTTTTACAATGTCTTTATGGAGAGGACCTAAAGATGCCACAACCTTTGGTTGGTCCATAAATCATTTATGTTGTATAAAAAGGTGTAAGGGTTGTGTAGGTTCTCCCCTAACCCAAAGATATATTTCATGCTCCCTTTTTTTGGAAAATGTTATATGCCTTAGCCCACTTAATCTGATTACAGGCAAAAGAAATGAAGGCTTGAAATTGAACATCTTCAATGAAGGGGCTAAGATTAGTGTAGAATTTCCCACTGTAGATCAACAGATTATGCAATATACTAAAGCAAAATACAAGATCTACTTCTACAACAAACTTTGTGGAAGCTTAATTGAATATGGGCAAGATCAAATAGAACAAATATAACTGAGAATGAGAAGGAAATCACACATGAACACAGAAGAATACTCTGGGGAAAGCCTCAACCTAAAACCCTGATCTCTGTAATATCATACAAGTGGAAATATGTTCAGATTACATAAAGCTTCAGCTCACAAGCCATCCAACTCTCAGCACAATCAAACAATACAGCTCACAGATTGAATAGACACAACATATGTCTTCCTCCAACCCTCCAAGCCTCTTATTTCCTTGCGCAATTTCTCTTGGGGTCCAATGCTGCCATCTATGTGAATTGGCCTCATCACACAACCATCAAACTCAAAAGTAACTGCACAATCTCCAAGGAATGAATTCCTTCTGCATGTAAGAGATATCCTCCAAGGAATATTCCTGCAACTAATAGTACATTGTCCCATCACCTGATCTCAACTGGGTCTCTGACTGAACTGACATGCATGAGTTATTTATGAGAGAATATTTAGTTATCTGAAGTGCAACAGTTACATGCATGCATGCATTAACTAACTAAACTCACAATTAGTTCAACAAACTATTTGAATTAATATAACTAGACTTAACTCAGATAACTGAGCTAACTAATTACAACTCAAAGTACAACTCATCCTGATCTCCTTTAATCAAGGGATAACTTCCTCAATCAATGGAGAAACTATTGCATGTCTTCACATAGACTTCACATTTGATTTCCTACAACTAATTAACTCAATATGAATTAATTAATTATTTTACAAACAGCTGCTAAGATCAAATTCAAATTTTACTTCTCAATTTTAGTTCAGGGACTAACTACAATTGGAAGGTATCCTGAAATTCTATTTATAGCAGTGCTATTTTTATCACTTCTATTTTTAGCATTTCTTGTTGCTATTTTCAACAATTAGCATTCCTTTCGTCTTCTAGGAAAAAGTCGTGTAAGTATAATTCATAGAGGAAACACCTCAGCTTTTCATCCTGCTCTTTACATTATTGAATAAAGTTTGGGGTCGATTTAAATTGGACTGGTTTACCAGCCCTAATGGCCTTAACCTTCAACAACAAATACCTCTAAAGAAAAAAAATGCGTAATTGGTAGCAGGGGACCTACAAGGCAAAGCATCTGAATACATGGAGCAGACAATTTTAATTTGCTCCATAGCTTTCTGAAGCTAACTCTGTAATTATTTTACTTTTTTTTGCTCAGCTCTGAGACTAGCATAAGTCTCGTCCTCTATTGCAGCCATCTCATCAAAATTCTTCAATAAATCCTTATGTGTTTGCTGGGGTACCACTTCTCCTTGATACTATACTAGAGTATGTTGTGATTTTGTTGGTTCTTTATACAACTTTCAGATAGTGGCATCCTTTGCCAAAGAAGTATACAGGGGTGCTTCTTCAGTCTGAGAAACATTATCATAGGTTACCACTAAGTCGGTCTGAACAACTGTTTCCATTGTATCGACCGTTCCTTGTGAAATGCAGCTATTTGTTTGATAGTTTTCTAGAAAATCTATTTGAACAACAACATCCATAAAATCTACAGAAAGAAAAATTTGTCCGAGTCTCCATCAAATGGGTGAAAACATCTTCACTCTGAGTTTTGGCGATTTCGGTATGATGCATTTCAGTTTAAATTCCAATTGAATTTATAGGGGTGTATTCTTTTTGCGTTCCAGTGGTTTGAAGGAGGTTTTCACTTTGAGTACCAATAATTTTCAATTCCACTTTGTTCATGCGAGCCTTGCTTGCTTCTTCCAACTATTTTCTCAACAGTTTGATATTTTTCTTCAATTTCTTATTCTCTTTACTCAATAGATTCATCCTCACACTATATGCTTTCCTTGCCTTCTTAGTGAGGTGTTTGATTGGAGAAGAAACAACCGTATTTGTTTTGGTCGAAAGAGGGGTTATATCGTTATTAGGATCACATTCCAATAAAAAAGTATCTCCTGACTGAGCTTCCAGTTTAGGGCTTCTTTCTACATAAGTTTTTGGCTCAGGACTTCCATTTATAGAGGAAATTTGTCCCCCTTGTTCCTGTGAATCCCCCATATCTCTAGAGGACATTAAAATTTTTGTATGACCAGAACTACCAGTAGAGGCAGACTGGTTAGGGGCACGGTCCTGATCTCGTGCGTGTCCAGATTGAATTTCCTCTTCGAAGAGTGTCCCCAATTTTTCCAAAACTCAGACCACCTCTTCTTCATCACCCTATGGAGAAACATTTTGTGGACTTGCAGGGGTTGTATGAGACGGTCTTTCTTCCTCTATTAATTCTGTAATATTATGTTGTCGACTTATCCTCTTAGAATGTCTTTGTTTTGGAGGGTCATAGGCTAAAGAAGATGTTTTCCTTTTTCTTTCCCTCCCTGAGATTGTTACCTATGAAGTTTGTTGTTCATTATATGGTTCATCAACATTCTCTACATTTTGGTCAACAACTGCCCCTGCCTGTGTATTTCCTGGGTTTTCTTTTGATGAGGGTACAACAAGGTTTACAAAATTATCCTAGGTTAATTACTGTTGGGCTAGTTCTCGAGTGACGGTGAGCTTAATTAGACCATTATGGCTAATTGTAGCATGTGGGTTCTTAGATTTCTTGACAAAACTAGCAACATAATGTAGTAAAGAGTTTAAAAAGAATGGAAAATTAACTACAAATCTTCTACCTAATTATTGCTAACAACTTAAGGTGCCTAGACCATACCACGTCCTGTCGGCCATTGCAAGTGATATATTTATTAACAACTGTTGCCAATTCTCACCATGGTTCCCTCAAAGATGCAGGCTGCATTCCTTTTCCCTTGCATATTAATTCTTCACCCGACTCTTTGAATACTTCAACAACTTCATGTAATTGTACATTCTTCTAAGTCCATTTCATGCCTTTTGCCGAAAGTCTTGGGACTTCGGCTATGACCGCTTCGGAGACTGCTATAGCTCTTATTTTTACGGTTGTGTGTCCATTCTGTAAGTTTTGAAAAAATTTTAGTACAACATCACTGTGAAATCCTTGCAACCTGACTAGGTACTGTATGCACCCGACACGTTTGAGAATTGCTCAAGCCTATTTTGTTAATTGGAATAGCGTTGACCCCCACGCTTATTGTGATCCTGTAACAATTTCACTACTCTGCATGCAATAACCTTACTTCTACGGTTTTAGGGTTGAACAACAACGAAGAAGCCGCATGCAAGAGTTTTGATCAGACAAAGTTTTTATATAAATGCAATAATAATGATTGGTCAACCAGAAAAATCTTTTTATAAATGCAATACTAATTAATTGGTCAAATCAGCAAGTCGTGGCGGAGTTGGGTAATTATATCTTGTCAAATCATCATAGTGCATAACCTCCCCCCTCTAATAAGAAAAGGGCATCCTCGTCCTTAGAGTATGGGAAAATAAGAAGTACACACGACATCATGAAGTTGGTAGTGGAGTCTGATAGGTGGAGTGAAGCGAAATAATTAACAGTCGTACACGTGTTTAGAGATGATCGAAAAAAGAATAAACCATGTAAATATTCATTATGAGAATTGATTTACCTTTTTATGATTGATAAAGCGAAATCTGACATGGCATGAAAAGAATAATGACTGTTGGCATCAACTAATTGGACGATGCTGAAGTGATTCATTCAATAGGTTTTTAATAGTTATACCGGTTTTTAAAAGTATAAACACTATTCAATGGTGGTTTTT
Organism: Pinus tabuliformis; assembly: GCA_031772625.1. Classification (NCBI taxonomy): domain Eukaryota; kingdom Viridiplantae; phylum Streptophyta; class Pinopsida; order Pinales; family Pinaceae; genus Pinus; species Pinus tabuliformis. The sequence goes on from CM062816.1 coordinate 753,850,149, forward strand.
CCTTTTGAATTAATTAAATAGGAAGTATTAGCATACTAAAGAATTGGAAATATAGAATAATACTCCAATACCATATGCAAAGCCATTGCTTCCAGTGGGCGTCTATAGCCTCGATAGGGTTGCCACTTAAACCCAAAAATGAGCCATTATCCTCAACTTATGACTTCTTTATTATTATTATTTACATATTTTTGCAAAGAGACCACTGTACTGGCATGGTAAGCAGATAACCATAATTCCATTCACTAGGGTAAAACAAAGTGAACAAGTCGGCTCTTCATGAGACATCTTGTCCTTAGACATATAGAATGTCTGAAAGGTCATTACCGTGGTATGGTAGCCGAATGGAAATGTCACTTGTGTTAAGTTCTTATGATCATGGTAGGCTGGCTCGTAATGAAACCTCTTATCCTCTTTGAGAAAAAATTATCCTATTTCCATTTTTACATTATAAGTTGAGGGAGGCTCACCAACTCCTTAAGATTCAGGGATGGTGTAAGAGGTAAAATAATACCTACAAAATATATGCTTGCTTTCCTTGCATTGTGTCAAAATGAAATGCCATTTGAAATTGTAGGAGAGAGAAGCAACAAGATGTTGATATTGGTGGTGAATCAAATTGAGAACATATTGAAAGGAAAGACAAACAACAAGTCATTCAATAGATGAACCATTCCAGATTAAGATAAAGGTAATCAACAAATGGTTAAAAGAAATCATAATGTAACCAATATGGAAGTTTTTGAAAAGAGATTTCGATGCAAATTTCTAGCCAAATGGATGACTGTATAGGCAGAATGGTAAGTGGTTTACTGTAAAATAACAACAAATGTTCAATTAGGAATGGAACATCAAATGTTTAATTGGGAATAGAATAGCAAATGTTCAATTGGGAATGGAACAACAAATGCTCTGTCGGGAACAGAACAACAAATGTTTGTTCAGAAACCAAACAACAAATGTTCAGTAAATGGAACATTACTAGCTCGCTTGGCTGAACGACAACTATTCTTTTAACAAAACAACAACAACATGTATGAAAGTCGGTAAAAGGAAAAACACTCGTTTTTTGGAAGAGAACAACAGTTGTCAGAAAAATGGAATATCAATGGTTCGTCCCAAAAGGAACAACAACTGTAAAACACACAAACTATAAAAGAAACAACAACTATTCTTTGTGGAAAGGGAACAACAACTGTAAAACACACAAACTATAAAAGAAACAACAACTGTTCGTTTTGGAAAGGGAACAAAAACTTGTTGGGCCACTAATATGTCATTATTATTATCACCTTTTAACACCTATTTCATCCATTTCTACCCTTCTTTATCACGTCATTTATCATGATTTATCATATAATTTCATTTTATAATTATTTATGCTCTTATGGATAAATATTATTTCTTCTCCTTTATTTTTAATAAATTGATGATTATTATGCATGATTTTACCAATGATGGTTTATTAATAAAGTTGTTGTAACATCACTCACCATTTTAGTCTCCAAGATATTTTCCAGATTGCAGATTTGATCTCCAGCTCATCATTAAATATGCCAACTCAGAAATTCGCTGGAATAAGAAGTGACAATTTTGTATTGGATGTTTCAGGCAAATGGAGAAGAATTTGGAAAATCTGAAACATAGGTTTTGTCCAGAACGGACTGAATTAGTTTTATAATGAGCAGTTTTCCCAAATTCGGTTCATATAAGGGGAAACAGAAGGTTCTCTAAAGACGATTTTCTTATATTCGCTGTTGCGGCCGTTTTCCAAATTATCTTAGTGGCAATACCAAATTCGACCTATTCTTGTTGAATGTGGATGGAAAGATATTTTAGGTGTGATCTTGCTGATCAATTTGTTGTGAACAATCTAATTTTGTTATGGGAATCATTTTGTAATCATCTCTATTGTAACTTCGCCTTGCTCTCTATGTATTTAAATGAAAACAGAGATCAAAGGAAAGGGATAATTAGAGATAAGATAGGATAGGATAGAAGGAGAGGGGATAATGGAGAGATTTAGATTTTCACTTGGGACCTCAATTGTAATTTCAATATACAGAATGTTATTCTGAAGGACGACCGTATTGTAATGAGGAGTGAATTTAATGATTAATATATATAACTCGCGTTGCTGGTCATTTGGATATTTTGAAATAGCTCGGCAGTATTCACTGGTGGCTAGGGCCCGGTCTCTGGCGCATCTTACTACTATTCCGTGTTTGATAATTTTCCATTCCTGTAAGGTTATTTTGTTTTAAATCTTTGCATTTCCTGCGAGTTTATTCTGTTTCATATCTTTTGATTTCTTGTGAGTTTATGTTGCAGTTAGTTTACTTTCCTTTATTCTGACCTCATGTACTTTACAACTTTTCCATTTGATTTCATTTATGCTTACTACAGGTTGAATTAATTATCAGTTAAGACATTGATTTTTGTTGATTACGATAAGAGTGTGGTTAATATAGAATCAGCTAAAAGGGATTGGTTAATGCTACTAAACTCTCTGTTGACATCATTTCCATTCGAATTGCTTAATTGAATAGAGTGTGATTCATATAGAATCAACTCAAAGAGATTGGTTAATGATACTATGCTCTTAGTTGATGCTATTTTCAATTGAATTTCTTGCTTCAGATTTGATTATGGTTTTGCTTGAGATTAAGTCCTGAGGTTTAGATCTATTATTTCCTTTAAAAGTTACAGCTTGAGATTTATGATTGCATCCGTTTACTCTTGTATCAAGTTTTATAGTTAAACTTAAAAAGCATTACTCTCTAGATTTATAGCTTGCACATATTGTGTACACTCTTGAAATAAAAACCATAATGCCAACAACCATTGAGTTTAAGTAAAATTGGTTGGGTATAGCCACCAAGGCATGAGCCTGTGGCTCGTTGGTGGTGGAGTTGACTATGTCAGCGAAGGTCTCGGTTTCGAATCAATCGCCTCCCATAATAGTCGATGGTTTAATTTCATATGTGGCAACATTTTCGACATGCTTGACGATTTAAACTTAAACCTCGAATTGTTCACATATGAACTATCGACATTTTAATATAGTACATTTTTACAATCAAATAATTATTTTTCAATTTTCCGAAAATAAGGGTCACTAGACAAATTAATGGTTCGAAAAATTCTCCTGTTTGGTGGCTAGATTCTGTGCGAGCCCACATATGTATGGAAGACCGCCTTCAAATCCAAGGAATGCCTTTTTGAATGGTTGATTATTCCCTTCTGGTTGACAAATTCCCTTGCTACTTTTGTGAGGCTAATGGATGACATCTTTCGGCCCTTCACCAACTCATTCATGGTTGTTTATCTAGATGACATCCTCATCTTCAACAAGAGTTGGGAAGAACACTTTTAACACATTCAATAGGTCCTTCAAACCCTTCGGTAACAAAATATGTGTGACAACTTGGAGAAATGCACCTTTGGCATGAGTCAAGTCCAATATCTGTGTTACATCGTGGATGAGCATGGCATGCATGTGGATCTAACTAAGATCCAAATCATTAGGAATTGGCCTGCCCTGACTACTCTAATGGAGCTTCACAACTTTTTGAGCCTTGCAGATTTTTATCAAAGGTTCATGTTAGGATTATCCCATATCACTTGGCATTTGAGTTAGATTACTAAGGGTGAGGAGAAAGCAAAGTTTTCCTTCCCTAAGTCCCAACACAAGGCGTTGGTTGAGTTGAAGCACCACCCCTGCTCTGCACCAGTACTCACATTGCCATACCTACAAAAACCATTTGAAATTGAGACATATGCCTCCGACTATGCTATTGGTGTAGTCCTCACCCAACACGGGCATCTGGTGGCCTATCATAGTGAGACACTTTCCGATACAATTCAGAAGTACCCCACCTATGATAGAGATGTACCCCATCATGCAGGCTTGAGGAAAATGGAAGCATTACATTCCAAGGAAGGAGACAATCATCCACACTGATCACCGACCTCTTTAGTTTATATAGACACAAGGGAAGTTGCAAAATGATCCCCATCAGAAGTGGTATACATATATGTAACAATTCCACTTGAACATCAAATACAAAAAGGGCGACACCAATCATGTTGCAGATTGCCTCAATCGACCCCCAGTTGTAGCACTAACTACTGTTCTCAACTCTTATGGCCACGAGACCCTTGGATGGCTGAAACTATACAAAATGGATCCAGAGTTTGCCTCCACATACCAGATGCTAGTAGATTGAAAGCATATTCTTGATTTCCACTTCTAGGACGCATTATTATGCTACTTGGGCCACCTTTGTGTTTCTTCAAGCAAGTGTGCCAAGATGATTTTGGAGGCACACTATGGTCGAGTCGTAGGACACTTTGGTGTGGAGAAAACTATGGTTGTACTAAAAAAGTACTTTTATTGGCCAAAACTCCAATTGGATGTTGGGAAATATATCAGATTTTGCACTGCTTGTGCCATCGCCAAGCCAAACATCAAGAAGAAAGGCATGTACACTCCTCTACCTACTCCTAGCAAGCCATGGGAATCCATCTCCATGGACTATATGTCTGGCCTCCATTCTACTAAGCATGGTAATGACTATGTATTTGTGGTTATGGACAAATTTTATAATATGACTATATTGGTGGCCTGCAAGAAGAGTATCACAGTAGAGCACACTGCCAAAATCTTCTTTGAACGAGTGTGGGTACATTTTTGGATCCCACAGACCATTATATCAGATCAGGATAGCAGGTTCTTGAGCACATTCTGGTCAAACCTCTGGACACTATTGGACACCAAGCTCACCAAGTCGACTGCCTTCTATCCCCATACTGATGGCCAGACGAAGGTCGTTAATATGATGATAGTGCACATACTCCACATGTATAACTCCAAGCATCCATGAACCTGGGATGAGAGTATTCCCTATGTGCAGCACAATTATAATAGAGCTCTCCATAGCTCGACTGGTAGCAACCCCTTTCAAGTGGGTCTAGGATTTCAACCATTGTTTCCGCTTGATGTTGCTATGCCTCATGTGACTACACAGACATAATCCACATATGTATTGTCTAACGTTGATAAAGCGACCAAATTTATTGAACGCATCGAACACATCTGCCAGTAGGTTCACGACATCTTGGAGAAGTCAAATTCCAAGTACAAGAAATGACATGATCAACATCGAGTTCCACATAAGTTTCAGGTGGGAGACAAAGTTTGGTTGCATTTGCATCATGGAAAATTTTAGGGGCTAATATTCGTAGGTGGGATAATTTTGTACGATTTTCCAATTTTTTTTTTTTGCCAATTTCCATTTTTTATAAAAACGATTCGCCCAAATTTTATAATATATTTTTTTTTAACCTTAAAAATCATGAACATTATATAGAGAGTATATATAAAGTCATTATAAATTTGAATAATTTTACAAATACATTAACAAACATTTTATATTTTTCATATTATGGACAGGTGAGATTCGCCAATGTTTTTAAACTTCAAGATAATTTTCCATCCTTAAAATTTTCCTTGATTCGCATAAAGAATGCCTTATCGGAGCCCATCAGAAGCTCATACCACTCTAATATGGTTCCTACACCATTACCAAGGCTTTGGGAGACAATTATTTTGAGCTCAACATTCCCCCATTCCTTGGCTTGCACCCAATGTTCAATGTGGACCGCCTTCGACCATACTTCCCACCATTACTAGACACACCAGACATTGCAGAATAACTCACACCAATAGAGTTAAAAATAGATTGCATGGAACGAGCCACAACTAATCAGATTATGGACACATAGATCAAGAACACTCGCCAACAGTAGATCCAACTATATCGGCTTGTCAAAGCTGGCCAACTCCTGCACGAAGGCAAGTGGCTCACTAGGGACCAAGTTCAGTAGAAATTTTCCCATCTCATGGAGGCATTCAACACAATGGGGACCATTGCTTCCTAAGGGGGGAGGACTGATCCAGGTGGATGTTGGTGGCCACTTTCCTATTCTACTGAGACCCCTACCATTGTCTCTTTCTGTTTTCTAGTTTCCTTAATTGTAGCACAATTTACTATTTTTTGCAGTTTTTTGGGTCCTAAACTTCCAGAGCCATTTGAGGCCCTAAACAACATTTTTTGGGGAAAAGGAGCTAAACATGTTTTCCTCTCAAAATTTGTAGTCCTCGGATAGATCTTTCTAACGAGGTATTGTGTGTGCCAAACATTGATCGTATGCTAAAGTTACGACCCCGAGAAGTTGATGTACCAATTTAGCCAAACGGGGCCCATGGTTTTGGTGCTTCATCTCCTAGGGTTGTTGGCATTATGATACAAGTGTTGTCCTTGATGGAAACTCACTCATAAGTCAATTTAGGTTTGATAAAATGCAACTCATAGTACAACAGGAATGTTCAGAGGTAACAGGGAAGTGATACAAAAGAATAGGAAGATGGAACTAAGGTCTACTGATTAGAATAAAGAAGGTGAAGGAAAAGGTTGATGCAAAGCATTTTAAGAAGTATAAGCAGGTCCACTTAGTCAAAATGGCGTATACACGCTGGTACATAGAAAAAAAGAGCGTATAAGTATACATGCACTCTCACAAGAGGAAAAGCGTGTACAAGTTGGAAAATCAAGGTTTTGGTCCAAGGTATTTGCTCCGAGGTATTTTGTCTGAGGTATTTGAACTGAGGTATTGGTTTGAGCTTTTTGGTCCAATGTATTGGTCCTAAGTGGTTTTTGTCTGAGGTATTGAGAAAGGCCTAAACTTATATAAGGAGGAGAAGATCATTATGCCAGTGTGCGCAAGTGAATGGGTTTATAAGGAATATTTCTATTTAAAGTATATTTTATGTTGTAGGGGCTATGTTGGTGATTTGATCTTAAATATTTATGTGCACCTTGAATTCAATGTTGGATCAGGATCATGAGACCTGAAATGACTTATCATTGAATTATCTGATATCGGTTGGGCTAGATCTGATTATGTACACCTGTTTTATGCTCTAAATGTCATGATTTGGGTTTGTCTGAAATTCGAAATTGCAGCAAAGTTATGAGCCAATATTTGCAGATCTGTACGCTGGTTCGTCTTGGTAAAAGCATGTGTACACACAGGTTCTACTCTTCCAAGTAGCGTATACAAACGAAAATCATTTTTCTTCATATTTGACTGATCTATCTGGTCAGTTCTGTTGTTTTACTGTTATCTATTAATGAAGTCTTCTTGGATCTAAATGTAAAACTGAATGCATAAGGAGTTCCGTATTTGATTGAGTGATTGTATAAGTGAGAAGGGTGCTCTCTGCTGCTGCCTATGTAAAGCTCTGTAAATAAACAATAGAGGTCAGTATATTTCTAGTTGGTAAAGACTTGATTCAGAAGTTTTATATTTGAGTACTTTTGAAGGTATACGGAAGTTTGATTACAGGAAGTAGCGTATACACACAGGTTGGGTTCAGTAAATTAGCATGTACATTCCGATGAATGATTTTTGAGATTACAACTAGTTCTGAATGATGATGTATGTTTCTGGGTTCAGCATAATGTTCTGGTGACAATGATCTGATTGTTCAGATTAACTGAATGTTAGTTGATGCAGATTAAGTTTCAAAATCTGATGGGTCCAGTATGAAAATTTGATGAAATGAGGCCTTCATGTCTATTATTGTGTACTAGGAGCATCTAGTCTGAAAATTTATGAAACGTTGTCCCTGGAGGAAGAGAGAAGGTTGTAGCCTTCTGTAGGTCGACGCCTATGTACTAGTAATCACATTGGCTAGTACAAGAGCTAGGGGGTTGCAGCTCCCTTCCAGTAGAAGCTGGAAAATGAGAGAAGGTTGTAGCCTTCTGCAGGTGGGTGCCTACGTACTGGTATGAGTCTACACCAGTAAAAGATTGTAAAAATATTTTCTTATTATTAAAAGAAGACAGAGACGACAACAGCAGGTGGTTTTCACCCACATTGGGTTTCCACCTTAAATCTTGGTGTTCATGTGTGTTGCTTATGTGTGATGGTTTATTATGTTTTTACTGCTTTGTTTAATAATTTACTGATGCATTGGTTAAAGATCAACACATGATAAATTTTCTAAATCACAAGTTTTCCGGGTGCACGCTGGTTTCTCTAATCATAGTTGCATGTACACGCTAGTTCACTTCACAGAAGTAGCGTATATAAATTTGTTTGAGAAAATAATTTTTTTTATTAGATAATACTGATTCACCCCCCTCTCAGTATTATTTCCAACAATTGGTATCAGAGCAGGTCCTTTTGAAGAGGCTTGATCGCTTGAAGGAAGATCTTTCAAGATGAATAATCACGAAGGCATGTGATCCATCAAACCACCAATCTTCAATGGGAGCAAACTAGTATATTGGAAAATAAGAACCAGAGCCTATCTACAATCGCTTGGAGCAGATGTTTGGGAAATTGTAGAAGGAGGATATCAATTCCTACAGACTTTGCAGGTAAGAAGTTATATGAAATCAATGCCAAAGCTGTCAATACATTACTGGGAAGCTTGTCAGAATCAGAATTTGTCAAATTCATGCAACTCAAGACAGCCAAAGAAATATGGGACAAAATCATTCAAAGATATGAAGGAGACTCTCAAATAAAACGTGCTAAGCTTCAAACTCTTAGAATTCAGTATGAAACTATTAAGATGCATAGTGATGAGAGTGTTGCTAGTTACTTCTTACGTATAGATGAGATTGTTAGTTGTATGAAGAATCTGGGTGAAGAGATAAAGGAAGTTACATTAGTGGAGAAAATTTTGAGATCTTTGTCTTCTAAATTTGAGTCAAAGGTGTCTGCCATAGAGGAAAAACAGGATCTTCAAATTATTACAGTGACTCAACTCCATGGAATCCTAACTGCCTTTGAAATGAGAAAAGGAGGTCCATAAGATATGAGAGAAGCTGCTTAAAGCATTAGCAAGGGGAAAATAAAAGGAGTACAATGAATTAGGACACACTTCAGAAGAAGAAGATGAGGTAAATTTTGTCAAGAAGCTTCAACGGGGTTCCAGAAGATTCAGAGGTAAGCTACCTTTCAAATGATTTTCTTGTGGTAGAGTCGGCCACTATGCTGCCAAATGTCCTCATAAAGATAAATATGAAAAGGGAAAGGAATATGCTAAAGGCAATAGAAAACAGGTAGTGAATAAAATGAGTTACTATACACATGAAGATAGTGATGGTTTATCTAATAGTGATGAAGATGAAACTGAACAAGATTATAGAATACTCATGGCCTATGACAATGATGATTTTTTGGATGCATTAGAAGAGGAATATTTTCTTGAAGAAATCACTAAACTCAAAATATTTTTAGAAGAAAAGAATATGATCATAGATACTCTGACACACCAACTTGCTGAAAGAGAAAAACACAATGAAAATCTAGAATGTGAAATTGTGAGTCTAAGAAAAGATCTTGAGAAAACAAAATCTCTTAATCTTGTATTTACTAAAGGATCAGAAACTTAAAATGAAATCATCAAAGTTTAGTGTTCTCCTCTGATAAAGACAGGTCTTGGATATACTGAAGAATCATCTCAATCACAGAAGTTATCTAGAAGCTATCTTGATGCAGCAAAGACCAGTGAACAATATGTCAATCATCAACAAAGGCCTGAAATTACTCATCAGGTAAATCATACTCAATTTACTCCAAGGATGAATATCGGTAGAAACCACAACCAACAGGTAAACAATGAAAAAAGATCCTATGATTGCAAAAACTTCTTTAATGGCCAATGTTTTTCACGTCATGACTTTGGGCACAAGGTTGCACAATGTGTTGCTTACAAAATCATCATGACTAGAGAAGCACGAAATCAAAGGGATATAACAAGAATCAAGAAAAGTTCCTATAATAACTTTTCTCCTCTTGAAAAAGAAATAGAATGCTCAATTTGTAACAAGTTTGGTCATGAAGGATTTGAATGCAGGAGCAAATTTCGGCCAACACTTCAAAAGGAGAAAACACCATTAAATCCCAAGATATGGAGAAGGAAGTAATCTCAATCAGAAAGATGTGGTATATCTTTGTGTGCAAAAGGACAAGAAAATCAGTGGTACATCGATAGTGGATGCTCCAAACACATGACAGGTGATAAAGAGAAACTTCATTCATATAATGCTTTAGAAAAATAAAAGAATGTATCATTTGGAAATGACACCCCAGCTGTCATTAAAGATAAAGGTTATGTTTTCTTGAAAGAAAAGGTTAAAGCTGAAAATGTCATGTATGTAGATGGTTTAAAGCACAAGTTGTTGAGTGTTAGTCAAATGTGTGATCAAGGAAATGAAGTGGTGTTTCAATCAAACAGATGTGTCATTCATGACCTTGATACAGGAAAAACCGTGATCAAAGGTACAAGAACTCTAAACAACTTATACATACTCAAAGGAGGACAACAACAATGTTATCTGAGCAAAACAGATGAAAACTAGTTGTGGCATAGAATATTGGGACATCTAAGCTTTTCTCAAATAAGAAAAGCATGTAGGCTCAAGGTAGTTCATGATCTTCTAGATATCAATATCCCAGAAAATACCATATGCAAACCATGCCAAATTGGTAAGCAAACCAGAGTTCACTTCATTGAAAAGGAAGGGTCAGCAAGTAAGCCTCTTGAACTCATCCATATTGATTTATGTGGACCAACAAGGAAAAAGTCTCCTCGAGGAGAAGAATACTTTATTTTGTTTATTGATGATTTTTCCAGGATGTGTTAGATAGGTCTTCTAAAGCATAAAGATGAAGCATTTGAAAAGTTTAAAGCCTTCAAAGTTTTAGTAGAAAATGAATCAGATCGAAAAATCAAATGTCTCAGATCTAATCGAGGGGGAGAATTCATATCAGATGAATTTTTTTTACTTTTGTGAACAACATGGAATAAAAAGGGAATTTTCCACTGCAAGAACTCCTCAGAAAAATGGTGTGGTAGAAAGGATGAACAAAACAATTCAAAAAATGGCTCGGGCTATGCTAGATGAATATGGAATTCCTACAACCTTCTGGGGTGAAGTTGCATTTGCTACCATGACTATTCTCAACAAAGCAAATGTTTGGGTAAATAGAAATCAAACTCCATATGAACTTTGGTATGGTAAGCCTCCTACTATAAAACACTTTAGAGTTTTTGGAAGCAAATGTTTTATCAAAAGGACTGATGAAAAACTTGGTAAGTTTGAAACCAGAGCAAACGAAGGTATTCTTATTGGTTATTCATCTAGAAGTAAAGGATACACATGTTATAATAAAAGTCTTTGGAAAATTGTTGAAAGCATTGATGTTGTAGTTGATGAGGCATGCAGAAATCGGAACAGATGAAATCAACAGAGGAACATGAAATTGAGGATGATGGGGAATGCTTTCCCGCATCAAATCAAAATGATATTGAAGAAGAAACCAATGAAGCACCAGAAGAAGATACAACAGATAGGGAAAAGACTCCATCTAGGTATGTTCAGAAGAATCATCCAGAATCTCAAATTCTAGGAGAAAAGGGGTCTGGAGTATAGACAAGAAGAACTCATACAGGGACCTCAAGTTATCTAGCATTACTATCTTGCACAAAACCTCAAAATGTAAATGAAGCCTGCAAAGATAAATATTGGGTCAAGGCCATGGATGAAGAATCAGACCAAATTTAAAAGAATGATACTTGGGAATTAGTTCCTAGACCTCATGATAAAAATGTTATAGGAACAAAATGGATATTTAAGAATATGCTGAAAGAAAATGGAGAAGTTATTAGAAACAAGGAAAGACTTGTTTGTAAAGGGTATGCTCAACAAGAAGGTATAGATTTTGAAGAAACCTTTGCACATGTTTCTAGACTTGAAGCTATAAGGATGTTTCTTTCCCTTTCTAGTTTTCTAAAATTCAAAGTATATCAAATGGATGTAAAATCACTTCCTTAATGGAGATTTAGAAGAAGAAGTGTATATTGTACAACCAGAAGGTTTCATTCTTGGAAATGATGCAAAACTCATATGCAAGCTAAAAAAGGCTATCTATGGTTTGAAATAGGCTCCAAGGGCTTGATATTACCGCCTTGACAAATATCTACAACAACAAGGTTTCACAAAAGGTTCTGCAGATAGAAATTTATACACAAAGATTGAAAATGATAAAATGCTAATTATTGTTGTTTATGTTGATGATATCATCTTTGGTAGCAATGAATAATCCATGAGTCAGAAGTTTTCTTCAGTAATGCAGCAAGAATTTGAAATGTCCTTACTTGGTGAACTTACTTATTTTCTTGGTCTACAAGTACAACAAACAAAAGATGGTATCTTTCTTTCACAAACCAATTATCTCAAGCAGATCTTGAAGAAGTACAGGATGGAAGATTCTAAACCAGAATGTACTCTAATGGTAACAGGATGTAGTCTCAGCTCTAACAATGAATCCCCAGCAGTAAACCAACCAACTTACAGATCTATGATTAGAAGTCTGCTTTATCTAACATGTACTAGACCTGACATCATGCATGCAGTAGGAATTGTTGAAGGTTCCAAGCAAATCAAAAGGAATCACATCTCCAAGCAGTCAAAAGAATCTTCAGTATCTTCAAGGAACTCAAGACTTTGGACTATGGTATCCTAAAGATACATGCCTTACTCTTCATGCATATACAGATGCAGATTGGGCATAAAGTGTTGATGATCGAAAGAGCACTAGTGGAGGTGCATTATATATGGGTTCTTGGTTAGTGTCATGGTTCAACAAGAAATAAAGTTCAATTGCCTTATTTACAGCTGAAGCAGAATATGTGGTTGTTGCATCTTTCTACACACAACTAATTTGGATGATGCAAAAATTGAAAGACATTCAGATCACATGTACTCCACCCATCTCCATTCTATGTGATACTACAAGTGCCATCAGTATTTCAAAAAATCCAGTCATGCACTCCAAGACCAAGCATATGCCTATTTAGTACCATTTTATACAAGAACAAGTGCTTGAACAAAAGGTTAAATTGGAGTATGTTCCCTCCAAAGAACAGGTTGCTGATATATTCACTAAACCACTTCCCAGATAAACATTGAATATCTCAGACAAAAGCTGGGAGTAGTTGCTGCATCATCTTGCTCTTAAATCTAGCTTTCAGAGGAAGGTTATTTTACGCGGGTTTCATTAAGTATAGTCGCGTATACACGCATGTTTCTGTGGCTGAAGGATCGTATATGTTTTTCTGACAGAAAAACAATGGGTTAGACTCTAATATGGGTGCTTTGTCTGATATTGATGATTATATCCTGACGATATGCTTTGTTCATTGATTTTTATCTCACTGACAAATATGCCTTGAAGAATGACTTGCTGACAATGCACAGGTAGCACAGGTTCAGGGGGAGCATTAGCCTTCACATACATTCTACATTGGTGACATTTTGGTTGTTGAATTCAACTATGATTTGTTGTTTAAGACATAGGGTGTAATTTAAGTCTATATTTGAATGAGTCCTATTGGACAAATGATGTAATTTGTATCCCCACTTTGCATGGGATGGATGATGTAATATTTGTTTTATTTTTGTCATGTATAAACAATTGGTATATCCCCACTTGGTTGGGTGGATGAGTCAAATGTGGTGTATCCCCACTTGGTTGGGTGATTGATGTATGTATGAGTCATTGATCATAAGGAGGTCATACTCACTTAGTTGAGTTATAGAGTCATGTTATTCATTTGAATCATATCTCTGCAAAGTCAGCATGTACTCAAGGGGAGTATGGACATCAAAATGTATATCAAAGGAGGAAAGTTGCTAGGTCTTCCCTTTACCCTTGATGTCAAAGGGGGAGAGTATTTTGGTGTTGCATGTTATAACTAATAGTTTCTACATCTACAGTAATCAACACCATCATGGTTGCCATCAAGTCCAAAGGGGGAGATTTTTGGCATTATGATACAAGTGTTCTCCTTGATGGCAACTCTCTCACAGGTCAATTCAGGTTTGATAAAAGGCAACTCATAGCACAACAGGAATATTCAGAGGTAACATGGTAGTGATATAGAAGAACATGAAGATGGAACTAAGGTCTACTAATCAAAGAAGGTGAAGAAAAGGTTGATGTAAAGCAGTTTAAGAAGTACGCACAGGTCCACTTAGTCAAAACGGTGTATACATGCTGGTACATAGAACAAAAAGAGTGTATACGTATACACGCACTCTCACAAGAGGAAAAACACGTACAGGTTGGAAAATCAAGGATTTGGTCCAAGGTATCTGGGCCGAGGTATTTGGTTCGAGGTATTTGATCCAACGCATTGGTCTGAGATATTTGGTCTAAGGTATTGGTCCTAAGTGGTTTTGGTCTGAGGTATTGAGAAAGGCCTAAACCTATATAAGGAGGATAAGATCATTAGGCCAGTGTGTGCAAGTGAATGGGTTTCTAAGGAATACTTCTATATGAAGTATATTTTATGTTGCAGGGGTTATGTTGGTGATTTGATCTTAAATATTTATGTGCACCTTGAATTCAATGTTGGATTAGGATCATGAGACCTGAAATGACTTATCATTGAATGATCTGATATTGATTGGGCTAGATCTGATTATGTACACCTGTTTTATTCTTTAGATGTCTTGATCTGGGCTTGTCTGAAGTCTGGAATTGCAACAAAGTTATGAGCCAATATTTGCAGATATGTACACTGGTTTATCTTGGTAAAAGCACGTGTACACACAGGTTCTACTCTTCCAAGTAGTGTATACAAAAGAAAATCTGTTTTCTTCAAATATGACTGATCTATCTGACCAGTTCTGTTGTTTTACTATTGTCTATCAATGAAGTCTTCTTAGATCTGAATGTAAAACTGAATGCATAAGGAGTTTGGTATCTGATTGATTGATTGTATAAGTGAGAAGGGTGATCTCTGTTGCTGCCTGTGTAAAGCTTTGTAAATAGACAATAGATGGTCAGTATATTGCTGGATGGTACAGAATTGATTCAGAAGTTTTATGTTTCAGTAGTTTTGAAGGTATACACAGGTTTGATTACAAGAAGTAGCGTATACATGCAGGTTGGGTTCAGTAAAGTAGCGTGTACATTCTAATGCATGATCTTTGAGATTATAGTTGGTTCTGAATGATGATGTAGGTTTCTAGGTTCAGCATAGTGTTCTGGTGACAATGATCTGATTTTTCAGATTAACTAAATTTTGGTTGATGCACATTAAGTTTTAAAGTCTGATGGGTCCAGTATGAAAATTTGATGAAACGAGGCCTTCATGTGTATTGTTGTGTACCAGGAGCATCTAGTCTGAAAATTTATGAAATGTGATCCTTGGAGGAAGAGAGAAGGTTGTAGCCTTCTATAGGCCCGCGCCTACGTACTAGTAATCATATTGGCTAGTACAAGAGCTAGGGGGTTGCAACTCCCTTCCAGTAGAAGCTGGAAAATGAGAGAAGGTTGTAGCCTTCTGTAGGTGGGTTCCTGCGTACTGGTATGAGTTTGCACTAGTACAAGATTGTAAACATATTTTCTTATTATTAAAAGAAGGCAGAGACAATAGCAACAGGTGGTTTTCACCCACATTGGGTTTCCACCTTAAATCTTGGTGTTCATGTGTGTTGCTTATGTGTGATGGTTTATTATGTTTTTACTGCTCTGTTTAATAAGTTACTAATGCACTGGTTAAAGATCAACACATGATAAATTGTCTAAATCACAAGTTTTATGGGTGTACGTTAGTTTCTCTAATCATAGTTACATGTACACGCTAGTTCACTTCACAGAAGTAGTGCATATAAATCTGTTTGAGAAAAAAAAATTGATCAGATAATACTGATTCACCCCCCTCTCAGTATTATTTCCAACAAGGGTTAGGCTTTTGGATGCTTAGGGTTTTCCATTGTTTCTCAATAATAAATAGGCCTTCGAGCTTTATTGTAACACAGTTCAGAGGCATGTAGCCACCACATCTCTTCTCAGAGATAAGCTATTGTCGCTCGAGCTAGTTTATTTCCATTCTTTTTGTATGCATATTTTAGTATTTGATATTAATGAGATGAAGTGTTATTTCTGTTGCATCTCTATACTTATGGTTATGTTTGTAATTTGTTGCGTTCTTGTTTAAGTTCAAATCATGAAGTTAGTGTTCTATTTGGTTCATTAATGTAAAGACCTTTATGACATCCAACTTCTTTTATTTAACCCTGTGAAAGTTGATACCCTTAGGAACCCATCAATAATTAACTCCAATATTAGAGTTAAATCTACATAAGAAATGCTTATTTCTAGTAATTCAACATGAATATTACGTTTATTTTTTTTATGAGTCCCTTTAGTCACATTATGCATTTCAAGGATCCTCCCATCTAGGGTTTGTATGATCTTGGTCACCAATTTTGTTCTAGTTATTCCATAGTTTCACCTATCCATTATTCCATGGAATTCTATGTATTTGAGATATATGATATTTGTATCCTTTAAGTAATTCATGTGTATGGGACAAAGCAATGCTTTTAACATAATATTACCCATTTTCTTAAATTGGTTCTCTAATATACATACCTAGTTATGCATCTCTTCAATTTCTTTATGAGTAATGGTTGAGCTCTCTAAAGGTTTAATTTGTGTAGTAATTTTTGGAACATCCTTTAACATGTGGCATAATAATACTACCCCTCTTTTTTCTCTTTATCACAATTTTGAATGAGCTCAGACATCTTCTAATCAATAGTTATGTTGATGGAAAGTTATGTACCTTTAAAACCGTGATTTGGAGATTATTTTGACATTGACCTTTCTCCTATAGTATTTGTGAAATGAACTTTCCATGTATAAAATATCATGCCATAGTACTAAGATATATATTCTTTACAGTGACATAGTTTTGACCAAAATTTGATATCCCTAATGAAAGTGATGGTAACTTCCCCAAACTTGCTAATTTTTGCTCTTTTCTAAATAGTGAACTTGTATGGAATGCCATGTCTTCAATATGTCATATATGATTCTAAAAACATTAATTGAAATACTATAGCATGTCTTCTTTCCAAATGGTCTAGTGGCACTTAATTTCAACTTTCTAACTTTAGATGCATGACAATTCTAACAAGAACACTTGTTTGAGACTAGTTTTAAAATGAGTGAAAACACTAATTTCCAAGCATGTATTTCCAAAATTATAACATATTGGATCCCAAAATTTATATATAAAAATTTTAAATGTGTATTATGAAGCTCCTAAAAATTTAATAATTTGAAACTCACATAAAAATTTATATCACCCACAAAGAATATAGTGCAAATTCCAATATGACTCATTTAAAGAAGAAAAATCCTAGGATCATATGCTTCCATACCAAATATCATGAACCAAACTCCAAAATAACATAAAAATAGAAGGAAGAAGTAACTACACACCCTTATAATAATAAATATATTCCTAAGCACTAGCTTAATTGCTCGGGTCCCATCATTAAAGCACCTTTGTTATTGAGAGGTCACGAGTTCACTTCTCTTGACACTCTCGGGGTTAGGCTCTACGTCTGAGATGGAAGGAAGTGATACCTTCGAGTGGATCTCCCTGGTACAAATATTCCATGCACATAATGATCATCAATCTTTGGGGTCTGTGAACCACATAGAAAAAAGAAGATAAAAATCAAAGAGTATTATTCCAATTTAAGGGAGAAAACCCATTTTACAATATATCCAATGCACGAGACAAGATGCCTATATAAATGAAGTTTCTTTATTATAAATAGGATATAATGTGAGCATGATGTAACTTTCCACTAAGCTGACCTTACCATATTTAATAATTTGTTATTGAATGTGTGTTAGGGTCTCAATATAAGGGCCTTATGGGTCCTAAAATGGTGTTTCTTAAGTAAATTCTCCATATTGTGATAGGGGATAATTTCAAGGTAACTAGATGTCAGCCCCCTTAAGTTTATGTTTCTTTCCCTTCCTTGCTGAAGCTCATGTATAATTCTTTGAAACCCATAGCGACAGGTCCCAATGTTCATAACCATTTTTCCCTGGTAACGACATCACAACCACCAACTTCAATAATGAATATATGTGATTTGAGATGATACAAAATCATTTTGAATTTTAGAATTTTCACATCTACCACCACATTTCATAACACCATTGGCTATAAAAAATTGAAAATTAGGTATGCCATGGACATAACAATAGAAAATTTCAACCACTTTCTAGTGAATAAAATTGAGGTTTCTACCACTGTCAACCAAAATAATCACTTTGTGGTGCATGATGTAACCAATCAACTTCAAATCTTAGGGTTCTAAAAAAATGTAATAAGGCATGGAGAGAAATTTGGGGTTCCATGCAAGGAGCTTGCAAGGTGGTTTCTTCTTTTATGGGAAGTGTTGTATAATCTAATGTTGGTTTAGGGGTGTCTTAATTTATGATGCCGTCTAAGTTTTATTATGGGGATATACCCAATTGAAATAATTTCTATGCTTTACATGGATTACATTCTCATATATAGATTCTATCTGATGCGATATTGCTTGAAGGTTTATTGGTAGAAGTTACAAGGGTGTCCAACTAGGTGTTCTGACTTGTATTTTCTATATGTGTTCTTCCTTGACTATAGGTTTTCCTACTAAACAACAAATATTTACATTATTTATAAATGTTGGAACATGTCTCTAGCCTTTTATTTTTTATCTAAAGTCCATAGACATGTTGGCTTAGGAAAGAGCTTTGATATCACTTGTAAGGTTCATTAACCCTTAGACTTGAACACAAAATAGTTATATAGAGATTATAAATGCTACAAATTGGATACAAGTGATATATAAGATGTAATATGAAAATTATATCCTTGTATTATGATAATCAGAAGAAAAATTGTAATGTTCACACTTGCATTTTAATATGGAGTGACCTTTCACTAACTAAAGCTTTAGATACAACAATATTTGACAAAACAAATCCCTAGCTTCTTTGCTCCTTAAATAGATTCTTGATAGAAAAATCCTAACTACTTATGGTACCATCATGAATGAGTACTAACTACTAATGGACCTTATTTAATAAATAGAATCCTTTTAGATTAAAAATCGTTCCCTAGTGTCTGTAGGATCTTATTCAAATAGAATGACCCCATATATCATTTGACTCTTTTAGATATCCTAAAATATAGAGATTATGATAAAATCTTAATAAAAATCATTATTTCATTTTAAATTAAAATATTTAACTTATTTACATTTACTTGTAATATCCTTTGTGTGTGTGTGTGAGAGAGAAAGAGAGAAAGAATAAGAAAGATACAATTTTCAATAATTTTTAAATTAAAATAAATAATGATAATAGTTAACATCCACTAAAACCAATATAAAATATTAATTAACATTTTATTATTATTAACAATAAAATTTTACACTATTTATATTATAATGTTTCATTACCAAAACATAAGTTTAAAAAGACTATAAAATACCAGTTTCGAAACCAAAAAAATTATTAATATATGTTTCCTTTTCATATAAATAAATTATTTATAAAATTAAATAAATTAATATAAAAATCGAATCGAATATACATGATTAAAAAATATGTTTTTCTCAAACTATGCCCTCAGGGAGTCAAACCATCCTATTCCTTACGTTGCTGTACTTAGTTCATACTTATTATACAACCTTATGCATCTTCCATGCATTCATTAATGTATACTAGTCATAGAATGTACATCAATAAGATGTCCTAAAGAAACATGCCACCAACATAAAATATTATTCAGGTATATTTTGAATAAGAGCTTATACACATATTCTTCTTTTTAATAAAAAATAAAACATATATTAATCATATACTTATCTTGGATGATAACTTTTATCTCATATTTAATATATACTTATTTTGGATGAGAACTTTTATATAATATTTTGCAAGATAGAAAGACATGATTTGCTAAATACTCTAACTATATTTTAAATTGCTATATACATAGAATCAATGAAAAAACACAATCAAGTTTGCATTGGGCTTTGAAATTATATGGAATAAGTTTCCCAAAATACATATTGAATTGCTTCTGTAGAGAGAGTTTCAACTATAGTTTTTCTTATAATATGGTGAAACGAGAAGATGACACATTGCACCCAAGAAATTAGAACCATGATATCTTGTCTTAACCATGATATCTTGTCTTTAAAAAATATAGGCACATGTATAAGCACCTTAATTAGAGGGTGGTGTTAATTGTCTGATTGGGAATGCTAAAGATGATTAGCTTAAGTTTTTTATAATTTTATGATGAATTTTTTTTTCTTTACTTGTTGTTCACTTAAGGTTGGAATTTCAAAACTTCTTCAATCAATTTTCATAGTTTCAAAAAAAAAATCTTGAATCTTATAAAATTTTACATTGTATTTGACGAACAAATCATTCTGTAACAAATATTTTAACCATTAAATTTCATCCCTAATTTCACCTATAGATTATGATGATGTCATCCCTTACTTCAAAAATTTATTACTTCATTTCCTCTTATTATGATGTCAATCCTTCATTACTTCACATCCCTAGTTACTCTATAGCTTTAGTTGCTTTCTCATTGGGAAAACAAAAGTACCAAAAAAACATTGTATATCATGATATATAATAGTCAACACCCTTGGAGTGTGGTGTAAAATTTCACCTATAGATTATGATAATGTCATCCCTTACTTCAAAAATTTATTACTTCATTTCCTATTATTATGATGTCAATCTTTCATTACTTCACATCCCTAGTTACTCTATAGCTTTAGTTGCTCTCTCATCGGGAAAACAAAACTACCAAAAAAACATTGTATATCATGATATATAATAGTCAACACCCTTGGAGTGTGGTGTAACAATTCACCTATAGATTATGATAATGTCATCCCTTACTTCAAAAATTTATTACTTCATTTCCTGTTAGTATGATGTCAATCCTTCATTACTTCACATCCCTAGTTACTCTATAGCTTTAGTTGCTCTCTCATTGGGAAAACAAAACTACCAAAAAAAAGTTGTATATCATGATATATAATAGTCACCACCCTTGGAGTGTGGTGTAACATTTCACCTATAGGTTATGATGATGTCATCCCTTGCTTCAAAAATTTATTACTTTATTTCTTGTTATTATGATGTCAATCCTTCATTACTTCACATCCCTAGTTACTCTATAGCTTTAGTTGCTCTCTCATCACGAAAACAAACCTACCAAAAAAACATTGTATATCATGATATATAATAATCAACACCCTTAGAGTGTGATGTAACATTTCACCTATAGATTATGATAATGTCATCCCTTACTTCAAAAATTTATTACTTCATTTCCTGTTATTATGATGTCAATCCTTCATTACTTCACATCCCTAGTTACTCTATAACTTTAATTACTCTATCATCGGGAAAACAAAACTAGAAAAACATTTTATATCATGATATAAAATATTCAACGATAACAAAACTAAAAAAACATTTTATATCATGATATATAATATTCAACACGCTTGGAGTGTGGTGTAACATTTGATTTTTTTAAATTATTTTTTTTCCACACTACGTACTGTGTTTACATTTGCACCCATGCTACTATTGTATTTTATTTGTATATTGTCTTTACTATGGTACCGTGCCATGATAATGGTGGATCTTTATTTTAATTCCTTTCCTCCAAGAAACCTCCCACCATGCACGAAACTCAAAGTAAAACAAAAAAATATTTTATTCTCGTTCATTACCCAATTTCCAAAATTTCTACTATTAACTTTCCGTTTTCCGTGATCATAATTTGAAAATGTGTATTTATATTTTTATTTATGCGCACACCCCAAACTTAATTTTGACATATATCACACAACTTCAACTTCTGGAAACTTTGAATTTTAAACTTCTTTAATCTCACTGGTTAATTCTATGATATCATAATAAATGATGTACAAATAGGGTTTTGCCACGAAGTGTAATGATATGATTATATATTATAAATACTATTTAATTAGTATATAACAAGTATTAGACAGTTGTTAGTCTTGGTCATTTAATTTAAATATAATTAAATTAAAATATATTTTAATGTTA